>CM020063.1:20963055-21388055 GCA_009769605.1 Bucorvus abyssinicus
ATCCATGCATTCTTTCACGAAATAGCAACACGCAGATCTTGATAGCAGATTAATTGAATACTGGGTTAGTGTGGGACACTAATAGAAGTTTAGTATTTTTTTGTTCCTGAGGTTTAAAACCAAAACCAAACTTGGCACCAAGGTGCAAAAGGAAGATTGGTGATTTGTCAAACAAATTCTAAATAGCAGATGTATGCATGTTGCCCACCACTTTCCACACAACAGTCCTGACACAAAGTAGCTGCTGCAGCACTGCCTTTAGTGTGCTGTAAAAGCAAATGTCAAGCAGTTCACTGTAAGTCATGATGAAATTTACATAAATTGAGCTAACAGAAAGGAACCCTGCCAATTTGGCATAATAATCTGACAACTTTTCATTATCAGTTTGCCAAACCTGAAATAGTCACATAGGCAAATTTAGCACAAAGTGGGTCAGTACTAGCACAGTGATGCTTCACCAAGGAAATGTATAGAACTATCATTCACACGATGCTATTGTTAAATACCCTAACTTTAAAAAACAATCAACAAAAAACCCCCAACCAACCAACAAAACCCAACCAACCAAAAAAAAAAAAAAAACAAACCCAACCACCACCAAACCAACCCCAAATACCTCAGACATTAACTATCTTAAGGATCTTAATTAAAGCTTCTACATAATTTATACCATTCATGGCTAAGAATTATTAGGTCATTCAACCCGTAATACTATACAACACATCAGGCTATCCAGTCTTTAAGTCTAACAGTTGCTTGAGCTATGAACTACAGCAAAATCTCAAACACTACTTTTGAAAGAAAGAGCATTTGATATTTTGAGATTGGGGGGTGGCAATCAATGCTAAAGACTTTCATGGTTTGGTTTTCAGGGTTTTCTTTGTTTTATTTAAAGGATGAAGATCCCCAAATCAGATTTGATTAACTTCTGTCATTTAAAAGGTAAATCTAACTGAAGATTATTCTGTAGTATACACACTCTATACATGTTTAAAACATCACTGTTGATGATGAGGTAGTAGGACAGAAACAATTACAACAGATTAAGAAAAACATGTAGTCTGCTTTACCTGCCACAACGCAGGGAAATAAGTTATAAGAATTCTTACTTCGTAAATTATGTATAATGACACATAAAATATTTTACAATCTTTCTTTCTAGGTATGACATTCCCTTTCTTCAAGTATCAGCTCAATTAGTTTAGCATACTGCTTGGAGGAACGTAATTACAACAATCAGAATAATATTTTTTGAGAATTGCAGAGCAGCAATTATATTAATAAATTTATTAGAAGTTAGTAATTGGACATACAACATATATAGATGCATTAAAAATAAAAGTAGTACTTACTTCATAAAACATATATAAAGAGAGGGCTACCACACTAAAGTTATAAAATGCCATTATCTGCCTGAGTTCAAAAGGTTTTTTATTTTCCATGAGTTTGGGTCCCAAGGAAGTGACAAAATAAATGTAGGTTCCAATGATAAAGGTTGTTGGAAAAGGTGAAGACATGAGTAGCCAGCCTTCCAGCCTTGGATCTAGGGGAGGGGAGAGGAGGGGGAAAGAAAAAAAAAAAAAGGTAAATTAGATCTTTCCAGTACTTACTAAATCCTAAAACAGCTACAGAGAGGTATGTAACGGTTTAGGTTTTGCTGTCACTGATCATGTTTCAGAGTCCATTCACCTCAAATCCATACCATCTGAGTTACAAGATTTAGCACCTGTAGGATTCAACATTTCTTTCTGCTTCAGTTCTTCACAAGCAACGAGGAGGAGACACAGAATCCTGAGAGACGTGATTTTCTGTCTTGGGCTCTCTGTCAGGAAAAGTCTGCATTTTCACACATGAACAGGGCTCAGAGGGCAGCATAGGAAGGCAATGCAAAAGCAGATCACTGAGGCTGCATTTCCACAGGAAAATTCATTCTTCTGGAAAAGCATGAGCCTTATTTCAAGTGACAGACAGAGAGTAGCACCACATTGCAAAATCCTGGAGCTTTATAAGCAGTACAATGTTAGAAATAGTTAAGTGTGGTTGTTTTAAAGTTAGAAGACCTCTGTGCCATCCCTTGGTATTCATAGCTTAGTACTTGAGCCTTGTGCATATTCAGTCCAGACACGTCACCACTTTCGCAGCATCATTCAGAACACACTTTCATTTTACATGCCTACAAAAAGCAAAGTGTTGCATGTTCCTCTCCAGTTACCTGAGACAGAAGTATTAGGGTCCTCCTCCTACCCACACCCCACTCCCTCTTCCCGTAGCTGAGGCTGGTAGGTTCCCTTTGAGCTTCTCCAGGATTCCACTTCTGTGGTTCATCACCAAGTGCCAGCTCACCAAAGACTTCCACATTTCTCCATAAGCATGAAAACTGATATGAACTTCATGTATTTTTTTTAATACATATTTTAAAAATTTTTTATAAACTGACTTTTGGAAAATTCATTTCTGAATGACCCCAAACTTAACTATTGAGTCACTAAACTGCTGCTTCCATGGTTTGCTGCTGTATTTTGGGAGTCAAATTATACCACCTCAATTTTTGTTAAGTGTTTAATTCACGGCCAAATGTCTAAAGTCAGTGATTTTCAACCCACAGCATTCAAACAACCTATCATCCATGAGACCCTCTGATGTTGTTTACAGTCACTGGAAGTTTTAAAACAGACTGAGGAGGAAAGCACACTATGATGCACACAGCCTGTAATGTGCCCAGTGCTGCTGCCCACCCACTAACACGAACTGTGAACCACAGCACCAGGCATCTGTATGTATGCACCTCACTGCAAGAGGATCACCGGCTTCTCACAGCTGACTGCTTTTTCTGCATCCACCCCTTGCACAGGGACTACCAAAACTTTCCCATTAGTCTTCCCAGCTTCATCCTGAGGATACCATGTCTTGCCACTATCAGTATGCTACGAGATGCCAAATACAAGCACTGGTAGGCAGGGAGACAAGGAATTCAAGTTCTGAAGTCATGGATACTGCAGCAGAAATGTTCCATCACCCAGCTCCATCCCAACCCTCTTCACCTCACGAGACACACTGATAAAAAACTCCCCTCTCACTTGCATGCTATTCTACAGACAAGAGCAATGGTTCTCAGCTATACTGGAAAAAATGAATTAGTATTTTTCTTGATCAAACCTTAACTGCTTAAGTTTTACCCAGGAATCAGCTAATCCCTGTCACTATGTGCCTACCACACTGAGGAACACTCAGGAACACTGCGACAGATGGGTCTTAACCCCAAACTTGAGATCTCCTCTGTCATTTTTTGATAAGCATGCAGAACTACAGAACAACAACGTTAAAGCAAAGAGTGTTTAATATCCTCATACCAGCTGCAACAAGAGACTAATGTTCTTTTTCAAAACACAACTGTGACAGACATAATTATTCTGAGGATCAGTTTCAAGATGCTGTAACTTATCAGGGTTTCTACTTCTTTTACTTTGCAAAAGCAAAATACGGTAACACCATGCACCTAGCTCTAACTGGTAAAATACCATTGTTTGGTAATGAAAAAGAGTTAAAGTTTTACATTCAGCAGCACAGGAAAAACATAAAACTAGATATTCAAGCAAGCCAGAAACTCTTACAGAATGATCACTGTCTGCACTTTTAGTCTGAGATTATACCCATAAACTAGCTGAGATTTGCTGTTTTCCATTTTTAAAATGCAGAAATTAGTCTGCATTATAGTTAAAAATGTCAATAGGTAATCTGGCAAGTCTAGAAACATTTACAAGAAGACAAAACTACTTTAAGCTGATAAAGAGGACACCTGGAATAGCTACACATCGCCACACGAAATTATTGAAAGTTAGTAAGTTTTAGATTTAAATGACTCACCGGCATCTTTAATCCATTCATCATACAGTAGTACAGCCTGTGACGTGAGGTTGCTAAAGGCCATTTTCACTTGATTAAGGTTTTATGATGCAGCCTGCAGGAAAACAAACCAAACCATAAATACAGATTTTTGTAATTAATAAAATAAAGGTCAGTAAAGCGTTTTGCAAAAGATTTTCAGGAAGAGAATGGAAAAAAAATCCAGAGGGTTAACAGAGCATCACATGTGAAATACAGATCAGGGAGCATTAGCTGACCACATTGCACCTTGTTTGTGGCTAATTTATAGCTGAGCTGTTATGCACAACAATATGATTTTGTCATCTCTACATACCAAACAAGGTGCTTCCATGCCATAAAGTGTTATCTCAAGAAAACACACTGTTACAGTTAAGGGGAAAATATAAATAAAGAGCAGCTACTTAAATTCCTTTTTATTAACATCTATTTCTAGTAATAAACATCTAATTTTCTAGTATTACTTTTTCTAGTAAGAAAAAGTATTTCTATGGTAGGTGGAAAGGAGGACAGATGCCCCTATGTCTGCATACGCCTTTTAAATACAATAATTAGCTATGTTGTAATTAGTATGCAAATCACAGTCTGATGAATTAACTGTTTTCACTCCATGATCATGAAGTGTCATAGTACCACTGGTGATACCTTTAACTCACAAAAATTATTCAGCACATCTAGTTTGCATGCAGCACCACATACATATGTAAAACTTTCACAGAAGTATGCATATATGAATACTGATTCTTTACTCTAAAATCATCAGCCCCTCCCTTGTCTCATTGCCTTTTGAAAATACTTATTAAAAATCCCAGTACATTTAAAAGGTGTCTCTCCTATTCCCACTCAGTGTCTCACTTCACCGTACGTTTCTTCCCATACCCCTGTGCAATCTTCACACTGTATTCACCTTTGCTAGTCCAGGCTGCAGTACATCTGCATAGCCAGCTACTTTCCTCTGGCTGCCCTTCTGCATCTCCTCCAGGATAAGCCAGCTACAGGTCTGGAGAGCCAGTTCTGCTCTCAGGATGGTAATGCATCTCTCTCCTCAGATCTCCACACTCTCCTCATCAGATTTCAGGGCCAGTCAGTTTTCCTGCTCTCACCCTGATGAGGATGTTACTGGAACTTAGACTGGCTAGCTCAACGTGTTGACCAAAACCTAACTTAAACAAGTAACCTACTGCTTCAAAACATGCTCTCAAAAACCCAGAAAATTCTGTGTGAATGCCGACTCAATCACCATTTATTATGGGCTTTTCCACTCTTATGGTGGAAACCTCTCATCCTGACAATTGCAACCTCACAAATGAACAATTCCTTACATTTATCTATTTGACTTGTTCGTATCACTAATTTTGCTTAGGAGGCAGACATATGTGCTGTCAGTGTTTAAATGCCTGCTAGGCGCTGGGGCCAAAAGCAAGGTTTTTATCTGGAACCAGACTATGTCCAATAGATTGCTTCTGCTCATAGTAGAAAGGCAGCAGATGAAAAGAGGAAATCTTCCCATTTCCCAGCCCCTGCCATACTGACAGGAGAGGCATTTCTCCCACCCCTCCTGACCCCAGCACTTGCAGCTGTTCTCCCATGAAAACATTTCACGAGAGCTAACAGCAGAGGCTCTTAGCCTTCAAAGTTTCTTTTCTTTTCATAACCAAGCAAGCAAGATACAACTCCATAGCAGCTGCTGAGCTTTTTCTCAAAGTTTTTGCAGTTTAGTTACTATACTTGAAAGAACGATGTACCAGCCAGAGGACAGCCACAGCCTCATTACACAAACGTAATGACTGATCAATTACTCTCTATCTAAAGGCATGAAGTACAATAGGTTAAAACTAATCATTTTAAAGAGTAGGAGTAATGTCTGCAAGAGACCAGAACCTTACAGTTAAAAGACTTAAAATCAACTTTCAATGTAACACTACTACTTTACTTTCAATATGCTTTACAATTCTAAACTTAACGGGCTATCTAGTTTTCCTTTGTAAGTCCATTTCCATGAACAATTGTTTGCATTAATGTTAGGTTTTCAGGATTTTTTTGTTTGTTAGCTACCTACAAGGTTAATGGCAGCATGGAAGGTATTTTGTCTTATTCTGTTACACTTACTTCACAAATTCATATGTACTGCAAAATAACATGAGCAAGGCTTGCCTTTTTTTTTTTTTTTAAATAGAAGAGTAAAAAAAAACCCCATATACCACACACAAGATCAACAATTAGCTTCTGCTTCAACAAAAAAAGAAAAAAAACAAACCATTTTTGAAGACTGCTTTTCTACAGTACAACTGTGTCGTTAAAAAGTAACCTGATAACACTTTGACCATAATACAATCTTCCATAATGTTTGGCAGTTTACAAAACATGTTTTTTAAGTTTATGTTTTTTAAGTCTACAGAACTTATCCTCTAGATGTGAGACTGGAAATACTTGGCCTGAAGGAACAAAGACTTTGGGGCAGAGGCAGCCATTTGTTAAATACACAGCTTTAATTCTTCATGCTGTAAACTCACCTGCGCATTAAGCATTTGCACAGCCACAGTTCAGTCGGGAAAATAATACAAACTTAGTTTACATACCTGCTAATGTACTTACAGAATCAGCACATCGACACTTTTATTTCCAATGTTGCACGTTCTGCTTGTAACAAAATTAAAAAACTCAACTAATATGCACCAACAGTTGGGAATTTTCTTTTTAAAATAGAGTGTCTAGATTGAGTAAGCTCTCAAAATTAGGGAAGTCACACTAGCAGACTCATTTTCAAAATTAGGTTAAAATGACATATTGGAAGCAATTTACATAACCTTTAAAAAAATGCAGTCATTTAAGTTCAGTTTGCCCAGCTTGAAAAGCTCTAAAGAAGCAGTTCTCTCAAGCATGTGCATTCAGAAACCAAGCACTGAATTCGCCTCAAACATATGCAAGGTACTCCACTCTTAGAAAGAAATAAGCGCTATTTTTCTTTTTTTTTTTTAATTTAAAAATGTCAATAGAAGTAATATTGTGCACCTAGATACAAGCCAGCTGTACTAATATCTAAAGATAATCAGAAGACATCTTTAAACAAATGTGTCTTCACCATTATAAAAATAGGGTATGTAAGTGAGGCAAAGGAGAGAAAGGGCTGTGTTAAAAGAGCAAAGTCATTTGCTGGCCTCTGGTGCCCTGCAGCTCATCAAGTAGCTGAAAGAGCCCACCAACTGCATCTCAGTTAAGGCATGCAGCTTGGCAGAACCAATTTCAAGCCGGATCGTTACCTCTACTGGAGAGGCAAGGGTAGATAAGATAATTTACACCAGCCAAAAATGCCACAAATACCAGAACAAAACATATAAGATCGCCTCTCGGTGACAAGTAGAGGGTAATAAGTTGGTTGGAAGTGCTCAGGTTTGGATAGCACAGAAAACTATTAGGGTTTTTTTAATTGGAGTTGCTGGTACGCCTCAAACATTCCTTATTTTTAAATGAGAGCAAGGAATTTCTCCAATTCCTTTGCTTAACCCACATGAAAAATAGTTGCCATTCCTGATGCTCATTTATTCCCCCTACATAGTTTTTACATATTACAACAGATATCAAGATTTGCTTTTAAATAGTAATTTTATGAGAAGTGTTTTATGTTGATGGCTACTGAACAAAACAAGCAAATTGAGGAACTTGACAAAAGTCAAGCAAAATTAATCTAATGTAAGCTTTGTCACTGCAGAAAACAAATTCTAAAACTCAGTGGGAAATTAGAACTTCTAAAATTAAGAATTTGCATTAGAGAGCAAAGCTAATTACTAGAAAGACAGACAAGGTACTTTTATGGGGAACCCTTAGCAGAAGACTGGAGAAATGATAATACAGTACAAACTTCACTGGGATATTTTCCACCCAAGGCTGATCCCAAAAGCAAAGGTTTTTGAGCATCGGCCCCTCACCCAGCAAGCAGGTAATGATGGAGGGACCCTCAACCCCACAGAGCCCCCTGGAAGATAGGGAGAGCCTGCTGAAAGCACTGACCCACACAGGTCTGATTTCAAAATGGTATCTTAAGAAATAACAGGAATGCTGCCTTATGTATTCAGGCACGATTATTAAATTTTCATGTTTCAGACTCACTTGGTATACTGTTGTTAATTCTGCTCTTGAAGTTCAGAAGATAATTAAACCAAGATGTTTCACAGATGGTATCTTAAGCTTTACCTGGGAAATACCAGCTCTGCCCTTCCTCTTTCCCAAGACTGCGTGCTTACATAATTGCAGCTACATAACTCCCTTATGCCACATGGTTATATTAGATGGATTACTCGCTTCTATTCTGCAGCAAAGTTTTAAACTTTAGCCACGTGTTGCCTGCGTTATGGATTTCCCTGAGAGAAGCTTCCATCACCTTCCCCATCCTTTATGTCTTCTCTCAGCCATGCAACCCATTTTTGAAAAGGTTCATTTCACAGGCAACTTGGCCACATTCGGCTTATCAATAGGTGGCCTTTTCTTTTTTTGATAATATTGCTTGTAAACACTGTTCCTGTTAGATGACAGTTCTGCTCCAGTGAGTGACAGAAGGCCGGCAAAGCAGCTCTGTGCAACAGAGGTACTTTGAGACGTTTCCAAGTTTTGAGAGATGTATTAGTAGTTACCTTGATAAAATTTCAAACTTTGTCTTTGAAGCCAGTCCATTTTAAAAGACAAATCCTAACTCCTTAGAACACATCAATAATCTCTGCATTTACATTTTAGAGTAGACATTTGGGAGAGAATAGCAAATTTCAAAATAAATATACATTCCTTTTAAAAAAGTGGATATCCTAAAAACATATGTAAAAGGTTTAGAACCTATATTAGAATCTCTACGTGTAAAATTCCCTATTGGCAATATTCAGTAAGAGATCTGATAGTTACCTCTGTAGTCGCCCTTACTGAATAATTTACACAGTACCTCTTTATTTAATGCTTTGCTTTTAAAACTAGCATCAGATCTGTCATTCACCTATATGAATATAGAGTCTGTAAGCAGCAGAACCAGTCAAAACACATTTCATTTCAGTGACACTTCAGATTGGTTTTCTGCCAGACTAATGCATTTCCCATTCTGATGCTGCATAAAATAAAGACCAATTTGTATTTCCTTCCACACCTGCCTATAAATTGGTAAAAGAACTGATTCTGCATACTTCACAGCCAGACTGAAATTGGCAAGATGCATGGAAAATCCCCTTCCTATGGGAACTATTTCAGGGATGCAGCCCCGTTTTGTGCCCAGTTCCCAGCCAGAATCATATGGGCATCCCTCTAGTTCATATACACTGATCCAATCACCAGTGACAGCTGAATGGGGAAGCTCCAGGGTGCAGTCCCACAGCAACACTGCTGACAGATCTGGTCCTCAGGCAGCTGCAGAGTAAGTCACAGCAGTTCAGTGACCCAATCAAAAGCTTAGTCTTTTGAGAAAAAAAAGTTATTTCTCAGTCAACTCAGACCTGAAAGGCTGAACAAGCTTGTGCAAAGGAAACATTGAGACATGAACCGGGATACCATGGGATAAAGGGATAAAGGTGGGAGTAGCAGCCTTGTCACAGATCTCTTTATGCTGATAGTGAAATCATGTAGGGAGGACACTGGATTATCTAGTCCCGTCCTGCATACTCATAGACAAACATGTACTAGATCTGTAGTCAAGAAGTTCACGCACTGTACTTCAGTAAGTCATCGCTCTGTCCATCACAATCCACAAGGGACGCTCTACGACACAAGAACTGAAGCCACAGAAATTACATTGCACTAAGGCACTAAGGCAGGAAAAGATCTGGCTCACCAATATCTTAATTATCTTAAATGCATCAGCTGGGCTTTCAGTGACACACGTGAAAGGGATCCTAGGGACTAATGTCCCACGTCACATAGACACATCAAGTCCAATCAGTCCCTGCAATCATAGCCTAGAAGGAAGTTTCTCTACAAATCTGAACCCCTTTACCGGTTTAACTCAAGTGTGAGAAACGCAGGGGCAGGGCCCTGAAAAGCTTCCCAATTTCACTTGGGAAGTGAACACCATGGACATCACTGTATGTTCCTGAGTTTTCTCTCCCCATATTTCTAATGTTTCAGCGAAAGGCAAAAACATATGCAGAAGAAAAGGCTCCTAGAATTTTAGCTTGTTATCAGTGCTCCCCTGCCTTTACTAAAAACTCTTCAGCATTTGCATTCCAGCTGTACTGCAGCCAGCTAGTCTCACCTGACTACTCCTCTGCTGCAATGCATGGCTTCTGCACCCATCTTAGGACAGGAGCTCTTCTCACTGGTCCCCCAGTGTATGATTTACACTTGGCTCCTTTAAGTTTGAATCCAGCTCAGTGATGCCAGCTCATGAAGTCACCTAGCTCTGCCTACCTGGTGAGCACTTTGGCACGTCGCATGACAACTTTCTCCTATAAGTCAAAATCAGGTTCAGCTATGATGTAATTATTTTTATTAATGAAACCTCACTTGCATTAGATAATGATGTATAATTGCCACAGGTCTTTGATGAGGGTAAAGTATTGATTTAGTAATTGGTCCATATCCCATTCAGGTTAACCTCCTCCTTACCCAAAGGACTTAACAGATGCTCCTTATTCCTCCTTGCTTATTATGGAACTAGAAAACTTCCTGTAGCACTTCAATTTTTCTTTCCTGACCAGATCAACTAAGCTTTGGGTCACTTGAAACAAGCTTTCATGCAATGAGAACCAGGGACGAGACAGCAGTAACACAAACTAGTATTTTCAGCTGCACCACGCAATCATGCTAACTCATGCACCCAGCATTCCCCACTCATTCCTCTACAAGATGGCATATTTGTAACACACTGAGCTTCTACCCATTCTTATTTTTTTCCTCTAGAGTAGTGGCATTTCTGATAAATACATGTAAGAATTATTACAGCTGTGGTGTTTTTAAAGTGCATACACATCGTTAGTAACCAAGCAAACCAGGATATAAAACTCTATACTGAACTAGATGGGTATGGAGCCGTGTTTACCTGCACTGCAGAGATAGCCCATTCTGGGTGTAGTCTGAGTAAGAAGTACATTATTTTTAAGTCACAATTTATAAGTAAGCTTTTAAAAGGGTAGAGAAGCTACTTTAGTTAGCAAGTGCTAACTAAATACTTTGACTGAAAGGGATCAAAGATGTCAGATGACATCAGAAGTCTGCATTTTGTAAGACTAAAAATGAAGGCTTTGGGGACACATCCACAAAATAGGACTAATGACATGTAATTTCTTCTCATTGTGGTGAAGAAAATTCCTTTTTTTGATAGATACTTGAATGCTATGGTAAGACTCCAACTTTCTACCAGACACCCCTTTTAAGGTGAAGCATATGGAATGCAGATAAGAGCATCCTCATATCGTGTTACCAATACCTTGCCAATATATCTGACAAAGGGCAGGCCACAAGCCAAACACACTCAGCTAACGTTACCAGGATTTGTGATCAGTCTAAAGCTCTGTTTTCTTCTCCTGTGTGACACCATTACCCAAATTCTTTATCACTCTTGAACCTCTAGGCAGGACGGCTTAGAATTGACTCTGGTTATGAATTGACTCTGCTCGTATCTACCTGCCTGATTAAAGTTACTCATGTCAAAGGGACATGGCTCAGACTGTCCCCTTTCTTCAGCAGCAAGCTGAGAAATTGAATTGGCTCCATCATATCATCTATCCTTATTAAGAGTTAAAAGTTAAAGTGTATAAGTTAACCACATATGAGAATCTCATACATCCAATTAATTACAATAGAAGCAGTTTGCCAAGGACCCGTAAACAATTTAGTTTGTGTTTACTCATCACTTAATAGAACAATGGCCTAAATTGTCATTAAATAGTGAGGGGCACTCCATGGAAGCTAAACAAAAGGAGAAATGGAGAGCTAGACATGTTACACAGGTAACATGTTGCTAATCTAGCCAATACCAATGGAAAAAAAGAAAATACAAGCCTTCTTTTTTCCAAAGACATCTTGTAACCAAGTAATAGACCTGTAGCTATTCAGCACTAAAGAAAAATAAATACAAAAAAATTAGACCATACATTTCCACCTGTGGTAGACAAAGACAGGGTGACAGTGCTGTTTGTAGCATGAAAATAGCACAGAAAGGAGTTTCATAGGAAGGAGAGATTAAAAAAAAAATGTAATTACCTTTAGAACACAATAGTCACCTTAAAAAAGGTGTGAGAAAGTAAAGTGAAATATATTCCTCATTACAAAAGGAAGAATTATTTTTTTACAGTCACATCTTGCCTATAGCATATACTTAACTTGGCTATTGTCACTGTCGTTATCGTGGCACAATGACGTTGGAAAGTCAGTGTTGCGTGATGGAACTTCTATTGCACCAGCAGCAATCTTGATGGGTTCAGAATATTAGTAAGTATTAACACTGATAATGCCTGCGTGGAGCTGCAACAGATTATTTTGTTCACGCTTTAATGCGGCAATTACAGAAGCTGAACGGCTCCCACATCACTCTCTCATGCTGACGTGGGCTAATTTCCTTTGCCATTGTTTCCCACTGCCTTGCACTTGCTCAACCTCTGGGTCCTAGGCTAATATCCTAGGCAGCAAAATAATGCATTCTTTCTGCTTCAACTTTGCTTGCGTTGCATTAGGCAAGCATACATTTTAAAGGCAGCTGACCTAGAACTGACACGCTCCCTTCCATCCCCTCCCCTTTATCTAGGCTACCACACAGCACAGAGGACAGGCTGTTGAGCACTGTAAACAACAACTGCACCCTCCCTAGCAGGATCTTTCAAAAGAAAGCTGGAAACAGCTGTGCCAGCACCTTCTGCAGTGACCCACACAACACAGCTGTGAACTTTGGGAAGGTAGGGAGAGGTGATGGCCCAGCTTTAGGGTGACAAAAGCCATTTTAACAGAAATCTGTGCTAAGTGTTTTTAAACTAAAGCCTCAGAACATTCCTCCTACCCAAGGAACCATGCTGACAGTATCACCAAAAAAAAAAAAAAAAAAAAAAAGCTGCCACTCTGAAGTTCAGTCTTGGCACACCAACTACTGTTGTGAGTGTGCTTTTCAGAGTGCTCCCAGAAGCTACTACACTGCCACATCCTAAATCTTGCCAGTCCAGAGCTGGTAATTTGTACAGCTGCAGCTGGGTGTTCCAAATCACTGAGCAATATACAATGAAATGTAAAGGCCTTAGGTTTTTTGTTGTTTGGGCGTTTTTTATTATGATTGTTGCTGTTTAAATCAACATTGTTCAGCGTGATGAAAGGTCTAGTAAATCACTACAAAACATACTCATGAGTGTTAGTGTCAGGCAACTCACGAAGGTACGTTATACTGTTGTTTGGAGACTCAGGCCTCTCAGCCAGAACAACTAAACAGAAAACAGTAAGATCATGAACAGACTTCTGATTTCTCTTGACACTCCTGTCTTTTCTTCTGCATCCCAAAGATCTCCACTTAAAAAACAGAAAAATAATAACTTGACCAGAGTTACTGCAGAAGTAAAATACAGCTTCAGAAAAGGAGGTGAGGTGGAAAAGCCAGATGTTTCCCAGTAAGTATCAGTTGTACTCTGTATTCAAGGGAAGAATCACAGAGAGATAGGGAACAGACAGCCAAATACAGGTCTGAATGTTAGGGACAGCTGGAGGAAATGATGCTAGAGATTCATCCTGTATTCAAAGCCAATTGCCAAGGTTGCATTGTGCTTATACTTTGAGTCCAGGGATGAATGCATGGAAATTAGTATATCATAAAACCCCATTTTAAACTATTTGAAATTTGAATAAGCTTTTGAGTACCACTCAAGTTTGTCTTGGATGCTGTTGGCACTACTTCATGGTTGATGGCTTTCCACAGCACCTTTCCCTTTTGAGGTGACTGCACCCCTTGGAGGGTGATCCAGTTTGACAGAGGTTGGGCACACAATGTGAACACAAGAATAGGAGCACCTTTCCTTTAACTCTCTACTTAGAGCAGTTCCAGAAATGCTCTTTTTCACTTGCTATGCAGGTACCCTTCTAAGGGCTGTAGATATGTTGGACTTCCAAAGGGTTCCTGTGAAAGCTCTGGGGGTCAGTACTCAAACAGTATGGAACAGGAACATTCATAGCTGCCTAAAAGCATTAGAGCAAGGAAACATCCAGTCAAGGTGACTCAGACCAGTCAAAAAGCCTGTGAAGACAAAAGAAAAAGGTTGCTCCAACAGCAGCCAAGGGCAATCCAAGCAGTGCTGCATGGGACAGTATTCAGATGACAAAAAAAGCTTACATGAAAAAAGAAACCTCTCCAACACCTAAAAACATTAACTGGCTTGCTTCGCAAAAGTGTATTCCATTTTTTAAACCAGATCTTGTTCGAACTGTAATATGTCAGTAGTTTGTTCAATTTCCAAGCAACCACCATGCAGGAGTTTGCAAAACACAAAATGCAAAGTAAAGGCTGGTATTACGGGCAAAGTATATTAATGACATTACACAGTTGCAAAGGTTTACTTCTGCTCCAGATCTAGTTAGCTAAACCTTAGTTCCTTTGCTAAGAGGAATCTTTAAGAGTCTTCATTGTTTTCCACTTTCAGGAAGCTCAAGAACAGTGTATAAGACAGCTTTATGCAGGCTGTGAGTTTGTCACAGCAGAGCTTTTTAAAATCAGCTTAAAACCACAAATGACAACTTCATAGAAGAACAGAATGAAACACTACATTAATGCGCATATTTAATCACAGCCATGATGAGGATTGTAAGGATTTTCCATTTACTACAGTAGAATGCAGTTTTTACCATCTTCCCCAGCATTCAGAGACCACCCAGGACCACAAGAAATCTCTGTAGTTTAAAATAGATCAGCTCAGCCAGACAAGCGTGTAGGGATGAACCAGCTACATCTGGCCAAGTCGACTGCACCTTTTTTTCCTCTCTCAGATCCTGAAAGATTGCCAAATACAAATAGCTCAAAAAAAAAAAAAAAGTATCCCATCAAGAAAGTGCATTAGGCAATGGATGTGCCACATCAGAATAACACAGGAGACAATAATACTTCCAGGCAGAAGCTTGGCAAGCAGCAGAGTACTCAGCCTAATACTAATGTTCCTGTAAAGCACCAGTATACAAGAAACAGACAGATGTCTTAATAGTCTACTCAGCATTGCAACAGCAGTAAAAGAGATGAAAACTGGACGGTCTCCAATACAAAGAACTATTAGTCTTATATATAACTATGCATTTAAGTTATCAAAAAAAGTCTTAGCGTTTTTCATAGTCAGGGTTCAGTGCTTTGCAGAAGAGGTCAGTGTTGTTTGGTTCACTATTTGTACAGAGCACTCAGACGCCAGAGAAAAAGAGGAACCTTTTCCATCAGTTAGCACAGCAAATCTGTGAACAAAACTGAAGTGTTGGGTGCCGGTCCAATATTCCAGTAACTATGTAAAACTACCAGGCCACACACCTCTTTCTGAACCTAAAGCAACACCACAGCCCTCATCATTCAAGCAGGTTTCTAAGCACAGTGGCTTGTCGCCACTCTACCACCTCACTCCAGGATCATTTTATTGCTCACACTCAAAACAAGGAATTTACTTTCACCCACTGGCTTCCAAATACATTATATGGCTGCAGGTTCATCCAGCTGACTATACCCAAGAAGTGTGATGCTTTCCTACGGACTGGAATGGAGGACTGCACCTCTTCCCACTGCTGTTGTCCCAACAGGTCACCACCTGTAAAAGTAGCTTCTTTGCTTATTACAAAAGTCTGACTAGATTCAATTAAGTTTTGTCCGATGCTCCAACACCTTGGATGAAAGTAATCGATGGCATGCAATCTCACTTCACAAGGATATGTGTCTGTACAGGATAAAAGCAAGAACACCAAATTGCACAATTTCCACAGCTCCAGAGGCAATTTTCCATTCCATACTTTACAATCTAGTTCAAATGGGATATCTAAGCTGTTCAGTTTTAAAATACAGTAGCAGCCTCCTTTCAACAGGCTGGAAAAAAACTGCAGATCAAACCAGGACTCAGTATGGTCCAGTCCATGTTCAGGAACTTTTTTTTCTGCAGCTTTCAGATAAGCTTCCCTAATTGATGAATTGGGCTGCTTCATTTATGAGAAGCGGTTTCAGGATAAGATTATCCTGAAATTCTGCTGGGGGATTTTTCACCCCATAAGATTTTAAAGACTCAGTAAAGGACTTTCTGTGAAGAGGCACAGAGAGCTCTAACAGTTCCTCTATTTTGCACTGGCTCCTCCCAACCTTCTCCAAACTGCAAGAGTCACATTCATGGTCGTAAGTCAAAATGAGTGTATTTCCTTAACACCAGAGCTATGCATAAAGCTATTCACAGCCTTACCTTAGAGTTATATCACTTCTTCATGTAAAAACAAACTTAGGCTCCTCTTTAACAATCTATAAGTACAGAACAAAAGGTGCTACAGAAACAAGGTTGTCGGCACAGTGGGAATAATGCAAGGGACCAAAGGAATTAATATCTGTAAAAAGTTTCTACGAAACGAAGCTCACAAGTAGTTTTGTGAAAGGTTTAATTTCAAAGTTGACAGCGAACACTGAGCTTACTCCATTAGCCTCTTGGCTTTTGTACACACTGTCTTCTACGCATCTCAGTCACAAGAGACAAGGGTGGACAGCACACTTCCAAAGTGCATTACAATAATTTGATTAAACTTGCCAGACCTGTTCTGTTCAGTTAAAGTTTCAAAAGTTAAACTTTTATTTCAGTACTGAGAAGAGAAGCCACAGAACTTCAACTACAAAAATGATTAAAGAACGTATTTAATCCAGGTATTTCCAAAAATATATGTAATCAAACAAAAAAGGGATTGCAGTGGATGTTACAGGTGAAAACAGTGTAAAATACACTACAGTATTCACTTGCAATATACCTGAAACTAAGTAATTTTCACCTGTACAGAAGGCAACATTACCAGCTACTACTTCTCAGAACAGACTATAGACATTTCCATGCTGCCCATCTCCATCTACTTGTAATGCCACATGGTAAATAAATACCACAGTATTTACTTACAGGACAAATAAGCATATCTGACCAACAACCCTGATATTCTTGATGCTTCAGCCAATACTTGTTCATTAAAAACAATACAAAAACAATTTTACCAAAAGAAAACAATTGAAAATATTAGCTGTAAGGTCTTTTTAAAAAAAAAAAAAAAAAACAAACCAAACCAAATCAGATATATTTGACAAATACTGTATTTCAAAATGTCACTTAATAGAAGTGAACTTTTCCCCCCCCCCCCTCAAAAAGATCTTTTCTTCCCCACCAGCAACAAAGTTTCTAAACACCAGAAAGTTTCTCCTTCCCAGTCACCTTGTGCTCCGCTCAGGTACACATCCAAAACCATCAGCATCAACTACTGGTAACAATTTCCACACTCTTGACTTGTTAACAGATCAGGCAAAATCCAATTAAAAAAAAAAAAAAAAACAAACCACCACCAAACAAACCTACTTGTCACCTCAAATAGCTTTCCTGAAAGAAAGGACACAGTACCAACATGAACTGTACCCATACTCTAAGAGCATACAGAGAAGCACTGAATCAGGTTTTTGTGACTTTGTTTTAAGCTGTTCCAGGACTGATGACACAATGCAAATTATTTCCAAACCAACAAACTGATCTTTGTGTTTCAGACTCCAGCAAGAGTTGTCCCCTTCTTTTGTTAGAATACAAAGAATAAAAGAAATAGCTTTATTCTTAGTAAGTTATATTTTTATCTTAGACATACCCATAAACCCCGAATGCTGTCGCTGGGATAGAAGCATTCTCCTGAACTTCAGCCCAGGAGATGCCTGTAGAAACTTAACTTTTTGCACTGTACATACTGTTCCTTTGTACAGGTTGTTGCAGTGCACCATACAAAGTTACACTCATATTCACACACATTTAGTGAGGTACTGCTTTGAAAAAAAAAAACCCCAAACAAACAGACTTTGAATAAAAGCTTCCATGCACAGTGCCCAGTGTGCAAGGCACCATATCAACATAAAAGATAATCCAAACTACAAAGAATTCACAATACAATTAAACACATGCAGGCAGTGTGCAGGAATTCATAAAGCTGCTACAAGCAGCTTCTCTGGAGCACAGCCCACGCAAGCAGAGCAAGTCTGACTGTTTACAGGGTGAATCTGCTATTACAAGAGCACTTTTCAGAGCAGCAATGTAATTTTAATCAATGTCTCCCCCCCCCCCAATTACTCATACCTGCTCCTATGTCACCCTTGACTTGTGCTGGAACAACTATTTTTCTGGCTGCATAATAAAACAGATTGGGAAACAGATCCAGGGCAAGGGAGACAGCGTTGCAGAATGGAAAGGGTATTTTTAACCCAGGCTACTTCCTCAGTGCTTTTCAGCATCAGCCTTCACAAAGGGTTATACCAGCACAACAGAAAGGTGACACAAGGGCAAAAGTACTTGGGTTAAAAGAATGCTGGTGAAACTACAACATCAACCTAACTTGGTATCATGAGCAAAGCAGAGATAAGAGTCGGCATTCATTGCTTTTACCGTGACAAGTAATGCAGCCCTGACACAGCTAAGAGGGGCAATCTGAACACCATTGCTCCTGGCAAATAAAATGATTCATAGAGTTTATTGACACCTGTATTTGTCCTCCTTGTGACATCTGTGCCACTCTGCAGGTAGAACCCAGAGCTTGCTTCAGGCTGGACAGGCTTTACAAGCATTTTTTTCAGAGATTAGTTTTGTGTGCTAGCTTAGGATTTCAAAGTTAAAACCGCTACTGAAATTCAGTTCTCAGATTCTCATCCATAACTAAAATAACAACCAAGACATTTTTAAACCTGTGCTGCTCTAAACTGTGTATTCTACTCACATTACTCCATTTATGAACTACTTATAGGTACTTTCTAGTCAACACCTTTAGTGACAAAATGTTTTGTGTAACCATCATAAACAGACAGAACGTAAATACCAAAACACATGAAGAAAAAAAATTTAAAAATTAAGGCATACATCAATAGACACACGGAAAGCATTTTACCATATGAATTTAGTAAAATCAAACAAAAAAGAAAAAAACCCAAACTATTCAACATTTCCAGGTCAGCACTGGGTCAGGATTAAACACTGAAAGCAAAGACAGGTAAAGAGACACCTGAGTTTCTCTGCTGTCTCCCATCAGTGTAAACTTATGTATTTAATTAAACCGCAGTAATTTTTTACTTTCTGGATTTCAACTAAGTATCACAAGGATAGAAAAAATTCTTAACTGCTACATCATTTGCAACCGTGCAAAACTCCTTCTACACTGAACATGTGACAACTGGCTACAGAAAATAAAACTATTGCATGACCCTCTGGCTTTCCTTTTCTTGTCTTTTAAAGGATGTACATTTTAAAAAGTATGATGAAGCTTACAAAATTAATTATTTAATTCTTTAATGTCATGGTTTTGTTCTAATAACCTGTTTTCAAGGAGTAAGTGGTTTGCTTTTCACCTTTTTGGCCGCATTTGCCCTCTAGATGCAGCATTGAGCCTGGGTACTGGAGGGGGGCCCCTGGGCAAGCCTGTGGGACCAGCTCCCTAACAGAGTCCAACAATGCAGAGTAACTACCCAACTTTTAAATAATGTGTAAAGTCATTCCAAGTGAGCAGAAAGGTCCTAAAATTAAACCTAAAACAACTGTGAATATTTTGTGACATGCTTTAAATCTTTATTATGGCAACAATTATACTTAATGCTGGAATAGCCTCGGGGCTTCCCACTGCTTCGCTCCCATCCCTTTGTGCCTTGGGGATCAGCTTACAGGCTGTGGCAGTGTGCCCCCACCCGCTTAAGCCATAATCACCAGTGATGGCTCCATCCAGCTTACTCTGGACTTTGGGGAAGGGATGGCAACATGGCAGCCAAGGGCTGTTTGGAACAGTGAGCCAGATGTCTTGCCAGTATGCAAATACAACTCTAAGTCAATCATCTTACTTTACAAATAGTGGACAGCCCAGGGCCTGTTGAGCAATCTTGCATGGCAGTGGGCTGCATGCCAGCATCTAGCCTTGAGTAAGGAAGCCTCTCAAGGTTGCTCCTCTAGGCTGAAAGATGCCTTGCCATAACAGGTTCTTGGTAAGTGATTACATGTTGAACTTTGAAATCTTAGCTAAGTAATACAAAAGATCCATTACACCTCTATAATCCTTTAGACATATACAGTTGACCAGGTCTGGGACTAGGAGTGGATCCAGCTGCACCTAGACTCCTCTCTGGGAAGAAGTGTAGAAAGGAAGGGGATCCTATCTGAACCTTGCGTCTCAACAGGAAGGACTCCTTGACAGTTTTGTATGACCCCATCCTCTATGCAGTAAATAATCAAGTGTACCTTGCCATTGAATCTTGTTAAACCAGTCACATTTACCATTTAACTTTCTTAACTCACTGTTTTATATCAATAAAGCATACTGTTACTTCTCTCTTACAAGTGAAGTGCGTGACTCCATCTGCAACACAAGCATGCATTAGCTTCCTCCTAAATACTTGGAAAGGCCTACCAGAATTGCTGTTCGAAGCATCCATAAATTGCAATAGAGAAAAACATAATCAAATCTGTCAGTTCTCAAACTTTATATGTACTTGGGCAATGCAGAAACCGGTAAAAACACTGCACCTGCGTGTGTCATCTGCTGTGACTTCAGAAAAGAAAACCAGAACAGTGAAAAGCTGCTGTGAAGGACAGAGGAATAGTCAGAGGAATGGAGTATGTCTTCCTTTCCAGCTACCCAGGCTTTTGGAAGTAGCTTAGAGCTTCAGACATCCGCTAGCCTGAAGTCAATGTGAGCATTGGGCTTTAAAATTATAAAGTCATCCTGTGCCACTGAAGATGACACCACCCCAGCTATTCATCCTTACCTATGTACGATGGCTCTACTACCCATATTTTACAAATGGTCCCTAATACACTTCAGACAAAGCTTGTCAGATTAGTTTAACCCATAGCTGGGAGCTAAACTGTTTCATTTTAGCTGGGGCATACCAGGGATCTCCCACCAGCCTTCACCAGGAGAACTACAAGGTGGCGGCCTCTGACAGCCATTCCGAGGCAGAGAGGCATCAGGGAGGGAAGGATGCCACCTGAAGCCTGCCAGGTTAGATCCAGAATATGACAAATATGATTTCACAAGCAGCTAGCAAAAATCCAGGAAGGGATCCTGGCTCCCTTCTACCTCCTGCTCCTGAACATGGCACAGAGGCAACATCCTCCCACTTCCCTCACAGCACGCGTGACTCCTGTGCCCATCCCACGCACTGCTGCCCCCTCTCTTCGCTCCACATCTGCCCACACCTCCTGAACTCTGTATGTTAAGCAACCAGACAAGGGCAAGCCAGAGGAAGAGATAAGATAAGCGTTAAAACAGAAGCACTGGGCAGAAGTAGATTCAAGAGGAAGAGCAGGAGTCCAAGGTGGGGGGAAAATAAAAGGTTTCTCAGTTTATTGCAGCAGAGTGAGTCAAAGCCAGGGAGGGCACAGCACAGCAAGGGAAGCACACAGCAAAGGCCATCAAGCCATGTCAGGATACAGAAATGTACCTGATTTGTTCTTTTACTGGTATGCAATTAGTTGATCAGTATTTCATAGTATTAAGTGAGCTTCCTGACTAGTTAAATCCCATTTGGAATGTATTGTTTGACTAATGCCATGGCATCTTTCCCAACACATTCCTTGAATATTGCTTCATGTAGCATAACCTGCCTCACTCCACCAGTAAATAAATACTATGTAATAGAAAGTTGATTGACACATTACAATGAAATATCATGAAGTTGTGTTATCCCCACTCTTGCAACAGAGGTGCTGCCTATGAAGACTTCAAGCCTACAGCTGGCTAGATTTTCATATCCTAGGTCTTTGCACTTTTTCTTCAAGCGAACACGTAAGAACAAGTGCTCCCATTCCTTGGTGAAACATTTTCAGGGTATGTCCACGCTTCCTAATGCTGTGTCGATAAACAACAATGCTACCTCTACCCGAGGCAGCTCCAAGGCAGCCTGAAGGCTTCCCAGGCAGCACAGCAGAATAGGTCAGGCAGCACTCAATTCCCAGGCTGCTCCGACAACCAGAAAAACTCGTTCAAGCTTCTCCCACATGGCAATGTTCAGTACAGACCTACGCACGGTCCTGGGAAGGCCCGAGGTACAATGAAGGAAGGAAGAGGATATCCATACACACCTGTGAGGTTCCTGGTTTGTCTGAGCAGCTTAAGTTAACTGATCTTGATTTTCTTCACAAGCAAGCAGTGAAATCAGGAAAAGCTGGTCTGCAGTGCCACTACACCTTTTCAGGCATCACACAATTTTTAGTGCCAGCAACGCCCAAAACCCAAAGTATCAAAATACTTAAACATGTTTACAAATTAAGCATCCATGTACTTAGAACACTGAAACAACATACACCACATCCAGGGCTGCAAAGAGTCCAAAAGACTGGCCCAGTGTAACTGTTTGCCACATGAGCCAGCAGCCACCTGCCTCCTTAGCTCACGGCCTCACTGCTGCTGCCAGTCCTTAAGGACAGATCCGCCAGCATGGCAGCAGGAGAGACCTGTCTCTGAGGAGGAAGGCAGCAAGCCAGACAGCCCTTTCAACTTGCCAGACAACCCCTGACTAGACATCATCCCTCCAGCCCTACATTTTAATATCATCACCTTAAACACGTGGGTCACACCTCTCCACTGTCTGCCTCCAGCCTTTGCCCCCACAAAGAAACCTTCATTTCTTGATGCCTGGGACCACTCTTTTCTCTGGGGGAGGAAAGGCATTTTTCAATAATAAAATCCCTGATGCAGCCTCCCGCGCAAGGTGGAGGCCACCCTCACACCTCATCCTTGGTGCAACTTGTTCTTCAAGACGGGGAGATGAGCTCAAGTGCCTGTGAGGGACAGGAACCTCGCGGTACAGGGCACAGCCAGAAAGCTTGGGGACCAGGCACTGCAGGGCGTGGGGTACAGCCGGGGGACTGGGGGAACAGGCATCGTGGGACCAAGCCTGAGGGTCGGGGGTAAGGCATAGCAAGGTACGGATGGAGTCACGGACCGGGGATGCGGGTGCGGGCAGAGGACGAAGGTGGGGAGGAAAGAGGCACAGCGAAGCACAGCCAGCGGTTTGCGGCAGAGGCACAGGGGCATGCAGGCGCAACCAGGCAGTGCGGGGAGCAGGTGGGCAGGAAGCAATCCAAGGCCCGGCCCCATCTCGCCCGGCCCTGCGCATCCAGGCGCGGAAGAGACTCCCGCGAAAGCACGCCGGACGCTCCCCTTCCCCACACCACGCCACGGAGGCCCGCGGGCGGCGGGCAGGGAAGCGCCGGTCCCACTCGGCTCCTCACCGCGCTCCGAAGTTTCCCGCTCCCGCCGGAACACTCACGTGGCACCAGCTCAGCGTAACCTGTCCCCGCAGCCGCCGGGCAGCAACTGTGCCGCGGGACGGCGCGGGAGGGCTCGGACGCCCACCCCGGCACCGCCCTCCCGGCCCGGCCCCCGCCCGCCGCGGCACCGCCCCCCGCCGAGCTCACGGCCGCGCCCGCGCTCGGGGCTGCACTGAGTCAGCGGCCCCCGCGCCGCCTCTCCCGCCCGCTTCCGAGAGGCGGAGGGGGTGGTTCGGGCGAGGAGCCCGCGGCGGGACGCCGTGCCGACGCCCCCGACGCCCCGCGGGCTGCCCCTTCATTGCGGCCAGACTCCAAGGGGTGCCGGAGCTCAGAACAGGGAAAAGACAACTGGTTGTCTACCTGCTGCGGTGTGCAGGGGTTTATCCAGATCTTTCCCTGCGACTCTATCTCGCTAGCGCTTTCTGCCAGCACGGAGAAGTGCAAATTGCAGCACGACTTTTGACGCTGCTCCGGGATCGGTGGCAGTCAAGAGTCACTCAAAGCAACACTAGGAAGACGTAGTAACTCCTTTTAAAAACACAAAGCACAACTGGTCGGCTTTGGCTGAGTGGTTTAGGGCACGCTCTCGCCCCAAAAAGACGGCACTACTCCTCTCTTAGAAGCTATTTGGGATGAAGATAACCCTCCCCAAAGACACCCATCTAGAGAAGTACGGGGCACAAAGAAAGGGGGTGGAGAATTCCCAGTGTGCAAATAGGTGCTTCCTTTTAGATTTTGTGTCACTTTGTTCGACAGAAAGCTAGAAATGACAGCTTTTTGAGATGGTTAGCATGGAGAGTTGAGGTGCTGGAGCAGGTTCAGAGGAGGGCAACAAAACTAGTGAAGGGTTTAGAGAACAAGTCTTATGAGGAGCGGCTGAGGGAACTGGGGTTGTTTAGTCTGGAGGAGGCTCAGGGGAGACCCTATCGCTCTCTACAACTACCTGAAGGGAGCTTGTAGGGAGGTGGGGGTTGGTCTCTTCTCCCACATAACGAATGACAGGACGAGAGGGAATGGCCTTAAGTTGCATCGGGGGAAATTTAGGTTAGATATCAGGAAAAATTTCTTTATGCAGAGGGTCATTAAGCATTGGAACAGGCTGCCCTGGGAGGTGGTGAGGTCCCCTTCCCTGCAGGTGTTTAAAAGCCGTGTGGATGTGACGCTGAGGGACATGGTTTAGGGACCCTGGCAGTGCAGGGTGAATGGTTAGACTCCATGATCTTAAAGGTCTCTTCCAACCAGATGATTCTGTGATTCTGTGAGATGATAGCATGAGTCAAAAGAAGAGGCAAAAACAAGGAGCAGAGAGAGGGTTTGAAGGCAAATTGAAGAGGCAAACTGCTTTTATGATGTGCAGAGAAGCACAAGATGAAGGGACTGTGAGCTGATGGTGTGAAATTAATACACTCATACATGTAGGATACATTAGAATTATGACAGGTGAAGAAATCCTGGGGCTTTTGAAAGGGCATCTTAATAAGATCTCTGGATTTGGCCAAAAGGGATATGTAGAAATATGATAATCCATTGAGCAATACTGTATGTCTCACCTAGGAGGGGAAAATCACAAAGCAAAATTAGAACACCCTAGTTCCACACCTGCTTAATTTTCAGATGTTGGAACCTTTTTCTTGATTTCTTGGTTCACAACCATTTCTTTCTAAGATGTCAGCCATGAAAACCTACAAAAAGACCTTAGGAACTAGCACACCCCTACTTAGGCAGAGCCCTTGGGACCCTTAAGGCCAGTAAGACTTAACTTGTCCAGAGGGATGCAGCTGTGTGGCTCAACATGCACCTAATATTCCTCATGTGTTGTAAAATCTGTTTTGCCATGCCTGATAGGGCTGCCTTGGCTGAGCCAAATGAGGCACTGGGCAGCATTACAATGAAAAGTAAATAGGTCACCTGTAGACTTCAAAATGCAAGGCTGTGTCACTAATGGAAAAAAATAACAATTACCAGATGCAAGCTAACAGCTTTAACATATTTGATGTCAACGGTGTTAGCAACAAGAGCTTTTCTCTCCTTGGAACCCTGTAAAGTGGCCTCGCCTTCCATGCACGTCAGGAGCAAAGGTAATTTGAATCACCAAGCAAGTCTGTGAGGGTTGGAAGAGGACAGAAATAATGGTTGACCTGCTCATGGCAGGTAAATTATTAACATGCAGCAGGGGAAAGGCAGCATGAAGGAGACAGCTGTACCCTGCACACACAAAGAAAGCAGGAACACACAGAAGTCAGAGGCATTTAAATTGTGAAAGAGGGACCTAGCAGCAAGCATGTTTTCTCAGTGCTTAGCATGGAAAAGCTGCACATGAGATTTGCTGTAAATTTAAGTAATCTTTTAAGTCCCTTACTTTCACCACCCAAGAATGGGGCAAGAGGGAAATGAATGTAGCCACTGGAGAGAGCTCTCTGGGTTTTACAAGACACTGAGGAATTAACTCCTGGTTTATGCTGAATGAAGAACTGTGCTTGCCATGAATACTGCTAACCAATGCTTTTCCTTATTTTGTTGCCTTACTAGCATCCAGATAGCTCAGATGCTACTTTTCTACTGACTAAAGAATATTTAGGCTGTCATCTTGACTATGTGATTGTGTTTTAAGAGTCTTTTAGAGATGCGTACTCTTTAGAACTGTATTTGAAGCCTGGAACAGGAGAATCGCAGGAGCCAGTACCAAGTGCACCAACAGCATGGGGAGCTTTTGCTGAAGTATCAGTTGTAACCAAGCAAGGTAGTCATCCAAAGATCACCAATAGATATCTGCATACCAGGCTTGAAGAGATGCAAATGTTCCCCAAATCTTGTTTGCAAGCTTTGCTTTCCTGGAGAACATCTGTTTTGCCTGTGCACCTGTACTAGTGTTCTGAAGTCACAACTGCCAAACCTGTCCCAGGCAGGCTCTTGCACTGGCCTGTATCCCACAGCTGTAGCAGCACAGTGTGTTGCTGTGTTTGGCAGCTGGACTGGAGACAAAAGAGCCCTTCATGGCCCGTCTAATTTTCTACATGGAGCTAGTTTCAGATTTTGCTTACTGCTTATTGCAAGAAAAGAATTGCTTTTTCTACCTAATCCTTTGAGCAAGAACAGTGTCCTTTGTGTAGCTGAGGCATTCCTGAGCATTTCTCTGCCTCGGTCTGTTCTGGAGAGCCATACATGGGTCCTGCATAATGCTGTCAGTGACTTTCCAGGAGCAGTAGCCAAACAGCAGAGAAATTCCTCCTCAGACATGTATCATCACTTTTGGTGCGGCACAAGGTGAGAAGATGCCAGAGTCCTGCTCATCTGTCTGTGGATGAGCTGAGCTGAGCTGAGCAAGGAGGTTTCCCCCCTCTCTCTGTGGACATACACTGCAGGTAACTGTACAGAAGTGAGTAGCTGTTGGTTTTGCATGCTTTCTTGACACCACGAACCCACCATCAGCCACTGAAGTATTGTAAAGTCAGTTCTATTTCAACAGTTGTAAGTTGAGCTCTAGTTTTGCCATTTGAACAATAGAGAATTTGATAAATTCTTGCAAATGTGACAAAACTATTCAGATAGTGAACTTGCCATAAAAACCCACCTATCTTGAGATCATCAGGTCCTCACCATAAAAAATTATTTTACTGTTATGCAGCTGAGACTGGTGCTAGGCAGGAGTGAAGGAAGGTGCTCCTTCACTCCTGTGAAGATTTAAATGCTTGTTGCATAGAGTGGATAACCACTGAACGAATGCTTCAAGCACATTCCATGATACCACAGACAGTGGCTGTTCTGGAGCCCACAATGCCTTACAGCTTTACACATCTGAGAATTCTAATTCAGATGCTATCTGCCAACCATTTTGCTACACAAAATTTATAGCTAAATCTTTCGTAAGTCAAATTTTCACTCTATGTGTTATGACCAGTGATGGGAGCAAATGTTTGTTTCTGTAGGAACTCACATAGATGAAGGTAAAGGAAGTAGTGATCTTTTCAGGATGCTGGAGGCTTGTGGGGTCTGCTTGTTGTACCTGGACCACAATATTATGCATAATCACAGACTTATCCATAAGCTGGGTTCATCCACATATCTGGAAAAATAAGTTCCTTTTAGACAGCAATGCTCCACAACTGCAAAAGCATTCTACCATGTTTCCTAAACAAATGAACAAATAAAAAATGTCAATAGAGAAATGAATGCTAAATCTGCACAGTACCTGTGTTGTGCTTGATAGGTTTTAGCTGGCCAGACTGGCAGGTGCGGGAATGTCATGGTGCAATACGCCAGAAGGGTGCAGAGCTCTAGGAAGATTAGTACCAATAAAGCTGTTGGTACAAACTGCACTGCCTCTAAATCAAAGTAGTCAATGAGAATGTTCACCTGATTTACAGTTTGGCGTGTGCTGTTAAAAGCAAGTGAGTTAATTAGGCAAGCTGAAGATAAACAAGTACAGCCTAGGGAAACTGGTGCTAGTGAAGACTTAGCTGTGCACGTCACCACAGCATGCCACATCTTGCAAAACATCTGCATGGTTAAGAGTAAGACCTTTCTCAGGTGTGGGCTCAAGTAGCTGCTGATCTGCATCTTGTCTGAACACAGCAGGGTCAGCTTCTCTATCCAAGCAGCATGTGATGACAAGGAGACGTGCAAACAGCTGAATTTCTCATGTCATTTTCCTATTCCCTCACTAGTGAGAAGACCATGCTGTGGGAGTTTGTGGGCTGCTGTGTTCCCTGAACAGGAGGTACAGGGATGCCTGTTAAAGAGTGTTCTCTTTGCTATGTTCAATGTCCATGCAAAAGTTCCAACTAATTTTGCCAGTTTCAGACATTTTGCTGTGAGAAAGCATGACAAAGATGGTACACCTGGGTTAAGGAGTGGGAAGAGACCTTCAAACCAGAGCCATCGATTTGTTTTATTTGTTTCATAATCAGAAAGACAAGGCTCAGGAGATAACTTACCAGGCAACTGAGTATAGTATCACAGTGAGAAATGGACATCTACACAACTTTTAAAGTAGCCATTGGAGGCCCACCTCCACCTCTTCAAATCCAATCATCTATTTTTCCTCCTGTCTCATATTCTCATGCCAATATCCTCAGGAACTCCCATGAATAGCTACTAAATTGCAGAGCTTTGCTAACAGCAAAGCAGATTTTCTTTCCTTTCTCTGCCAATCTCTGAGATATGAACAAAAAGAAATGACCAGGAAAGGGAGCTTTACCATTAATTACAACAAATCCGCTGTCCATTCTGCCTTGACAGAGATGCCAGTACACATAGGATGCAAAACTACAGTAAACTCATACCAAGAAATTACTTTCCAAAATGTTTCTTGGTCACACTCTCAACAAGGCATTGTGGAAACCTAAATCTTTAATGTTGGGTTTTTTTTTTTTCAATATAAAAATTTCTGCAGATGGGATTGGGAAGAAGACCAGGAAAATTAAAGAAAATAAATGGATAAGCAAAAGGGAAAGGGGTATTCAATACCATTTCTGTGAATACGTTACAGCATTCTCCCCATGACAGTAATGCCACCTGTGCTTGGCACACAGGTGACAGCTTAGTAAGTTACTTTGAAACTGAAGATAACCGCTCACGATCAAAGAAAGGCAAACCATGGAAAGATAGCGTTGCAGCAGACCTGCTTTTCAAGATGCTCAAGAAAGTAGCTGTAGGCAAGATACGTTTCCAGTGGGCTAAAGTACTGCCACTTTCCTAATAAGGGCTCTAATCAATTCAGAAGAAACCAACTGATGGAGTGGAAGAACTTGCTAATTTAGACTAATTTTTAGATAAGATGCTAAGGATAATAGGCTGGGGATTTCAACAAATTTTGAATCTTGTGTCATGGTAGAGGAGTCTTTGTAGTTCGTACTGTATTGCCATAGCTAGGTTGCACACATAAACAGGTTGGTTTTGAAACTGAGTCTCACCACAGGCAATATAAGACCTGTGAGACAATGACATCCCATAAGCTAATTACCAATCAATCAGACATCTATATTACATTTCATACCTAATTATGCTTCTTCTGTGGTCTCACATACCTACAATACTACAACAGATCGGGTACTTTAAATTAGGCTTTTGAAATTAAGAAAAAAAGAACAAATGACAGAACACCTAAAAAAACAAAACAAAAAACGAACCCAAAGAAACAAAGAAATTCTTCACTTATGTATTTGTTTTTCTACAAGTATTTGCAAAACATATTGAGGACATCTTTCATTATCATGCTTCTATATATAGAAACAGGGACACCCAATGACTTCCCTTTATGAAAAGATGCACGGTGCAGGTCTCTACATCCATAACGTATTAGAGTCACAAAAGCCCATCTCACTCATGTTCAGATGGTGTAGATGTGCTGCAAAGTAGCAGTGGCAGTTATGACGAAATGCTGGAGTGTCACAGATCTGTTCTGGTCTGAAGAATGAGAAAGCACTGTCTGCCACTCTCAGTAGCAAGGCCATTTACGCTTCCCTTTGGAGTGAGGTAGATGCTGATCAAAGCAGTTAAATCAACTCACTGCATGGTAAGATTTTACAAGGACTAACCTGCAGCATCTTACAGATTATTTTTTCCCAGAATGGGTTAGTCTTCCTTACAAATAATGAGCTGAAACTGTGCAGGGGAGATAGCAAATAAGGGAAATTTGTCCAAACAAAACTTCTGGAGTAAGCTAAGAAAAAATTTCTCATAGGGACACTAAACTTAATGGAAATGAGACCTAGACTACTGAAGAAAGAGGCTGTCAGCTTAATCTTTTTCCCCTGTTATTTTGGGGAAACATAATTTTTAAGGAAACAGGGTTCTACCAGAGGATATACCCAGTTGCCTCAAGAATTTCTTTCTAAAGAAAACCAAACCCATCAAGACACAAATGCTGGCTATATGCTGCACCCCAAAGAAGAGTGCTCAAGGAGTAAAGCAGTTGCACAAGCCTTAATTTTCTGCTAATTGACAGCATGCCCTGCGTGGTGGATCACTGTCTTAGTGATATCAGTGAGAATTTGGAGCAAGTTCATTGCTTCAGACAAGTTTCATAAACTCTAATAATTATCAGCAAAAATTTGCCAAGAGTTGGAGTTATTGCATATTTTGATCCAGAAGTAAGGCTGAAAATAATATTAAGAGATACACCTTCATCCTGCATAAGCGTAAGAAAGAGCACTAAGAACTGAATGAGTAACTAGTTTTGGTATTTCTTAATTTCAACACCTAACCCTGCATATCACAATTCCCCAGTAAGAAGTGCAGCAGTTGATGCATTGAGCCTCTCTGTTCAGTTATCCACCTGTCCAGTCCAAAAGCCTAAGAAGATCACGGCTCTGTTACACTAGGCTGGTCCTTTGAGCACTCTGCCAAGGGAGCATGATGCAGATTCCAACTCACAGTGTTGTTACCTAGGCAGCTTTACCACCAAATCCTTTCCTGCTCAGTTCTGCCAATGGTCTTCCCCTTCCTCTCAGCCAGCAGACTCATGCCATGGAAGCAGGAATCAAGAATATACTCCTTTCTTGCATCTTTTCTTTCCGGTACCTTTTACACTCTTGCCATGGAGTAGCAGACAGCCCACAATATAAGTGAAAATAATATCACATGCACAAATAGCTAAGCTGTGCTCAACAGTTCTCATTCACTTACGTGAGACTATACCCAGCCCTCTTGAAACGAAATATTCCAATTCTTTCTACACACTCCCAACTAGCTAGATGTATACACATCACTATTTTTTCCTCCATGAGGAAGAAGGTAGACAGTGTTAGAGTACAACAGAAACTTTTATTCAAAGTGTTACTTGTTGTATCCCTCTTTTCTTTAACCTTTACAATCATATCTGACGTTTTCAAGGAGCCACTACCACGCACCAGTCAACACATGCCTTCCCATTGTGATTAAAATTCTTCTACAGAAGGACACACACTTACATAACTGTCACAACGGTTCACATAAGCGTACCTGAACTCCTTTTATTTTTCTCAGCTTAAGTGTCTGTAGTAGCATAACCACAGCAACAGCAAACCCAAAGCAAGTAACTAAAGCTTCCTTGAGGGCTGAGTACACACTCTTCGGACTGCCGAGCACGACAAAGCTGAGCTGTACTTAATTGGCACCATGGCAGGAATGGAGGAGAGAGGCTGACCCCATGAAGTTATCGAACAGCTTGGGCTGTTATTGGGGTAGGCGTCATCTCCTTTTGGGGATTTTACTGGCCTGACACTACTAACAAACAGCTCTACTGCTGATACAGATGTGACATGCTTACAGAGATGGGGTAAGTAGTCTGGTTTTTTTACGAAGCTTGAAATTCCTTTATTACTACTTAACATAAATGTCACTTGCAACAGTTCAGAACAAGATGTCTTATGTATTTACAGGAGGACAGCAGAGCTATCAAACATTGAGGTTCAAATCAAGGCTTAAAGACAAGAATACTTGCCATAAGACCTAAAATGTTTTGTGAAGGAGTCTAAGACCAATATGGAAGGAAGGTGGGGAAAATTCCACCAAAAAAAAAAAACAAACTGTGAAACTTTCAGTCTGAACTCAGTGAACCAGATGTTGTCTTCCAAAAGGATCACTATTTTCCCATTCTCACTGAGAAATTAGACTTGTCAGTGAGAGACTTTAAGTGCAACAGGGTATGTTGTTGCTACAGGGTATATCCTGGGCCTATACTCCCGCTGAGGACACTCCCAGGCAGACTCCTGTCATCTTCAGCAGCTGCATCTGGGGAAATGTTAGGCAACTGCGTGAAACCTCTTTATGTCTTACAGTACGCTTCATAGTAGGTGCTGTCATTCTTTCTCTTCTCCTGCTACTTCTTTACTGTTGGGGCTGAGAATTTAAATAGGTCAATAATAAAAGGTGGAAGTGGGACTGTGGCTTCATATCAGATGGCAGAGCATTACTTGACTCTTAGGTGTAGGTGGGAGCTGAGAAACAAAAATCCTTTAAAGTGTACTTGTTTTCATATCTCCACCCATTTTGACATACCATTACGTTCACTCTAGAGCAGTCACAGGCAAAGTAATAAGAACAGCTCAAACAGATATTGGCTGAGATTAATGTGACTCTTTACAGCACATTGAATCTTACTTAAAAAAAAAAAAAAGCATATACTTCCTTCGTTGTTACCGTTCAATGAATTGCTAATTCTGCATTAATCTACAGCATGTTACTATGGAATAATATACAGTCTGATGTTCATAGAATCATAGATAGTCAGAATGGTTTGGGTTGAAAGGGACTTTAAAGATCATTTTATTCCAACCCCCTGCCATGGGCAGCGACACCTTTCACTAGATCAAGTTGCTCAAAGTCCCATCCAACCTGGCCTTGAACGCTTCCAGGGATGGGACATCCACAACTTACCTGGGCAACCTGTTCCAGTGTCTCACCACCCTCACAGCAAAGATTTTTTCCCTAATGTCTAATCTAAATCTATCCTCCTTCAGTTTAAAACTTTGTCCTATCACTACACTCCCTGATAAAGAGCCCCTCCCCATCTTTCCTGTAGGCCCCCTTTAACTACTAAAAGGCCACTCTAAGGGCTCCCCAGAGCCTTCTTTTCTTTAGCTTGAACAACCCCAACTCTCTCAGCCTTGTCCTCACATGGGAGGTTCCCCAGCCCCTTGATTGTCTTCACAGTCCTCCTCTGGACCCCCTCAAGCAGGTCCGTATGTCTTTCTTACGCAGGGGCCCCAGAGCTGAACACAGTACTCCAGGTGGTAGAACGGCAGACTCACCTCCCTCTCCCTGCTGGCCACGCTTCAGTTGATGCATGCTCCTTCTCCAACAGGTCTGCTCCCAATCTCTTCATCCGCCAGCCTGTATTTGTGCTTGGGATTGCCTCGACCCAGGTGAAGGACCTTGTCCTTGGCCTTGTTGAACTTCCTAACATTCACATGGGCCTACCTCTCCAGGCTGTCCAGGTCCCTACGAATGGCATCTCTTCGCTTCGGCATGTCAACCACACCACTCAGCTTGGTGTTGAGAGCAGACTTGCTGAGGGTGCACTCAATCCCACTGTGCATGTTACTGACAGAGATGTTAAATAGTGCCGGTCCCAATACCAACCCCTGAGGAACAAGGTTATTCAGATGGAGAAATATTTGAGGCTAAACCTTCGGTGAAGTTTGCAAGATCTACACTTATAGACCTGTTTTCACCTGAGATATTGTTTTCTCTGTGCATGTGACACCCACAAACACAAAAACCAATGATTTTTAGACAGGCTGTAGGAAGAATTCTGTATTCTTAGAAGCCAATAGTTTTTCTTGAAAGCTTAACCACTGGATAGTAGAAAACTATTAACTGAGGCTGCTGTCTTTTTCTGTGATTCCATCATGGCTTCTCAAGTATTCCTAAAGAATACTCTGAAGATTTCTCCCCACTTTTCTTCCTTCCTGACAACCATTGTCTTATCCAAAGACTTACTGTGTTTGAGGTAAGCTGTTAGGTTATTTGTGTTCATTTTTTTCTACTGAGTGATGCAGTAGGAGGACAGAACGAAAATTTTAAACTTAGAGCAAGGTTTTCAGAGACATTACAGGCTTTTGTCTTCTAGGCTGCTCTTGGCTTGATCTTGGCCATTATGATTTATAATGAGTTCTATGTACATAAAAAACCTCAAAGGCTAAACGAGCTCATACATATGAATGTAGCTGAAATCTCTCTTGGAAGATATAATGCCATTGTAACACAAAGAAAGGGCTAAATTACTTCCTATTTCTTAAGGCATTTCTTAGGCAGCATGTCTCTTCGTCATATACTGAAGGTGAGGAAAAAGAAGTTACCCCCAAGCATCTTTGTTTCCCCTGGTAGCAGTATTTTCATATATGAAGCAATAGAGGAATAGTGCTCTTTGTCAACACTTGTCCCCTAAGCCTTCTGCAAGTCATCCTACATAGTACCAGTTAATGTAATAACAACAACAAAAACCCTTTCTCCCACTCTCTTTTTCATTGTCAGTTGGGTTAGTTTTTGTCTTAGAATGTTTGGTCTTTGATTCTGCTAGAGGATATTGATACTTCCAAATCACAGAATAATTTATATTAAAACTAATTACTTCTATTTTTAAGGAAGAAATTGAAAAGCCTTTTGAAATTTCACTAAAATTCCTGGAAACAAATTTTGCAGTCTAGTCTGCCTTATACTCTTTCTTTAAGAATAATTTAGCTAATTCATTCTAAATGATGACCTTGCAGGCTGGAAAGCCGACCATATCCTGGGCTGCATCAAGTGAAGCATGGTCAAGGGAGGTGATTCTGCCGCTCTGCTTTGCTCTGGTGAGACCCCACAGGGAGTACCATGTTCAGCTCTGTAGCCCTCAGTGTAAGAAAGACATGGACCTGCTTAGGCGGGCCCAGAGGAGGGCCATGAACATGATCAAGGGGCTGGAGTGTCTCTCCTATGAGGACAGCCTGAGAGGGTTGTTCAGGCTACAGAGGACACAGCTCTGGGGAGACCTTATTGAGGCCTTTCAGTACTTAAAGGGGACCTAGAGGAAAGATGGGGACAGACTTATTAGCAGGGCCTGTAACAACAGGACAAGGGGTAAATGGTTTTAAACTAAACTGGGAGATTCAGTCTAGGTATAAAGAAGATGTTTTTTACAGTCAGGGTCGTGAATCACTGGCACAGGTTGCCCAGAGAGGTGGTAGATATCCCATCCCTGGAAACATTTAAGGTCAGGTTAGATGGGGCTTTGAACAACCTGATCTAGTTGAAGATGTCCCTGCTCACTGAAGGTGCATTGGACTAGATGACCTTTAAAGGTCCCTTCCAACCCAAGACATTCTATGATTCTATGATAAATGGTGAAGTGGATTCTACTGTGATTTTGTGGTGAGGTAGAAACAAGTATTTCAATACCACTAAAAAGGGACTAAGCAAAATGTTGTGTAGGAAACCTCTCATTGATATTGGAAACTGCTTTTGATCACCTTATATAAGGGAACGGTCCAAATATCTGTTAATCTTACAGGGAAATCTAGGTAAAGTTGTAACATTTTGAGCATTTAGACAATGTTTGGCCCCCAAATTCAACATTAGTATAGATACCTTTTGGAAAACTTCTACCAGTGCCCTAGCATTGAGTTTTCTTATCTGAAGCATATTGTATGCTTTGAAATAGTAATAGCAAAGTTTTACTTTTCCAGCTGCTTGTGGAGATCATCCCCTCTAAAAAGCACGTATTTGTTTGATGTCCCCCACTTGGGCCTGATTTGCTGCATTCATCCTTTTTCCTTTGGGCACAGGCTTATGTGCAACCATCCTCTCTTCCACTCTGAAAATGCCCAAGCCGCTCTCAGAAAACTCACTAGAAGGCTTCATCAGAATAAAAATCTCCAACAAATTGTGCCACTGAAAGACAGGTTCTTACACTTGCTTGCTCACAGTTCAAGGCGTTTGAGGCTCCCCACCCAGGCATATGTATTAGCCTGCATTTGTGTATTTTCCACATTGGATCTGAGCTTGTCTTCCTCTCACCCTGTTAAGCACGAAAAAGTTACTGAAGCATTACTAATAGCTGAGTTTCAGAATGCAGCAGGCTGGAGTCAAGTGTCAGGGAAATGTGTGCTTTTCCACAGATGCTTTAGTGGTTAATCTTCAACAGTTAAAAGGCTTTTAGATTAGGGTTCCTAAGAAAACACCTTATGTTTCTAAACAGGCTACAAAGAAAGTTGGGGAAGATGAGAATGCACTAAGTAATAATATAAAAGGGAGATGGATGAGACAGAAAAATAGGAGAGAAATAAAGCAGAGATTACAAAGCAGGGGAGTTTCCCTACAAACTCCCTCCATTATGCTGGATTTGTTTTAAGACTTTGCCAAGACATAGCAGCATTTTCATGCACGGAATGTAAAGAAGCAATCCAGTACTCCACCAGAGCTTTCCTGCTTGCCACCTGAGGAGAGGTGAGGCAAAGTTAATTTTAACCATTTTGAACTCTCTCACCCAATTGCCAAGGACCTCTCTGTGCCTGTTTGGCCTGTCTTTAACTTAACAGCCCTGAGGGGCTCAAATGCAGCAAACTCTGGTGGTTGCTGTGGTGTAGCCCAGGCAGGTAGAGATGGTGGAGGCACAAACAAGGTCCTTTCTTCTGACTGCCACTGACTTTGTCATCTCTGCTAATGCCTTTCTCTCCATCAATAGGTGACAGCTCTGAGCAGGATAACATTGGGAAGGTCTCCAATAACACAGAATATCTACTTACATGCAAATTTTTGCAGAGTCCAATCAAACAAATCTTCTCTGCTTTGTGCAGCCTGTGCTCATATTTATAAGATTTGGGAGAACTGTTATTTTCCTCAAAGCAGTCTTGACAACAGCTTTTAACAAAGTTAAGCATCTCTGTCAAAGCGCTGTAATGCAATGTACCTTAGAGATCCCCTGTTTAATTACCCTGTAATAATTGAGAATACACTCATGGATGTAATAAAACACTGTTTTGTTTTTCTGCTAATGTTAGGTGAAGGTTTACCTCATATATTAAATCATTTATGTGTTTAATATACCTACATTTTATATCAAGAGATGTGAGTCCTTATTCAATGAGGGGGTTAAAGCCCTAGACAGTAGAAAGGAAGAGGAGTGGATAATGTGATCATGCAAAAGAAGTAAGGCCTAATGTTTGTCAGCTATGGTCAGTTGTCCTTTTTCTGGGTTAATGATGGCCTGGGACACCCATGACAGTGGGACACTATGGGATGGAGCTGAAAGCACAATGCAGAAACATCTCATGAATATTTAAGAGGTAACCACAAGTAGTGTCTGACTCATTTGCTAAAGACATAGTGACAGAAGTGAGTCTTGAAATCTGGTAAGAGTGAAAAGTTTTGGCCTGGGTAGACCAGCTTGGAGTAGGGTCATAAGAAGGATGGTGATAGTTGCTGGAAGAGTAAATGGAGCTTATGCAGGCAGGCTAGGTAAGAATTATTAAATGTATTGAAGAGAAAGAAAAATGATTTAAAGAGGAGGTGATACACTGTGAGACTAAAAGCGAAGGCAAAAAGAAGCCAAAAAAGCAAAGGTAATAAGAAAATAGCCAGATCTTAGCACAGGAGCTATCATAAAATTTGTGGCACCTCTAATTAAATATGTGGCAGACTGGAAATGTGGGAAGTGTGGGATTACGTGAAGAGGAAACCACCAAGATGGGAGGTGAGGGAATGAAAGTTAGTGGACTTGAGCACAGAAAAGGTTAGGCCAGGTTTTATAAATAGGTATACAGGAAAAAGTGGTAAAATCTCAATACTGAGTGGGGCAGAGCTCACTTTTGTTAATGACTAAAATTTTTAAGAAGCTGCATATGACTGGAGAAAATAATGATGAAAATAGGTCAGTTATAAAATGAAAATAATATTTAAATGCCAGGTTTTCAAGATAACTCTTTTCTGCCAACCTCAGTGAACAAATGCTGCAAATGTGGGAACTAATGAGCTGCTTCTTCATAGGCAAATATTGCACTGGGTCCAAGTGAAGTTAACAAGCAGCTAATATTATTCCAGGAACTGCATGTATATGTTAACATAGGGTTACAAAAAAGCTAATGAATCCTTCCGCCCGTTTTCCGTGTTCTGTGGGTACAGTTCTGCTCTAACAAAGCCAAATAGCTTTCAGATCAAAGCTCTCAGGTTCTTCTTCTCAAAACAGTATCTGAATGACTGCACTCACCTAAGCACGTAGCCATGCCGGCCAAATGGAAATGGAGAAGAAAGAGAAGGACAGGCCTCAGGACTGCCCAGAGAGGTTGGGTGATATTTCAAAAGCAAACATAACTACCAATTTTATGCAGAAGAGCTTGATGTATATTATTGGGTGAGTAAAAGGCTGAGGACTTCAGTATAGAGACAAGCCAGGATTAAGACCTGGCTTGGAAAGTGGTGTGTGTGTGCATAGCTGTGTGCAGCAGACAAAGGAGATGCAAATTAACAGCAATGATTATGAACAGTCTGCCGGGGAGAGAAGGAGAGGAGGCAGGAGTTGGGGACCGTGAAAGATCTGTATTTAATTGACCCTAGGTAAAGCAGTGGAGATAGAGGGAAGGTGGAGCATTGTGTAAGTCATTGCTTTTACAGCTCCTGAATACTGGGCCCTGTGCAGCAGGATTTTCACCTCAGGGTTTGGGAGATCAGGGTGCCACAAAAGTGAGCATTGGCCTTGGTGATGCACCGCTGCAGCATGGAAGACTGTCAAACATGCACATCCTGTGTGTCTTGGGGCACAAGCTGGGCTCTACCTTTGTTTCTTTTCTCTATGTGCTAGTTTTGGCTGGAATAATCTTCTTCCTGGTAGCTAGTATGGGGCTGTGTTTTGGATTTGTGCTGGAAGCAGTGTTGGTAACACAGGGATGTTTTCGGTATTGCTGAGCAGTGCTTACACAGCACCAAGATCTTTTCTGCTTCTCACACCACTCCACCCCACCCCACCAGCAAGGCGGCTGGGGGTGCACAAGAATTTGTAAGGAGACACAGGTGGGACAGCTGACCCCAACTGACCCAGAGGGATTTTCCATACCATAGGATGACAGGCTCAGCAATAAAACTAGGAGGAAGGTTGGCAGGGCAGGCCATTGCTCGGGGACTGGCTGGGCATCGCTTGGTGGTGAGCAATTGTTTAAATTTGTATCACTTGTCTTTCTTGGGTTTTATTTCTCTTTGTTATTTTCCTTTTCATTACAATTTCTTATTATTATTATTTTATTTCCATTAAAAAACTGTTCTTATCTCAACCCACGAGCTTTCTCACTTTTACGCTTCCAGTTCTCTTCCCCCAATCCCACTGCAGCAGGCCAGTGAGTGAGCAGCTGTGTGGTGCTTAGTTGCTGGCTGGGGTTAAACCGTGACACTCGTATCTTCATTTTTCTTGTGCCTATCAATCTTAATGCTTGAGCAGTCTCGTGAACTACCAGACCACTTTCCACTCTTTGACTTGCATCAATTTTACTCTCTCTGGCAGGGAAAAAAAACTTTGCTGGCACTGTTTTCAAGGCCACTGGAATATATAAGCCTTCCTACTGATACGAGATGACCATTAAGACCTTATACATGTTTAGGGCACGCAGAGCAAGCCTTCTGCAGTACTGAAACCTATAATCCAACATGGGGGAATTCTGCTAAGCAGAAATACAATTCTTATACCCCAGAGTTCTGCATGGTATCTACATTTAATGTAGTAGCCCATCACTGAGGGTTATTTAAATTACTTCGATATACTTCACTAATCAACCTAAACTTTAATAGTTTTCCATAGTGGCAGAACAGGATGAATCAGCTGTTTCAAACATTCATTTAGGCCCTCAGGTATATTAGCTGTCAGCAAAACAATTAAGTGTTCTGAGAACTTCCTTTTAAACAATGATGAATAGCATTCAGATGGCACAGTTCCATTCAGCTCTAGAGAGGGATTTTTTTCCTTGTGAAACAATTCATGCGCTACCCTGAGAATGTGCAATAGACTTCAAGTAAGTGCCAAATGTGATGATTTCCCACAGAAGATGTGCAGCAGAATTGCTCAGTATAAGGTTCCTGTTGCACTAGTGGCAGTACAAAACCACAGCTGCATCAGACTATTTGGATACCTAAGACACTTAGCTTCAACTCTCACAGGCCATAATACATGATTCAGGTACAAAAATGTATTCTCCGGGCCATATACTCCACCTGGAAGAACTAGTGATGGGCAAAAGAAAACTTCATTCAAACCTGCTATTTTATAGACTCCCCAAACATTTTTTCATGTTTGCTTGCATGAGAACAATAATCAGCTGATTTTCTGAGGTGTTACAGAACAGCGTAGGAGGCAATAGCAACAGTAATTAACTGTTGAGCAACATGAAACTCTCCCTACTGACTGCCACAAAATATGAGAACTTTATATTCTTACCATACACCTACTGTTTATATCTGGTATATGTTTACTTGTATGTCTTTTATCACAGCAAACATGGCACACACCTCCCCCGCCCCGCCCCCCCCCCCCCCCAACCTGCTGCATTCCTTGTGCCCTGTTGACATAGCATAGCTACAGAAAATAGGAAAGCAGCATAATAACACCTTAACAAAGCAGTCTAGCTGCAGCAGTGTTAAGCTCCACATAGGTGAATTGGTGCAGCATCCCAGTGAGGTCCATTAGCCTCCGGTGGGGTTGCTCTTGTAAGCTAGAGTTCACACCTCTGTATTACACTGCTGGCTGCAGAACAGATGTACCCTAAGTCAGAGGAAAGGACTCTCTTTTTTTCTTTTTCCCAGGCTACTCCTCTTTTTAAAAATGGCACTTACAGATTAATGGGCCACCATACTGACCAAGAAGTATGTGTGTGGATGGAAGTAAAACATCGCAGGCAGGCATTGATAGCCACAGCTCCTTCAGAGGCCATCCTGAACTACTAACAGAGAGGATTAAGAATGAGCTTTTAATTTTGAATAAAATGGAACTGGCTGGCTACCAAATCTAAGTTTATTCTTTCCAATGATCTCTGGTATGAGTGTAATATATTTCTTTGTTTATTGTGAATATGTTTTTTGAGCTAAATTTTCTAAAAATTCTATTCCTTTTTTTTTTTTTTAGAATGTTTTAATAATTCTGTTGGAGGCTAAGACTTGTAACTAGTATAAAGCAAATACCCTGTAAAAAAATGCTTTGCAGTCAATAGAACATTCTCAGTATCTTTCAAATGTGGCTGCTGAGAACAGCAAAACAGTGTTTTAATAACACCCCTTTCTCTGCTCCCCACTTTAATCTATTTTGTATTAAACAAAGGCATATTATTTTTGTTGCTGAATAAATTACCTCATTCTTGCTGAAACATGTTACTGTAGATTACAAATATATGGCTGTAAAATAACTGGCTGGACTGATATAAACCAATGTTAATTTTTGATTCGGCATGAGGAAATTTACTATAAGACCTGTTTAGGATTGCAGATGTGTCTCTGCTTCACAGCTGCAAGAAAAGGGTGGATTTGAAATCTTGCAAGTGTACAGAACTCAGTGAGTGATGGAAAATCTCCTTAGCACAAAGCTAAAACGTATAACTAAAAATATCCTGGTTTCTTTCTGCCTTAATATAAAGCAAATAGTGATAAAGTGAAAATTAAGAACAAAGCTATAAGCCTATGCAATTAAAAAATTCCTTCATAGGTAAAGAGAAAGCTGCCTTAATAGCCCCAAATATTTTTTGCCAGTCTCTTGGGCTTGGTGGAATTTGGCAAAACTGGGCGTGGTTAAGGGTTGCCAGCGTGGTAGATGACTTCGGTTAGCTGTCATCTGGGCAGAACGTGTGGGCTGGTGTGTAAGGCTTACTACACAACACACAAATACAATTAGAAGTGATGAAGCTGTGGGGAGTAATTACACACCTGCCTGAATTCCTGGCCACTCAGTCATCCCTTTTTATCCCCCATTCCACCGTTTTTATAAACTAGACCAAAAGAAAACAAAAAACAAGGGGAGGATTGAAGAAGGCATGTCGATTTCATAACTCAACTTCAACCACACAAAGTGACTTTATTGGTATGTTTTACATCTTTTGTTTAGTTGGGTATTATAAGCATTAACTGCTGTCCACTGAAACCAATATACGGCCTTCAAGAACATCTCTCAGGTGTCAAAACCTCAGCACACATCTTTGTGGCTAAGAACATGGCCAATACTCAAGCTCTTTTCCTTTATGGACTACTTTAACCAGGTTAGTTCTTGTATTTTACATGCCAAAAATATGTATCTGGACAGTTCCCGTGGTGTAACTGGTACACCCATAACTTGATTACATATCTCAAACTTAAGCATACTAAGCTAACAGCAGGCTTACCCATTCATTGTGGCAGATCCCAGGCCAATGTGCCTAGGATCAATGTGCACTGAAGATCTTACAATTCCCAACTGCATGCACTAGACCTTTACCTGCATTAAAAAATTAAGTAGGAAGAAAACTGAGAACTATCCTGCAATGATGCCAAAGCAGTGATATTTTAAATATATTTATATCTTGTGTGCGCATATACATATATGTGTGTGTGTGTGTTTATACAAATATATCTCTGTATCTCCATTCAAGGTAGGATAAGGACTATTAGCACACGGGTAAATGTAAGGAAAAAAAAAATGTAACAGTCAGTTCTATTGATGTTAAATATAAGATGTCAAATATAAGAATTTTTCAGCTTTAAAGTGACAGATGTCTCAAATTCTGGGTGCTAAGCTGACTGAGTATATGTGGAACTCATTCTGGATTAAAAAAACCCATGGATGTCTTGTGCAGAGAAGCTTGGCCTGACTACAAATCCAAAGAATTCAAAAAAAGGCGGCAAACAAATCCCTGTAGTTTTAGTTAACTTGTTCTTCCCAGTACTTGTAAGCTAACTACCTTTACATTCTCATGTGCTAATGCTTTCTTCCAGGTCTGTGTATAGGAGGGAAAAAAAAGAACCAGATTTTTGCGTGGATGCCTCAATATCAGATTCTTTCTAAGCATCGTAACCTAGACATAAGTAATCAGAGTCCTATCTTCCTGTCTCTACAGAACTCAACTTTCACTCAAGCTGAAGGAGGCCTGTCTTAGGCTCTCCAGATTTCTTCAGCTGGACTGGCTCGACTAACTCCTACCTCCATTGCTTTCTTAGGCTAGAAGGTAAAGGAAATTCTTTGATCACTTGTAAGAGCAAATACATTCCTTTCACTCCTTTGTTGTATCGAGCTCAAACAAAAATCTCTGCCTTGGCAGTCAAAGCAAGCCTTCTAAGCAATACTTAGTTCCTGGAATGGCCTGAAAAGATGAAAGCGCTTCTTTCCGTATTCTGATACAGAGCATGACTACTGCATCTACTGCGATGAGAGTGCATTCCATTCCAGTTTAAGCTCTCTCTTTAAACTCTTAACTTTCTTACTATTTTTAACAGGAACTTAGAATTTAGCTATCAGCTAGCTGCCTCTCAAGTGAGTAACTTTATTTCAACATGAATATAGCACCCCTTTTGACACCTGACTGGATTTCCAAATGTTTTTTTTCCTAACTGACAAAGGGATGTGAAGTGTAATTAAGTCGGTACTATCCCACTTGCTGTATTTCTGGTTCTGAAAGAGTTCTGATACTGTAAAAATACATGCTATAAGCATAGAAGCAGAATAGGCATAAATGAAGGGGAAGATTCAGATTTAATGATCACATTTCACTTACAAGCAAGAGATGCACAGTTACAACTGACACCATTGGCTCAGTACTTGATTCTTTCCACCAAAAAATAATATACAGCATACCTTCAATGTCCCTGAAACTTTTTCATCTTGAAGATACCAACACTTTACTTAGTAATTAAGTACAGTCACCATAAGAATGCAGCAGAAATAAAATAATATTTTTTCTCGAAAAAACTTACTAGATTTACCACATCTACAGAACACTAGAAGTACTGGAAAAAATTATAACATACATGCCATTATTCAAAGTAGAATTGTCACAGAACCTGATGTTTGAGACGCTGGCTAGTACCAAGAGGTTTCAGACCTTGCAAACTAAATAGCCCCTATCAGCTACTGCCATTAAATGGAAGGTTTGCAGGTGCTGGATTGTGGAATATGCCTGCGTTCTTGCCCAGATGACACAGATGTTTTTCATTTCCCTCACCAGAAGCACCTCTCCTTCCAGCAGAGGACAACATTCTAGAAAGGGAATAATGACATCATCAACTGATACCAGAAGATAATTTGAAGTAATTCTTGTGTAGAAGATACTATCTGTTAGTAGGCACAATAAGACCCTAAAGCTTATTCTGTTGTCACCTGTTTGGGAAAACTTCTGACACTAAACCAAAAGATGTCTGGGTGGATGGATACTTGGGCAAATATGCAACAGTATGAAAATGAGCCCCATAAAAGTATTGAGGAAAGTTTTCACATTTCCAGGTAGATGCCTACTCATGTCTCTGTCTCAAAGAATTCCATAGGATATGACCCAGGTGAGGAGAGTCCAGGAAGCTGTTTGATTTTTAAGGATGGTCCATCCCCACATGCAGGAAATAAAGCAAAGGTGCAAGTACGTCTGTATGCATGAAAATAGGAGCTCCTGAAAAAACTCAAGTTGCCAAAAGGAAGCATACAAGAGGAGGAAGCAGGGAAGAATATAGAGAAACTGTCTTAGCATGCACAGATAGGGCTAGGAAAGCCAAAACCCATCTGGATTTAAATCTGGTGAGGAATATGAAAAGGAAAAAACCTACAGGTACATCATTATAAAAGGAAAACTAGGGAAAATGTGAGCCCACTGCTAAAAGGGGCAGGGGAACTGAAGACAAAGAACATAGAAAAGGCTGAAGTAATCAGTGCTTCTTCACCACAGTCTGTAGTGGTTAGACTGGACTATCCTGAGACCACTAGAAAGCCTGGAGCAAGGAAGGTGTACCCTTGGTGGAGACCCTGGGACCCTGGTCAACAGACTGGAGAGGAGGCAAACAGGAATCTCATGATGATCAATAAAGGCAAATGCCAAATCCTGCACCCAGGGAGGAAAAAGCCCATGGACCAGAAGAGGCCAGAGGCCAACATGCTGGAAAGTGACTTTGTGGAAAAGGACCTAGCACTTCTGGTGGACACTAAAGTGACCGTAAGCCAGCAATGTGCCCTTGCAGCAAAGAAGGCCAGCAGCATCCTGTGTTGGATCAGGAAGAGTGCTATCAGCAGGTAGAGGGAGGTGATCCTTTCTTTAGGGAGAGGCTGAAAAAGCTGGGACTGTTCTGCCTGGAGCAGAAACGGCTCAGGGGAATCTCACCAATGTGTAGAAGTATCTGACGGAGCCAAGGAAAGGGACAGTAAAGAAAAAGAAATCAGACTCTTCTCCGTGTGTGGCAGTTTGAAGGAAAAAAAAACTGCTTGAAAAGCTTTTGTTTTAAACTGACGAATTGAACTATTCCCTCCCATGCTACGATTGCACATCCCATTGGCTGAGAAAGTTTCTCGCGAGCGTACTGTGCCTTTAAGAGACGCAGGCTCGGGCTCTTTCGCGGCTTTTGCGGCTTTTTTTTGGCTTCTTTTGGGGCTTTTCGCGTCTTTCTGCTCTCCGGACACTCCCGGCTCTGCGCTGGGAGAGGCGCTGCAGAACCTTGCAGCTTCGCTCGGGAAAGAGGCTTTCTCCAGACTTGCGGCTACGGCTCCCCAGCGCTGCCGGAGTGGAGCGAGGCTGTGCGCCGGGGCAGCCCCCGCCGCGCCGCCTGGGACAGACTGCTCGCGCTGCCCGGAGACCCACGCCTGGAGGCTGCTCTTTGCCTGCTGCTGTAACGCTGTACCGTCTCTGCCTGCCAGCACTGCCGCTTCTTGCTGCTTCGCTTCTACAAACTGCACGACGAGAAACTGGTAGGAACAGCGTTTTGCACGTTGGAGCCCGGCGTTTGTAACAGCCGCGGTTTCCCTTTGTTTACTCCACGAAAGTGCACACGTGGCCAGTGCCATTTTCGGACTCCATGTGGTACCGTCTCCCTTTCTCTCTTTTCTCGTGTTTAACCCTGGCCTTTCCATCCTGTATAAACCCTCACATTTTGCATTGGTTTTTCCCTGCATATTATATATTTTGTTCTAGTTTTAATAAAGTTTGTTTCAGTTTTCCAAACGTTCAGAGGTCTCACAAAATCTTTCTTTTCCTTTTCGTATCTCTGCTTTTGAACCCTTTTCTCTCCCGGAGGAGAGGGGTTCAGGGATAGGAAAGGACTCGTCCCCGTGCTTGGCTTGCCTCAGCCAACCGGCGACACCGTGGTACCCAACAATGGGACAAAATGCAATGGATGCAAATTGAAATACAGAAAACTCCATTTAAATCTAAGAAGAAACTTTTACTCTAGGGATGATCAAACACTGGAACTGGTTTGTAGGCTGTAGAGCTACTCAAAGCCAAACTGGACACAAGCCTGAGCAACCTGCTTTAGGTGACTGTGTTTTAAGCAGGGAGGTTGGACTAGATTATCTCCAGTGGTCCCTTCCAATCTCAATAATTGTGTACTTAAAGCACAGGAAAAAGACCTTATTTGAGAAAGGCCATTGCAAAAACCAGGAAAACGAATGCAATATTCTTATTTATGGGTTTAATTTTTACGATTTCTCATCTTTTTAAATAAATGTAATTTTTCTAACTCTTCCATTTTATATAACATAGAGCTGGTGGTTTTTTTGGTGGGTTTTTTTGTTTGTTTGTTTTAAAATCAACACCATTTATAGTCACGTTATAGATAACTGAAAACTGATTAAAAATGCATTTATTCTATGATAACTAACTTTATTATTGAGCACATTTTTTGAAACTCAAATACCAAATACATGCACTGCAGCTGGCATAGAGAAATGAAACATACAATTATAACACGGAAAAAAGTCATTGTAGAGGGAACAGCCACCATTGGTAATGAAAACTAAAATTTAAAAAAAAAAAAAAAAAAAAAAAAATTCTTTTCTCTATCCCTGGAAAGTGACAGTGTCATGCTGGTCTTTAACTTCTGCTGAAACTTCTGGAAGTCTTCCACCCTACAGCTATCCACTTAATAGTGGGTCTCTTCCAGCAAATATGCACTTACATATGAAACTTGTTTAATTAAAACTTTTCCTTGATATGCCCACTTTTCACTCTGTATCATTTTACAATGCTAGTTCCTAGATTGATATAGAAACTGACAGCCTATATCTTCTATAGATTTAAAATACAGCAGCCCAGAGTGTTAACTATAAAACGCATACTAATCATAGAAATAATGCTCACTACACAAAGGTTAAATTATTATCTTTAATTTATTTGTACAATATTTTTTCCTTTTGTCTGAAATTGTGGTCCTAATATCTGCTCTGCTCTGGAAGGAATTTTTCCCCTATAGAGCTGCATCGACATCAGACAGGAACCTCTAACTCAGCTTGGTAGCTACACTTTGTCTGAAGCACAAACTAGCGATTGAAGTGAGACAATAACCCTACAAAGCTCTTCCTTTTCAAAACAGAGCAGGCATTAGGACTACAAATTCAGATGAAAACAGTTTTTGAAGGACTACATTCAGTATTTCTAACTTAAAACTTAGGTAAAAGAATGAGCACAAAATCCTGTTGGCTCCTAACACAAGCACACAAACACTTGAAAATGGACATAGTTTGCTCCATCTAGACATTAATAAAAATAATGTGGAAGTATCCCTGAGCTAGTCTTCCTTCAGGCAAAATCCTCTGTATCATGTCTCTTGGAAACGAAGGGATTATCTGCTTATGTAATAGTGATACCAGAAACACTGTAATATTAACTGGTCCCAAGAGCTTTTATTTTTCCTTTATCAGCTGTTCAACACTGAATAAAGTATACCAATGCATAAGGGTAAGTACAAAAGTCAGTAAGTATGAAAAAGCAATCCTTTAGATTTAACTGTAGCAGTGAACAGAGAACACAGAACAGTGGTAACTCGTTTCTGAAAGACCTAGCTCTGAAAGAACTGCACCAAAAATCCAGTAGTAATAAATCTATCAATATCCAATTCTGTAGATAAAGTCTGTGAACTCAGCACCTGAATGTCAATTTTGTATCACCACATAATTGAAATTCACCCTTCATTATCACTGCTGCTCCATGCGTCTTCGTATGCTGGATTTAAATGCTGTTGATGCAGAGACTAAAGAAAATAAAAATTATCTCAGTTGTTTGCTTAATTAAAAATAATAAAATAAGAGCAATGCTAGAGGCATGTCTTAAATTACTATAGCTAGACAAACTATTGTGTCTCTCATGGTTACTGGATTTTTTTTAACCGCTTCTTTGGCCATTCCACTGATTAGAGACAAATTAAATTATGAAAAGAAATAGTACTCTATTTAATTCCAACAAAAAAATATCTGGAGCACAAACTGGAAGTTTTACAAATGTCTGGTATAAAATATAACATATAGATATTACTATGTTTGTTTTGTGTCATTGGTTTTAAGTCATAATTTCCTTGGGCCAGCATAACTGAGCACTACGGTCTCAAGAAGTAGTCCTGGCCTCTACCAACATCCAGCAACTATTTCTCAGCTCAGCCCCCTAGGGTCAAACTAAAGGGTTTGTGCAGCTGTGCAGCACACTGAAATGCAGTGACTTGGGACAAAATTTTTTTCATGGTAACTTCTATCCTGGGTTCAGATTCTGGTCAGGAATCAGGATTCTGAGCAGGAATTTGTTGCCTGTGGACAGCAGAACTGCTTGGTTCAGAAGCAGTGCTCATCTACAACATTTGCAAACAGCAGCTGTAGCTTAGCAGATTTCAAAACAATGGTACATCTTACATATTTCCACCATGTCAAATTTAAATGGGCAGTTCTAATCAGAGCTAACTAAATAATCTTGTTGCTGAGGGTTTGTTTTTGTTTTTCAGATGAAGAAAACAATTTGCACACATCATAATTCTCAGTTACAGCAGAAATGTTCACTTCAAGTCAGCTGAACACATTTGGGATTATAGAATCTAACTTTTGAAACTACTTTTTTTTTCTTTGCTTAAATGTAGGATTTTTTTTGAAATAAGTTGTCTCACAAAGCAAAGCAAATGTTTCAAAAATTTTATGCTTATTTCCCCATCCAAAATGGAGTATTTCAGAAATTTTTAAAAGTGGAATTTTTGTATGCTATGAGCCAAAAAATTAATATGTCCTGACTTTTTAACTTTTGTACAGTTTGCCAGGCACTGATTCTGTGAGTGGCTTCAGTTCCTTAAAATCTAGAATTTTTTCCTCTCAAAGTGTACATTGGCATTTTTATTGCCCAAGTCTAATACTGAGAGAAAGTACTTCCTTGGAAAACAGTGTTACATATGATCTTCCCTGTAACAGTCTGAACATCCTGCCTCAGACAGTAAAATAAGCTCATTTAGAATCTTCTTTATTATATTTCTGTATCAAAAATATTTGGGTGTGAAGTGTAGCATCCCTAATCTTACTGTTTAATACACAGTATATTTTTGAACAATCTAAAATACAATCTTTGTCAGCCTTCCAATTCCAAAATAGCTTAAACTACAGAAAAGAGTTTGAAAACTAAGGAAGCTAACGTAGAAGTTGAAAGACTGAGAGCCAAATGACAAGTACTACTTTTAATTAGGTGAGAAGCTAGACATCTGCAAAAGATTTTGCTAGACTATGAAAGAAAACGTCCTCTTACAACCCCACAACAATCAAAAGATTGCACAGAAACATTAGGTGATTCTCTTCTTAGTCAGGGATTGTTACAGATTTTGATGGTGAAACACACGCTTCGTATTTGATTTCCACAGCACCTCCTCAAGTATAACAGTCATAGAAAGTATAGTTCAAACTCAACGAATTCATTACCTTTTCAGAAATGTCATCAGGAAGTGGCTCTCGAAGAGCTGGTATCCATGCAAGGATATTGCAATCTTTGCTACCACTATAAAGTTCCTTTAAGAAAGCAAGCAAAAATTATTTTTACAAAAATTTACTGAACAGTGACACAGATATCATGTTGGGGAAAAAAAGTATACGAAATACTTATTTAAAAATAAGGACAAATATACGATTTCTAATTTGTACTACAATCTTGATAAACAGTATTTTAAATAATATGTCAAAACGAGTGAGTTTTTATATTTTTCCCAGAATGCTCACCAAAACAGTATTACCCAACTTTATTGCTCAAATGCACCTTTCTTCTTTCCTTTATCATGTCTCCTGCAAACACACTCATTTTAAGTTAAGAAGCTTAAGAGATGATTTACATTCAATGGAGGAGTAAGGGAAAAAAAAGGGAAATATTTTTTATTAAAAAAGTATGAATCAACTCAAAGGCACTTAATAATACATATTAGAAGAGTGCAAACGTATGGAACAAAGAATTATTAAGTAAACACTGTTTCAGTATGCCTAAGGAAGGAAAAGAACAAATAAAGAACAATTTGAAGCCTGTATCCTGTTGGGAAGGCGAGATCAGAAAGTCCAATTTATTATTTTTAATATAAATAACTCTTTATTATGGTAATGACTAAGGACTCAGATCCCATTGTGCAAGGGACCCTGCAAACACATGGAAGCAAACAGTCTCTACAGCAAACAGCTAACAGTCAAATATAGTTTAGTTTTAGTTTGTTAATAAAGGAAATACAGACTTCTTTGACACTTTAAACTGAGGAAATTTTGCTAATGAAGAAATACCCCACCATTTTTGCCATAAATTTTGCAGTAATAATGCTTCTATTTTCCAAAGTGCTACTTAAACAAACATGCATGAAGATTTTCTCATACACCTTCAATCTTGAGTAATACTCCTCCATGTTATATGTGATGTCTGACAACACGTGAATATTGCTGTGCATTTAAACTGCCCAAGTGAAACATATCAAGTATTTTTTCTGTGTTCAAGGTGACAATATGAAAGCTTTGCTTTAACCATGTTGGCTTTTACACTTAAACTAGCAACTCTGTGCACACGTGCACATTATTAATATGTTGATTCAACATAAGTTCAATAAATTATTACAGTTCTGCCTTTGCAGAAAGTCTCCTGTAGTATGTATATTTAATTCTAGAATTGAATGAATTACACTGACGGTGCAGGAACTTAATGCCTAATTCTTCTAAATACTCATTTGTGTGGATAATCTTATGCAAGACAGCTGACATACTTTCGTAAAACTGGTCCTATGCATGAAGCTGTTCATGCAAAACACACATCTAAGATTAGAGATTATAATTTTATGAGAGAGAAACATCCTACTTATCTTGCTTAAAAGAAGGCAGGTCAAAGTTACAAGAAGGTATAGGTCAATTCCCACTTTATCCTGTCCACAGTATTCTAGTCACGCCTCCTGTCTTTGACAGGATACAGAACATCATTAGAACTTTAAAACCTCTTCCCACACCAAAATCTCTTCTTGTGAGCAATGTCGTAATGACATCAGCATACTTCCATTTAATCTTTATTACCACTTGTCTCACTTTCTGATCCTGGCATTGCAAGATCTTCAGTTAAGAGCCTCTGCACTGTGCAACATTTACAATTATTATCACAACCTTAATGTATTAAGTTTTTAATATTAAGGTATTAAGTCAGTCAGAAGAAGAGCCAGTGACCTCCATCCATGTTTATGGGGTGGTATAGGACATACACATATATTGTACTACAAACGTGCTCCATGTGTATTAATGGTACAGTATATGGAAATATTGTGCTTTAAGGCTCTGAGGAAAGAGGGCAAATAAAACTTAATTTAACTTTCAGTTATCTTTACTTATTAGCCTGCCACTGGATTGGCCAAACACCTTTGCAGATGTCACTGGCATTTCTTGAAAAATAGTAAATGTAATTTAAAGCAAAATTGTTTCCTGATGCCTACCTATTATTTTATGACATTCTATTTGTGCATTTCTTTTTCTGAAAGGGAAACACAGGTCTTGTTTGTTTACTTATATTATTTTAAGCAGGTAATACAGCACAATGGTATCTAGCACGTTAGATCCAACAGTAAACATGATCTAAGAGATTGCACAATGAAGATTTTCTCTTCCACACCACCCTTGAAATTACCAACCTCCTATTAAATTAATGGCTCTTATTAAAGGGCCAAATTCTGCAGTTCTTATTATTCTAGAAGACTAACATCTTATTAACTTTACTGAGAAACTTACGTAAGAACAATTTATGCCAACAATAATATAGTGTATTTTATGGCTCTATTCCCAGGATCTCAAAAGGCATATACACAAACATTAACTAAATCTCACACCACTCTGTGGAGACAGATCCACACAATCTCAAACACAAAAGATATTCCACACAAACCTGCTAATTAATTTGGACCTCATAGGAACAAATAAAGACTAATATCATGGACTGCAAATAGCTAGTTGCTTGGGTATCATTGATCATATCTGATTATGTGGTTCTGAGCAACCAGAAGAAACTTCTCACCTCAAATACAGAACTGGTGCAAAGCTAAAGGTCCTTTTTGAGCCTACTGCATTTATGAGGCGAAACAATGATAGTGATTAAAACACGGTTAATGAACAGAAAGAACATGAGGGACTGGCAGCAACCAATATCAATCAGAAGTTTTGAACATAGAAAAAAATAGTAAGAAAATCTAAGGATCAGATTTGAGGGTGTGTAGGACAAAAATTACTCAGCAGTGTTAAAGAGAACAGAAAAAGTTTAGAAGACTACTAATACAAAGCAAACTCTTAACAAGAGACTCATTACGAGATGGAAATGGTAGAAACTACGCAGAAAAGATGAAGAACTTGTTTCATATGAAGGTAGTGTGCTAATTTCAAATGTTCTAATAAGTAAAAAAAATATTAGAAAGCCATCTGCTACACATTTTATCAGTAGATGCATAACTTATGTCAGAGAGACTTAGAATAGTTGTCTAAGAAAACTTCTGGCTTGCTTAAGTTAGTTATGTTTTAATACGTATTGAAATACTACAAAACTGAAAGTGAGCTCATATTCAGAAAAAAAACCCACAATAATGTGGAATGATACAGATACAGATTAACTAACTGACATTTATTTAATCCTAAACAAGACAATGGGAAAGGTGGTTAAATGATGCAGTGAGTTAAGATATAGCAATATAAACCACATCAGTCAACACGGTTTGCAACAAAGCAAGTTTTGTCAAGAAAAATCTGATTTTATTTACAACTAGCAACCGCAAATAGAAATGCATAGCTGTGAATAACTTCATTAACATATGGATTTAATATTGCTTGCAAGAGTAAAATAAAACAAGTGACTAAATTTTACAAACAACTGCACTGTCAAAAAACAGAGTTTTAACTGGGAAATCATCATTTCTATTGGAATTACATTAAGACTGATGAATGTACTTCATTGTCTCAAGACAGAATGAGCTATTTGGAAGTACAGGTGTGAACACAAACAGTCAAAACAACACTACCATTAGAACTGAACTCTGGAAAAGGGTGATTCTGAAAGAGAATCAGGAGTCACAACAGATAAATGAAGTTGTTGACAACATAAACCTACAGCTACAGTGACTGATGCAGTTCCTGTGTGCGTGCTCAGACACGAGTGATCCTTTTCTGAGCATCTTTAAAGTCAATATAGAGACATTATAAAGGTATTTGCATGTCCAGGGCTGGAAAACATGACTTACAGTGAGACTTAATAAGTCTTACCTTTTCAGCTTATCAAAAAGTACACCAAAGATGTCTTAATATAAACACATCAGCACTTTTTTTTGAAAATTATTCTTAAAAACACAAAGGGCTATTTAAGCTAGTCAAGAACATTCCAGAAAAGGTGTGCCTTAGCTATGTGAATATTCCATCCTTCAGTGGATCTAGTATGTCACTCTGTATTCCTGTCAAAACTGCTGTCCAGGTCTAGCAAGGCTTACTAGCTGGGGCTCTATTGCCCCATCTGTACATGCCCAAAGCTTTCAGTGAAGTGCATCTCAGTGAGGGAAACATTGTTTCAGTCAACCTTACTGGACTCAAAGCAAGGGCTACCAGATACACTTCTATGAAGCATTGTATGAGGGGTCATGAAAAGATATTCATGTGCCCTTTCTGCCTCAAGTATTTCAGCCTGATATTTCAGAAACAAAAGATGAGAAAAAAGGAGCTGGAATATTAAGTACAATCCTCAACACCCAAGGGCATCTATGTTAAGTCCATGCTAACATCCCCTCTGCTCTTGCCACACCACAAGCCGTAAGAACAATCTGTTGTAAAGTATTTCCTAAGAAATCAAACTTTATCTTACTTAAGCCTTTATTACAAGAGAAAGATATACCATAAGAGGAGAGGAAAAGGCAGAGGACAAGAAGAAAAGGCCGTCAGTACCATGAATCCCTGTAATGCTATGTCATTTCTCAAGTGAAATGTTCTCAGATTAATTTAAGAAGCTCATCATGTTCTCAACACTTCATCCAAACCAGTGGTTGGTGTAACTACAGGCATTTCAGCAAGATCACCTAAGCAAAATACTTGAGAGCTTTCTCAATACTGATAACAATACTAATGCGCTTCACCTAAATGCACTTCACATTCTTTCCTACTGTGATTAGTCTTGGGTATCACAGAGAAAGACGAATGCCTCCTCTTCAGTCTTACAAACAACAGGCAAAAGTCTTAATGCATACGATGTATTAATGACAACATAAACCAAAAAGTTACTATAGGTATATTGAAAAGTTACCTATGTGAGATGAAATGAATAGTGGAAGAAACACAATACAGAAAGGGCCATCCCCAGAACCTCACCAAACTTCTCTTGCTTGATACATAAGCCAGAAAACTCCCTCTTACTTCAAGATATTTGATTAAAGTACATCCCTTCATTTAACAAAAAGTTAACACTTTTTGTGCAAATGGTTTAGCAATCTGCATAAATATTTTAGCTTGTCTGGAATATTGTTTGTACTTTACTTACCTGAAAATCTGGTTGAAATACACAGCAGCTGACAGTACTATAATGCCCTCTAAGCATAGTGATCAGTTCTCCTGTGAAAACTGTATAAACAGCAATGGTACTACCATAAGGTACGAAGGCAAACTCTGGATTACAGCCACAAGAGACGGTGAATTTGACTCCTTTTCTACTTTCATTACAGACTTTCCCATAATTCACCTGTAAAAATGAAGTATTATGTAGTTAGCTATTAACTAAAACTATAGGAAATAACTTTACACCAAAAGGTCAATATTATTTCTTTCTTAATACCCAATAAAATTTTAGGCTTCCCAATCTTAATACAACTCTTGAGATTTCATATTAGAGATGCTATCAAGAGAATAATTTTTCTGTTCATTAAAGTTCACTCACTTTAATATCAACTATAAGAAAGGGAAAGAAAGATATGCCTAAAAATCAGCAGTTCCACATGTGGGAGACTTTAAGGAGCAGCAGGACTTGTTGCTGTCAGATTTGTAAACAAGGATGGACATGAATGGACAGGTACGGACATGTACTCAGAGTGAAGCTAACTAGCCAATTACAGTGTTAGGATAGACACGTGAATTTCACTAACGAGCCAATTAACTGTAACCTTGAAGCGCGTGATCAGTGCATGTACGGAAACTCTGTGCCTATAAATATAACTCTGTCGCACTTAATAAACGGAGCTTTCTGCACACCATATTGGAGTCTGGGTCTGCTCCGTTCCGGCATGAGGATTGTGTAAACCGCAGCGACAACTGGGGGCTCGTCCGGCATAATCTCTATGAGGATTCAAAAGCTGCGGCGAGCAGAAAGACAACAGCTGTCCCACGGATCCGGTAAGGATCGATACGCGCTGTGAGAAGGCCGGGGAAGGACTGCTTCTGAGGTAGCCATTAAGTGAATGGCCTCAGGCTGCCCAAGAGAGGCAGGAGGACGTCCGCATTTAAAGCAGTCATGGGAGCTTCCGCATCGGCACAGGGGATCAGCAACCGACACGAAGCGGTGCTGAGGATCAGCAACCGACACGAAGCGGCGCTGGGGATATCCGCAGGGACCTTAAAAAAGGTGAGCACCTGAGGTGCGGTATGGGGCAGGCTTCATCGACTCCAGAAGAAGCGGTGATAGCCAAACTCCTGCTGCGTATCCTCTCTAAGAGAGGGATTAAATATGAAGAACATGCCGTCCGGCGCCTGTTACAGTGGCTTCGGACGCAAGGCTTGCCAGCAGAAACATCAAAGGCCTTCGATCCCACCGTGTGGGACGAAGCGGGCAAACTGTTGTGGGAGGCAGTCTCACGCAGAGATAAAAACACAGAAGGGCTGGCAGTTACATGGAAACTAATGACTGAAGTAGGTAAGAGTGTGAAAGCAGAAAGGAAAACTGCGGCGGAGATGGAGGCCGTGCTGGGGGCTGTGGCGCACGCTGTTTGAAACCTGGAAAGCTCATGTAGGAGACAAAGCAGCGGAAAAAGAAAAAGCAGCACCCACGGATCCCTCACTCCCCCCCGACTCAAAGCAAAGCGGCAGATATAGGAGAAGCGGCACGGGCGCCCACGGATCCCTTGTCCCCCGACTCGACCCCTCCAGCCCTGTGAGCCTTCGGCTCCCCCTGAATACCCTGATTTATCTTCGGTATATGAGGAGGAGGAGGAGGATCCTTTAGATCTCGGACCGGCAGACCCAGGAAAGGAGCCAGATCTGTATCCGCCAGACCCTCGCAAAGCATGGCTCAACATTCGCAACAGGCAGTAAAAGAGGGTGATTTGGGCTTCTTAAAGGACCTCACCGTATGCCCGGTAACCTCTGAAGCGAATCAGCGACCGAGGTGGGAGCCTATCAGCTTTGGTATCGTGGAATAACTCCGACGCGTGGTCAAAGACTATGGGGTCAAATCCCCGCATGCAATGAGCTTACTTAAAATGGTGTTTGAAACGTACGTATTGTGTCCTCATGACTGTCAGATGACAGCTCAGTTATTGTGGACGAGCACTCAATATATGATTTGGAGTGGGATGTGGAGAGATGCAGCTGTGCAAAAAGCGCTTGAGAAGTTGAAGCAGGACAGCCGACGCTCATGCACCCACCCTTGCCCTCCCGCTCTGGCTTGTACAGCTGGGTTTTTCCCCCCCTGCTCTTGCCATTGAAGATCAGAGCCTCCCCAACTGCAGCTGCCTGTGGGAGGTATGCCTCTGTGTGCTTGGTACACTGTTTTTCCAGTGCAGCGCGGTGAGCGGCCTTGATCTCTTAAGGTGGTTAAAAAAAAAAAAAAAAAAAAAAAAAAAAAAAAGTGATGTTTTCTTCCCGCTTGCAGGATGGCAGTAACTGTGGGTTGGTGTTTTGGGTCAGTGCTTCTGACTTGCTGCGCCCCCATCGCGGCCCACAGGATTTAGTGGTGACCTCAGTCTGCACAGCAGACAGTATCAGCGAGTTGTGTCCGAAATGCAGGAAAGCACGTTATCTCTCTCCTGAAAACGGGAAAAAGCTGCACCATCCTCAACAGCTTGTTCACCAAAAAAAAAAAAAAAAAAAAAAAAAAAAAAATTGGCATTTGACAGTTATTGATTTGAAAGATTGTCTTTTTACTATTGGACTGCCCTCCCTCAAGGCATGAAAAACACCGACATCGATTCATCACCAAATCCAGGTGTTGCAGGACTTAATAAAACCGACTGTCAGTACTGCATGGAATCTGTTTGCTGGATGAACTTGAGACTAACCACGGCGGCGCAATTTATTATTAATTGCATCCTATCTCTGTGGTATTTTCCTGTGTATTGCTTGTTGTTTACCCTGTTTGTGATAAAGATGAAGTCAAACTACCACTGAACAGCGACCCCAGTAGTGAAATTGGGCATGCGTGAAGTTATGGATTATGTAATTGACAGGTGGAGTTTGGGATGGTCCACACATACGTACTGGCCACACGTTATGTGAGGGGCGGCTTTAACCTCTGCTATAAAGGTAGTGCTGTTTGAGCACAGGGACGAGGTAGCTATACGGCAAGAGAGGACCACGTTGCCTCCATGGGGACGCCCACCAAGGGTCCGGTGCCTACCGACGCCTCATCCCAAAAACAACATATGCTGGGGACGCTGTTGATTTGGACATAACTTGTTATTCTAGGGTTGGTATGTGTATGAACTGAGGTAACTTTCTTCTTCTTCCCCCCACTAATTCATCCAATAGGGTGCATTGTTATTTACCTTAATTGTATTAACAGATATGTCCCGAGCTTTATCGCTAGTAATAACACAAGTTACCAGCCATGGCCTGGTGATAGCTACAAAAACAAAAACAAAAACAAACAAACAAACAAACAAAAAATTCAGCATCATTCGCCCTGGCAATATCTAGGGTGGCGCATCACTACCCAAAGTATTCGACCCCAGGCCGTGAAATTGGTCCCTGAGGTGACCTCCCTCAATGATTTGCAAAAGTTATTAGGGTCAATTAATTGGGTGCGACCATTATTAGGATTAACCGATGAAGATAGGTGCTGGAATTGTGGCAGACGGATGTGACACATATTCCTGACTTTGGGCGACTCAAATACGTACATGCGTCTATCGATACCTTTTCTGGAGCCCTCTGTGCCACAGCACACACCAGAGAGAAGGCACAGGATGTTTCTTGTCACTTGCTATATGCCTTTGCAACTTTAAGAGTACCATAAAAAGTCAAAACAGACAATGGACCTGGGTATAGTGCACAACACTAAAACAATTTTTGCAACTTTGGGAGATTTGACATGTTACAGGTATTCCCTACCCCCCCCCCCACAGGTCAGGCAATCGTTGAACTAGCACTCTGAAAAATATGCTTTAAAAGAAAAAAAGAAAAAAAAAAAAAATGTTGGGGAGCAGTAATGGACAGTATGAACCCTCATGAAAGACTGGCTAAAGCCCTATATGTACTCAATTTTCTAAATCACTGGCATGAATCAGGACCTCCGTTTGTTAAACATTTTATGTCTATGGAGGGAAGCCACAGACAAGTGGAGAGAAAAGCTTTAGTGAAAGTGAAAAATTTGGAAACGAGACAATGGGATGGTCCATTTCCTTTAGTAACTTGGGGAAGAGGCGATGCTTGTGTTTCCACAGGTAGCAGACCACGGTGGACACCAGCACCATGTGTGTGACCGTACATGTCATCATCGGATGGATCCAAATAGCTGTGAGCAGTGCTGCCTGGATACCAGCACAACCAAAGACTGACGTCTGGATAACATTAGCAAACATGACGGGTCAAGACTCCCTTTGTCTTGCGACAGCATTGCCAGAAAATCCCTTCTCCGCCTGTTTAGGAGGCCACCCATTGGATGATTATTCAATTATCATCCCCCCCAGTGCTGTGGGTGATTCCTGTAGTTTGAATCGATTAACTTTATTAACGCCAAACACATCTATGATTTTAAATCTCTGAAGGTCATGACGGTCATCACGAAGCTTACATACATATAGCAACCAATGTGATGACCGGATTAAGTTTTGGAGTTGTAGCAAAGTAATCGCTATTCTTTTTATGCCCGGCGTGGCTACTGCCAAAGCCCTGGTGATATTCAATAAATTAGGATGTTGGTTAGCAAAGTAACGCTACTTCACAAGCTTTGAGTGGATTATTATTGGACACCGATTCTATTAGACATGCCACGCTTCAAAATAGAGGGGCCATAGATTTTTTATTGCTATCACAAAAACAAAAAGGGGGAATTCTGGGAGACTTTAAGGAGCACCAGGACTTGTTGCTGTCAGATTTGTAAACAAGGATGGACATGAATGGACAAGTACGGACATGTACTCAGAGTGAAGCTAACTAGCCAATTATAGTGTTAGGATAGACACGTGAATTTCACTAACGAGCCAATTAACTGTAACCTTGAAGCGCGTGATCAGTGCATGTACGGAAACTCTGTGCCTATAAATATAACTCTGTCGCACTTAATAAACGGAGCTTTCTGCACACCATATTGGAGTCTGGGTCTGCTCCGTTCCGGCATGAGGATTGTGTAAACCGCAGCGACACCACACTTCAAAACAGAATTTGCACAGGATGTGGTGTGCCAGACCTACACTGAGCACCTGAACTATCACTGAAATTAGAACTCATTCAGAAATTACCACCTTAAACATTTTCCTAGATGATTCAACATAATGATTTTATCTCAGATATATAAACTATTAAAAGAACTCCTTATGCACAACAGTATGCAGTTATAAATCATTGAATGGTTTGGGTTGGAAGAGACCTTTAAAAGTCATCTAGTCCAGCCCACATGCAGTGAGCAGGGACATCTTCAACTAGATCAGGTTGCTCAGAGCCCAGTCCAACCTGACCTTGAATGTTTCCTGGGATGGGACATCTACCACCTCTCTGGGCAAGCTCTTCCAGTGTTCTACTACCCTCAGTGTAAAAAGTGTCTTACTTATATCTAGTCTGAATCTACCCTCTTTTAGTTTAAAACCATTATCCCTTGACTTGTTGCAACAGGACCTTCTAAAATGATTGTTCCTGTCTTTCTTACATGCCTCCTTTAAGTTCTGTAAGGCTGCAACAAGGTCTCCTGGAGCCTTCTCTTCTCCAGGCTGAACAACCCCAACTCTCTCAGCCTGTCCTCATAGCAGAGTTGCTCCAGCCCTCTGGTCATTTTTGTGTCCCCCCTCTGAGCCTGCTCAAACAGGTCCATGTCTTCCCTGTGCTGAGAACTCCGGAGCTGGGCGTGGTACTCCATGTGAGGTCTCACCAGAGCAGAGCAGAGGGGCAGAATCTCCTCTCTTGACCTGCTGGCCACACTTCCCTTGATGCAGCCCAAGACACGGTTGGCTTTCTGGGCTGTGAGTGCACCTTGCTGGCTCATGTCCAGTCTTTCATCCACCAGCACACTCAAGTCCTCCCCCGCAGGGCTGCTCTCAATCACATCATCCTCCAGCCTGCACTGATACCAAGGATTGCCCTGACTCAGATGCAGGACCTTTAATGTGGCCTTATTGAATCTCACGAGGCTCACACAGGCCCACTTCCTAGGCTTGTCCAGGTCTCTCTGGATGGCATCCTATCCCTCAGGCGTGCCAACTGCACCACTCAGCTTGTGTCATCTGCAATCTTGCTGTGGGTGCACTTGATCCCGCTGTTTATGGTGTTGATGAAAATATTAAACAGTAGTGATCCCAATATTGCAAGACTTTATTCCATAGATTAAATGAAAATTGATCTACCCTAGAAGTACCCTTTGTTTATCGGAGTTGACCGATGTTGCAGAAAACTACATTTCTGAAGCCTATATGCCAGTAGGATGGCAAGGTACAGAAGCATCAGTCTAGACAATGCAAGAAGTAGTCCTAAGGATTTCTCAGCAAGCTGGGGAAGAAGGGACAGAGGAAAAACTTCTGGAATATTGGGAAAGTTTCTGCATCTCTCCCACATGAGTTACCAAGAAGCAATAGGAGATGAATGGGAAATATGAAAACAACTGAAGGGCAAGCAGAGGGATGGCATAAGTAAAGGGTGAAGTAAAGAGATTAGAATAAAGAGACTCATGAATTAAATAAAGAATAACTTGCTAAATTATTAGGACTAGTTAAGAGAGATTAAAAATCCTATCTTCTAACCAAAACTAAATCACCTCTGATAAATTCAATACTGTTCCCTATAAGGGCAACTGGCATAGGAGCAAATGCTACATTTCTAAGACCTGGCTTGTGAGGTGTCTGGGAAGCCTTGCAAATAATAGTAGTATAAGAAGTATAGCTTATTATTGTCCGCATGTTTCAAACTCTTGACAAGTCCTATATGGATAAAGATCTCACCGAAGATTGAAAGTGGAAAGCTCCCAAACATGCTAGGAAATACTCCCACTGGATCTTTCAATCTAATTAGTTCCTATCAGACATCAAAAGTGTATTCATGAGAATACAGAAAAATGAGAACAATATAGCTTACCTCTAAACAAACTTAATTAAAACAAAGCATTAGTATTTTGACAAATAAAACACACATTTATTTTTCATGAAGAGGAAGAAGTCCACTACCTGAAATTCACACTGTACTTTATGATTTAAAAGAAGAATTTTCTCTAATAACAGCATTTTAAATTTATGTTGATACTACATAGCATTACAGATAAAATATTTTGTTTTCAAATAATATTGCCCTACAAACAATGCTCTTAATTTCTACTGAAAAACAGAGATTCACTTATATGTAAAATATTAGCAAAGCTCTCTGGGTTAATTTTAAAGCTTCCTACCTAAATCTCATGGCCTTAAACTAAAAAAAATAATACTAAGTGTAAAATCTTTTGACTATAAGCTAGCAGATTTGTAAAGTTTATCAGGTAAATATTCTAATACAAATGTTTTGCTTTGTCAGGTTCTTGATCCATACTACATCAGTTGCCTAAGTCCGAAGTTTGAGGCAAATATAAACAACAGTCAGCACAACCCAAGCAAGGAGGACAACTACTTGTTGCTCTATTTTTAAAGTATGCTTTCTCATAGCAAAGAGTACTTACATAAGAAAAATATAAATAAAAAGGAGCCCTGAGAAAAATCTCTTTCAATCATCATAAAAATGTATGCAAAAAGAGTTTGATTAGCATACAAGTAGCTTTATATTTTTTCATATTGAGAGAATGTTTTCACAAGACATGGAGCTTATGTCATGTCCTTTTGGGTAATACTACTTGTTTTGTACAAACAGGGTTTGTAAATATTGACTGCGTTAAGTCTTGTTAATGCTAGTTGTTTTAAGAGGCATATTACTCTGCTGAGAAAGAGCAATTAAACTCCTTTACACAGCATGTGAGCTGTAACAGCAACAATTCCCAAGGCACAACACTGCTCATAACAAAGGCACGTACAATGAAAGGGAGAAGTGGATGCTGGGAAGAGTAAATTATATGGATATATTCAGTGTAAATGTTACTGCTTGATAGAGGACCAATGGAAAGGAAAGGATGCTGCCAAAAACAAGAAGATCTTAAAATTGGCTTTGTCTTTTGAGAACACAACGAGAAAACTTACTAATCCACACCAGACAAGAAAATTGTAAAATAGCCTATGAAACAAGTCAATGAACTAACAGGCACAGAAAAACAAAGCACAGTGATACAGCTGATGATAGGATAGTGAACAAACTGTATTATCTACTTGGGTGATGGTGAATTGAAGATAGAAAGATGTCTGTATATGAAGTGCTGAAAAAAAGCTGGCATATACAGGTGCCATGGAGATAGAAAAGTCCTTTCATTTAAATGCCTATAAGGAATTATTTTTACTGTGTTCTGAAACAATAGAATAAAAAGCAGAAGTAAACGATTTCCAAGGTAGAGTAAAATTTCTTCCTTCCCTGACAGCAATGACAGACCATAATCACGACTGTTTAAAATCCCATGGAAACGGACTTACCTAGTATGTACCTCTTTCAAAAATAAGACAAAGGAAATACATTTCTTTACTGAACAGAAAATTAAAACAGGAACCTTCAGCAAAAAGCAAGCAATAGAAAGGACTGAAGCAGCAGCAGCGATTTCATTTCCCACTCCCCACTCCCTGTCCCATCATTTGGTTGCAATGTAACTGTGGAGGGACAGATATTTTTAACACTACTATACAACTCCACAAGAGAGATTACACAAAAATGCAAAAGAAAGTTGCAAGAAAGCCAGGCAGTCAATCAGTGAAACTTTCAGTTATGGACAACTGCCCTGGGGATAGCACACCCTGACAACTAACATTAAAAAAAAAAAAAATTTTCTACCAACAGTCACTGCATATGCAGGTTTTCATTACTGCCTGAAGTGTTTTCAGCTATGCGCACAAACTAATGAACTTAAAGTTCCTATATTCAAACTTTAAGTAGATCCAGGCTTCTTCATACTCTGCTTATTTTTATAGTAAGTAGAAATAAGAAATCTGGAAAAAAAAAAAACCCTCGCAGGATCTTCTAATGATGAGATTAAACAGCTATATCCTTTATGAAAATTAACAAATGTCTGCAGTTGTAATGACAATTGCACAAATTATAAATATTCTAAAATGAAGTGCAAGTGAAATCATAACCAAAGATCCTTGAAAACTTACTAATGTGTTTTCTCCAGTGGAGCTGTTCCAGAGATGCATTCGATCATCTGTACCAATGGTCAAAAGATGAAGCCCGTCACTTGTATAGCATAAACCATTAACTCTCCCATTGTGAGCAGTGTTTGCTGTCAGGAAAAAGAGCTGGTTCAGATTTCTACAGAAGAAATACTATTTTGTATACACATTTTTATTTCAGTGCAAAGTACTGAAAGTGCTGTTTAAATGGTAACATATCAGTAAATTAATAATTTAACTAGTTGCTTCTAAAAGCATTTGGCTGGTGACTGGTCACCAGTGGTGTCCTTAGGGCTCAATTCTAGAGACAGTTCTCTTCAATATATTGATTATTGATCTGAATGCAGGAGCTAAATGCACCATTAGGAAGTTTGTTGATGATATCAAACTGGGAGGTGCTGTTGGCCCTCTCAAGGGGCAAGATGTCTTGCAGAGCGATCTAGATAAATTGGAGCATTGGGCAGTGATTAACGGGATGAAATTAAACAAGTTGGAATAACAGATTCTGCACCTAGGACGGAGTAACACTGGGCACAAGTATAAACTGGGAGAGGAGTGGCAGGAGAGCAGCCCTGCTGAAAGGGCTCTGGGGGTGCTGGTCCACAGCAGCTCAACAGGAGTCAGCAGTGTGTGCCCTGGCAGCCAAGAAGGCAAACTGCATCCTGGGGTGCATCAAACACAGCATGACCAGCTGGCCAAAAGGTGATTATCCCGCTGTATTCAGTGTTGGTGCGGCTTTGCCTAGAGCTCTGTGAGCAGTTCTGGGGCCCAGAGTTTAAGAAGGATGTGAAGGTCCTTGAATGTGTCCAGAGGAGGTCAACAAGGCTGGTGAAAGGGCTGGAAGGAATGTCCTTTGAGGAGCGGCTGAGGACACTGGGTTTGTCTAGTTTGGAGAAAAGGAGGCTGAGAGGTGACCTCATTGCTCTCTGCAGCTTCCTGAGGAGGGGAAGTGGAGAGGGAGGTGCTGAGCTCTTCTCGCTGGTATCCAGCAATAGGATGTGTAGGAATGGTTCAAAGTTGCTCGAGGGAAGGTTCAGACTGGACATTAGGAAAAATTTCTTTACCAAGAAGGTGGTCAATCACTGGAACAGGTTTCTAGAGAGGTGGCTGATGCCTCAAGCCTGTCAGTGGTTAAGAGGCATTTGGTCGATGCCCTTAACACACTTTAGGATTAGGTCAGCCCTGAACTGGTCAGGCAGTTGGACTGGATCACCACTGTAGATCTCTTCCAACTAAAAAGATTCTATTCTGTTAGGTATTGTTTACAGAGTATACATGAACTCCATTGAGTTCACCCTGTAACACTGCACATGCTACAGTATATTAAAATAGCTAAAATCCAACTCACTGTTACTACAGCAAACCTAATTATGGCATCCATAAATTAACTCACTGAAAAATGGATAAAGAATCCCTGCATTACGCTGCAGAACACAAATTAGACATACCTCTTAGGTAAAAAGTGTTGACATGTTTTTAAAATATTAGAAAAAAATTGTTAGCTGCATTTGGTTTAGTTCAGCTATATTTTAATACATTTAATATCCTAGTCTATGTGTTTACCATTAGATTATAAAAAAATCTTCTTGAACTTCTCTTTTTTGACAGAGAAATAAAGTTGAAAAGAAAGTTGTTGTGTTTGAACAAGATGACACATTCAAAAGAATGTATATTACATAGAATTTCATTTTTCATACAAAATTTGTCCAAATTTTTCTTGTTTCATAAATCTTGAATTTCTTTAGAGCATTTTTATCTTAGTAATTTCTTGAATTACAATGAAATTTAGTAGTGTGAAAACCAAATATCTGTATTACTACACTTCAATTTACATCCAAACATCTATATTACTACACTACAATTTACATAGAAGAGAGCAAAGTTACTGAAAGAGATACTTACTGCTACTTCATATCCTCTAATTGTACATTCTGGAAAACTAGTTTGACTTTACAGAGATTTGCATGTATTTTTCTACATGGAATTTAAGTTCCACATAACAATTCAGACTGACTTATAGCTTTAATCATTGTCATTTATGCTTCTCAAATCCCTTTGTTCAGAGCCATGATATGCAGTTTCTACTTTGTGATTCAATGCTAAATACTATGTATTTCTACCTCAGAACAGGGACTGTTCAAGTAGGGTTTTATGCCTGCCAAAATTAAATATCTTTTGTCCAGAATAGACCAAAATTAATGAACTATAATTTAAAGTTCAGAAGCTTTTCTTTAGTTTGTAGGTGCTTTCAGGCATGGAAATGTAACCTGAAGTTAAATAAAAATATTAACAATGACTGATACAAGGTACCATTTATGCATTGGACTGTATTGAAGAGTGTAATTTAGATTTCTGTAAAATTAAATATAATCATGATTTATACTTTGTTTTATACTTTATGCAGTATAAAAGAAATATAATTGATTTCATGGCACCACATATGAGAAAATATTCTAGAGGCTTGCACTAGAAGCAAGACTAATTTTATCAGGAAAAGGAACGTGCTTTTGCGGGTTGTGTTTATGTTGTCTTCATTTTTAAAGGAGCGACTGGAACGACTTATGAAGTGATTGCTGTTTATATGAAACCTAATCTACAGCAGGAATTAATTTTTCCAACCATAAAACAGATGGCAAAATTTTCCCATTTTAAGGAGGAAAACATTTAGAACAGACACAATACTGTTGCCAAGGAGATCTCTCTAAACAAGATCTCCAACCACAAACACTGTCTCTACAACAGAAGTAACTGAATAAAATTCAGTGGACTGTGTTACACAGTATGTAACATCTGGATTATCACTGCTTTCCTTGCTAGTCTTAGTATGCAAAAGATTTATGAAATATAAAAGTGCTTCTAGTTACATATGGATTAAACCCACCAGTTATTTGCTGTATTACCTGCCTCAGAAGACGCTTTGGACTTCTCTCCATTGTGCTGATCAAGTGTACTCAGGCATGCAGATGCTCTCCTCACATCCCATAATTTTACTCTACTGTCAGCACTAAGAAAAACAGATTTGCATACATTAGGGAAATTGTGTGCACCCTGGTTCAATAACCGTTTTTAGACTTGACATTCACCCTGACCCAGCGACTATTCTGACTTACTCATCATGCACTTATGTTCGAACCAATAGAATTTCATGAAAAATTTTTAAGACAGACCTTAGACATGCATTTACATGTAGTAGAAAATACAGCTGGTACTCCATAGGCACCTTACGTAAGAGTGATTCTTTGTCTACAACACAATACACTTGTCTCTGTTTACAACATAACACTCTTGCATACATTCACAGACTGGGAATAAACTTGCTAATTCTTCTGTTGATTAAACTGTAGCTACAGACTCCAGCATTGTCTATAATGTTTTTCTGGGAACTTGGGCTCTTGCTATCACAAATCTACAGTATGACTGGTACAGAAGCTAGCTACATACATGTAGGTTGTATAGGTCTATATGCTGTGTTGTCATACAGCACTATAGCAGAGAAACACTGAGAGCTTGCTTCTGGATGAACTCACTGGCTTTGTCTATGAGGGTGGCACAGGGAGGGAAAGACCAAGGTTCAGGCTGCAGTGGTTCATTCTGGTTCCCAGGCTGCATGCTCACGCTTTGCTCACACCATGTCTTTGCAAGCAACAAAAGCAGTGATAACTGTTGGCACTAGCTACATGCTTAAACAGCAACATTGCAGGCAGTGCACTTTATATGGCACCTGGAAGTGCAGCTTCATTTGAGCACTTCAATGGAGTGTTCATGTGCGCGTCATAAGAGTCCCAGGTATAGATAGAAGGCAAATTCACAGAAAACACCACTTCCCATGCACTAAGTCACCAGTGTAGATGTCTTTACTGTGACTATTTAGACAGTGCCCAGCAACTTAACTACTCTTTTTGAAAAAAAAAAAAAACAAACCAAAACAACCGCAACAACAAAACCATAAATCATTTTTACACCAGCCGAAAAAGAACAACTGCATCTCTTTGATCTGCGGCTGGAAAATATACCCAGTCAAACTGCTTCTTAGATAAGCAGTCTTCTAACTGAAGTACTACACACTCTTCCTGTGTGTTCTCAAGTTAGATCAGTGCATTAATATTGGGGATATATATTGTATGCATATACCAACTGACCAAAACCAACTGTTATTCCTTATCTGTTCTGAATCTGACAAAGGTAATGACTAATTTGTTCTTTTGTGCTCCCCTGCACTATGGATTGATTCTGTTAACTTCCAAGTGGTATTCCAACTGAATATGCTGACAACATATTACTTTGCTGCAAACAAATATTCTAAGACTGTGAATAGAGATATCGCTAACGTTTGAGCTGACTGTAAAGTGAGCAACAAACTGCAGGCAGTTCAATGAAATATTCTTAATAAAGGCACAGCAAGAACTTCCTTGTTTAAAAAAACCTACAGTTGTCTGGTTTTGATGGTGCAGTTTCTACGGGCTAATGTTTTCTAGTCAGTTCTAATGAGCAAGGAAGAGCTTATAATCATCTCTAGTGCCTGACACCAAAGTATGTGAAAGACACCCAGAAAACATGTCTCTTCTCTGAACATTCCAATCTCCTGCCAAAACTATGGAAGAGCTGAGTATCACATAGAGAAATTTCAAATAACGTGTTTTACAGGCAAGCCACATACACCCCAAAAATATATTTTCTCTCCCCTGAAGTGGTCACAAGCAAATATTCAGTTGTCTTGGAAAGCAGTCACCTGATATGCAAGATTACTCGAGATTCTCTTTTCAACAGCACCAGACAGGTTCTCCCCACTACCTCTTCATTATCTCCGTGTTGCCAGTTTTTGCCCGTATTTGTCTTAGCAGATGGCAAAACTGCATTATGTTTGCAGGAACTAGTAGTACAACTACAGCACTGGATTAAGTAATGGTGCCATTAAGAAAGATGTTTAACATGCAATTATCATGAGGCAACTTGACAACATAGGTAGATGCAGTTTACAGTTATATGACTTTGAAGCAAGAAGTTTTGGGGCATGTCAGTAAGACCAAATTTAATAAACAAAATTTGCTACTATTTCTGTGATGAAAAACATGGAAAATTTTTCATTTGCTAAAACAAACAAATCACACTGTTAGAAAATTTCCCAGCTATGGCAAGCGTTTCAGAAGCTTGGCATCAGAAGCCAAAAGTATTCAATTAACATTAACTTATTCGAATTTCACTCTCAACTTACAAAATGGCCATTCCTCTCTGCAATTCAAAAGAAAAAAAATGCCAACCATTAAACTAAGAAAAAAGGCTCGGGAATATCAACACACAATCCATACTTGCTGAATCACTGCAGCTTGGAAAGTTAGTATCTGCCAGCTGTGCTACCCGAGTTATAATATTTGATAAAATTGAGCACGATTAACTAGGATGATACTTTGGGCTAAACATGTTTTACTTTGTTATAAAACAGATTAGTAATGTGCGCACTAATAAGCAGTAAGAAGTATCTCGATAATGTTCTATCAATTTCCTATACCTTTAAATGCAATTACTGTATCACAATTCTGTACAATCTTCTTATAAAGTAAGGATCACTTGTATAGCTCTTCAGACTTAGGTGGTTTCTAGGCAAGATCTACAAAACTGTGAATTGGTTTAAGTAAATGATGAAGACTAACTTTAAAAGTGCACTTGAATTGTAAAAAAACATGCACAATGAATATTTAAAATTTTACCATCAGACATTTTCAGTGCATATAACTATCTGGCAACATCCCTACCTTGCTGTTGCCAAAACATATTCATGACGTGGGGACCAAGACACTGCCAGTACTTCTTGCCTGTGACCTAAAAATCATATGAAAAAGCTTATACCCACCATTTTATGTAAATAGCTAAAAGTAAAAGCAAATACTTAAGTTCTCTAGGATGCAGCAATCCCGAACAATAATCTAAATTGTAATATGAATTTGAATTTTGTGAAAATGTATTATTTTGGGCTAGAAGTTATTTCTCTTTCTTCCTCTTGCTCTAGTGGAATTGCAGTGAGCTGAAAGTAATACATGGAGTATTACATGTATATAACTTTTGATAACAAAAACATTTTTACCTATGCAAAACACATTATACCATAGTCACAGCTACTGACTTTACTCTAAATACTGTTTATTAAATTCTTTATTAGCACTGGCGATCTCACACGCAGAAGGAACTTTTCTTTTTTTTTTCTTCAAATTGTTTCAAAATGTTTAATTAAAAGTATATTTGCTTTACGTACTTAAGATTAAAACTTTATTCAGCTTATCCTCAAATACTCTTGTCCTGAATTTGGAATACTTTTTCCCCTAATTAGGGGAATCAGGTCTGAAATATTAAGATAGTAAGAAAAAAATGTCATCTTAGCAATGACGTACCCAGTGCAGCTTAGTGCCAAGTAATATGTAATATATATACATGCAAACACTTTAAAACTTGGAAAGTTTTAAAAATGTTGAAGAAATGCAGACAATAGGAAGCGTAAGGTGTCCTAAATGGAAAGATTGCAATCATGCTTCATGTGATAGTTTATTTTGCAGCAATGTGTTTCTATTAAGTTATACAAATGCATGTTACTAATGTAGTTTAGAGCTATGTGAACCACCATGTTTCTGGTACATCTTCCAGTAGCTGGTTTTCTATTACCTGACGTAATGAAAGGGCTGTAATGCCCAGGATAATGGAAAAAAAAAAAATCTCCATAATACAAGAACAACAAGATATACTTGGAACACTCAGGGCAGACACATCTATTGGGATCCATTAAGTAAACTACAGCCAAGCATTTCAGCCCCATTTCAACGGCTATAGTTAGCCTACGTGAAGAATATTCATCCCTATTTTCAAGATGCTATTGAGTGTTTCAAATTCCATAAAGAATGATTAGATTATGTTTAGTGGAGAATATAATCTGCTTCCACTTGTTCCTCTGATATTGCACTTGAGCTGACTGTACCAGGCTATTTACAAAGACACAAGCAGCTTCTGCCTGAAAACCACTAACTCTTGTGTCAAAATTAAGAAGCCCTGCTGAAACCAAACTGATTCTCTAGAGAGCTACTCTTATGCCTGCACTTTGGTGCTTTCAGTTCTAGAAGCAAAACATCAAGATGCCTGTTGTGGCCAATTCAGTTCAGGAGGACTTAAAGGATTAAGCTCTGCATCACTTGAAAGCACCTCGGCTGCTTTTAGACTTGAGATGGCCAGTGAAGAAATAAACCTCCATTTGCACATTGCTGTGTCTGAACTAACACTTCTCTACAGTTTCTAGATCAGATCTGGCTCTTGCCTGGCTGGCTTGAAGCATGAAGATTTACCTTGTGAGTACCTTCACTTAAGCATGTGTATATATATACTCATACTTCAAAAAGTAAACATTAGAAAAGAGACATTAAGAGCAATTAGCAAAAAAGTAATGGATTACAGAACAATAAACCCCTATGTCTACTGAATTAGGTAAATGCAAAGATCAGAGGTCACCCTTCTATAGCAAGTAGCATCTCACCTGCTACACAGAAACTTCTGAACAAATCCATGCAAGAACCTTCACAGGGTATTTTGTTAAAAATACTGAAGTGTTGTTGGGTTTGTGGAGGGTTTTTGTTGTTTTGTGTTTTGTTTAAAAAAAAACCCCACAACCCATATTGAATCTCCATGAGTACAAAACCAATCCATACACTTGTAATACATAATCATGTAAATCAATAGTAATCACTATTAATTAAACCATGCAAATGAACAAACATCTGTAATAACTGCTCATTAATTAATGTTTGTATTCTCTAATTCTAACACCAAGAAGAACCTTTTGCCACTGTGTAACTTTCACAACTGGCAATAAATAAAGTAGTCATGTAACTTACAAAGATCACATTGTATACAATGTTTCTTTACAGGACTTGTTTTACTCAAAGTAGTTATTGTTTAACATTTATGTTTCAGACTAAAAAGTACCCTGTAGAATGTGAGAAGAGGATCCAGACTTCAAGTCACAGAGCTGTACTTTGGGGCTTTTGGTACCAACTGTAACAAGAGAAACAAAAGACAGCTAAAAGAACTGCCCTAGCATTTGAGAGAACAACAACAGAAAATCTTAGCAATGACAAAAAAATAGAAGAAGAATGTTAGCTGCATAACAGTTCATTTAGTCAGAGTAGTGCATTCTATTAATAGATTCACATTTTTAGTTCAAGTAAATTTACCACACAACAAACAAAATCTAGAAACTGGGGGTAGTATACAGGACAGTACTTAAGAAACTTAAAAAAATATCCTTTTTAAATAATTTTTTTTTGCTAAACATAGTTGAATTGTGTACATGTAAGCAATAAACACACACCCCTATTAACACGATTTAGCATGTTTGGATTTAATAACTTAAGTAATGAAAGGTGATCTAGTTATAGCTAGGAATTTTTATTTAGAAGGAGAATTGATTGATGCATTACTTCAGAAGAACGAATGGGATATTCTTATCAACATCATTTAACTGATAATATTTCATTTTACCAATGACCTTATGTCTTATGAAGACTCAAATTATGTAAAAATAAGACAGGGGAGGGAAAAAACCCTACTGAATATTACTTGCTTGTTACTATAAAGCAAATATACACAGAGCACTTCCTAAAAACACATATTTACCTGCTATTAAACAATGCTTTGTAGCAACTGGAGACATGTGATGGCTATAGACTGTTCCCTCAAAGTGAAATACTTCTGCAGGCTAATAATAAAAGATTAAATTAATCACAGCGCAAGTATTTAATCAGAATGTATTGTTCTATTGTACAAATATTACTAATACAAGTATCACTATTTCTATACTAACAGTAACTCTACTGGTTAGAAACCAGATTACACAAATATCGCAAAGTAAGACTGTTTCCAATACTAGAACAAATATGCCAGAGCTCAGAGATGACCCAAACAAAAGATCAAGAAGACTGTCTCATCAGAAATATGAATGGAAATTATTATAACTTTTAAAATTTTTTATAATTTTTTAAAAGAAAAAACAGCAAACAAGAAGGTGAAAATATGGACATAGAAGTCAACAAGAAAGAGTCACTTAGACTAAAGTTAGAAGCCCCTTATCACTCACAAACATCACATACTATCTTCAATTCCTCAGTAAAACCCAAACCAAAACAAAACCATACAAAATTATTATCTCCTTTGTGTTAAAAATTAATGAAATGTAATATTTGCTTTAATAATCAGTTCAATTATTTTCAGGCACTATTACTTTTGTTCTCTCATTCTAAAACACTGTATATTAAAAAAACCCCTTAAAACTCAGCTGTCTGTGGTTTTTTCAAATAGACGATTTGGTGGCAGAACAGGTCAATCAATCACCATCACATGCATACTATGTCTTTTAAGCAACACTCACAGAAGTACTGGGAAAGTGAATTCAATTTTGCATTTACAAGAAGATTTAGTAACTGCAAACAGAACTTCACATCTCATGAGAAGTCTCTATTGTGTCCCTATGATGACACATACAAAATCCTACAGAATCTGTTTACTTTAATAAAGCCAGTTACATTGGCTAGAATTTTCCTAACAGTTTCTCTCATTCTCCACCGATTTTTAGAAATGGTGTCTATAGTACTCACAAATGCAGAATTTTGGACCTAACGACACTGAATGCCAAGACCACCAGTCCTTCAAAAGCAGGATTTAGGCCTTGGTTACTAAAAATAATCACAGAATGGTAGGGATTGGAAGGGACCTCTGGGGATCATCTAATCCAATCCACCCTGCTAAAAGCAGGTTCACCTAGAGCAGGTTGCACAGGATCGTGTCCAGAGCAGGAGATCGTTCTCCAGAGCAGGAGACTCCACAACCTCTTCCAGTGCTCTGTCACAGTCAAGGTAAAGAAGCTTTTCCTCACGTTTAGGTAGAACTTCCTGTGTTCTAGTTTGTGCCTGTTGCCCCTTGTCCTCTCACTGGGCACCACTGAAAAGAGGCTGGCCCCATCCTCCTGATGCCCACCCTTTAGATATTGGTAAGATGCCCTCTCAGTCTTCTCCAGGCTAAAAGACCAGGTCTCTCAGCCTTTCCTCCTAAGAGAAATGCTCCAATCCTCTCATCATCTTTGTAGTCCTCCACTGTACCCTCTCCTGTAGCTCCTTGTCTCTCTTGAACTGGGGAGCCCAGAACTGGACACAATACTCCAGATGCGGCCTCATTAGGGCAGAGTAGAGGGGGGAGGTGAACCTTCCTCAACCTGCTGGCCACACTCTTCTTAATACAGCCCAGGACACCATTGGCCTTCTCAGCCATGAGGGCAGTTTGCTGGGTCATGGTTAACTTGTTGTCCATCAGGACTCCCAGATCCTTCTCCACAGAGCTGCTTTGCAGCAGGTCAGCCTCTGACCTGTAGTGATGCATTAGGTTATTCCTTCCTAGGTGCAGGACCCTACACTTGCCCTTGTTGAACTTCATCAGGTTCCTCTCCGCTCAACTCTCCAGCCTGTCCAGGTCTTGCTGAATGGCACCACACAGCTGGTGTGTGCCATTCTGGTGTGTCAGCCACTCCTTTCAGTTTTCTATCATCAACAAATTTGCTGAGAGCACACTCCATCCCTTCATTCAGATAACTAGCCCTGCTGCACGCTACTGTTACACTCAACAATCTCCCAAGAATGAACTTCAGACCAGTCCTTGGCTGACAAGTTTACATAGTATAAATTCAGCTAGCTGTTCCTGTTCACAGGAAAGGCAGAAAGGAGGTTGCAAGCTTTCATACAGTTTAGACATCCAGGTCTTCAGAAACAGACAGGTACACAGCAAGGTATCCATGAATGCCAGAACTACTCAATCCTGCTGCTGCACCCACAGTTCTAGCAAATGGCTGGTTTCCATCCTCCTGCATGCTTGGTCCTGTTGAGCTCTGGGACAACTGCAGATGTGGAATAAATAATGTAAGATGCCTCCAAGCTGTAGAAATTCTCTCTTACTTGTAAAGTATTTGTATCCCATATTTTTAAGGTTTTATCAAATGAGCTGGATGTAAACATGCCAGTGTCATGAGGATACCACTGGACTGTCTCCACACTGTATCTGTGTACAGCAGGATGGCTCCTAAAATCAAGGAAAAGATTCCAAATGGTTAGTGTCTTGATAATCACCTTATAATTGTCTTGACATTTGATGACAAGTTAAAAACATAGTTTAGACTTTTTTTTAAATTTGTACTGAAGTTTTTAAGAAGAACTAGTTGTTTTGGTGCCTCAATTTTCAATCAGCCGATGTTAATTACTTTGAAGAGCTCTCATTTTAAGAAACTACAGAACATTTATCTTTTAAACTATGGTATCTGTAGCATATCTCAAGTTAAAACACTCAGTCTGAGGCATAAGAGGCCCTAATGTCTTTTGAAATATTTAAATTCTAATGTTTAAAGATTTAACATTTAAAGTGAGGGCCTAACACTACAAAATATTTATGCCTGTGGAAACCCACTATGTTACAAACGGATCCACTGACAAATACAAATACGTATACAGTTTAAAAAATTAATGATTATTAGCTAATAACTAGAGCTACACAGTTATTGGAAACTCATGTATACTGAAGTCACCAGATAGCATTGGACTGAGAGTTAATTTTTTTTGCATTCAGAAATGAAAGAGGAAGAACAATATGAAACACTGAACTCAACAATGCATAGTAAACAGAATGCAATATAACTCTACATCAACAGTGGTGGGAAGAAGTGACACCAGAGCCAATCTTGACAGCTTTGGCATGTGATTCAATCAACCAGGCTCTGAACAATACAGGTCATTTTACACACCTGCTAGGCCACTCACATCTGAGCTGGATCCACATGGATCCATCTTCAAGGCCCAAAACCATGCTCTCAGACTGAGAAGTACCATGCAGTTGTGGGTTATCCCTAGGCAGCTAAGCACCACCACAGCTGCTCACTCACTCCCTGCCCCTGCAGTGGGATGAGGTGAGAAAACTTGTGGATTGAAATAAAGACATTTTAGTAAGTAAAAGGAAACAAAACAATCCACAAACAAACAACTCCAAATGATGCAAAAGCAACCCCTCATCACAGGCTGACTGATACGTATCCAGACCCTGAGCAATGGCAACCCCTGGAAAACTCCTCCCCAGTTTTATTGCTGCACATAACGTTGTATGGTACAGACTATCAATATCTCTTTGATAGTTAGGGTCAGGTGTCCCAGCTGTGTTTCCTCCAAGACTCTTGTCCACCCCTAGTCTATTTGCTGAGGGGGCAGAGTGAGGAATGGAGAATGCCTCGACACCACACAAGCACTGTGCAGCAATAGCTAGAACATAGTGTATTATCAAGACTGGTCACAAATCCGAAACATAGCACCACACAAGCTATTGTGAAGAAAACTAATCCCATGCCAGCCAGACACAGTACAAATGCAAAAGTAGTCCAGTTGGCTCCGTCTGCAGCTAGTGAAGGGCTCAGAAGATTTCTTCACTTCAGCTCTGATCTTTGCATTGTTCTCTCAAGTGTCCTGGCCTCCAAAGTGGTAACTAGTGCAGTGGTGTCACTGTGTAAATGCAGATGTACATCTGCATAGATCTGGCACTACACCTAAGCTAATACATCTTCCTGCTTTCTTGGGTTGCTAGAAAGCACAGAAGACGTTTTTAAATACAGTTAGCCTGAAGCCAGCACTGACAACACTGAACAACAGCTATGGAGCAACTGTTGAGCTTAGTTTATTAACTTCTGCATTGCTCATTTCCGAGGCATACCCTAGAACAGCCTGTTACTTTGTCAGGGTGCTAAAAATCATCAGATTTTGTGCACTTATTCTATGGGGCAGGTAAGCTAAAAATCTTCAGTACCTGTAGTGCCAGGAAATCAAGCCTCAGTCAGTGTAAACGTATTCCTGCAGAGGCATTTATATGCACTGTGCAGAACAATCTAAACTCGTGGAACTAATTATCCTGGTACAATAAATATAAGTGCAGAACACTGGACTGTGTTCAGCACTTCACCAGAGCAATCAATTCTGCCATAACCCAGAGGGCTGAGGAATGAACTAAAAAACTCTTCAGGAATCACCTTTCATCTCTCTAGGCTTAGTAGGGGCCACATGCCATTCAGCCTGGTTTCATGTCTCAGGGCTGCATGTTTTTCCCAGTTTATTATATGTGCACCATTTCGCCCCATTACTCAGAATATCCCAACCCTCTTCACCAAAGAAAACCACAGAATTCATTCTATGGATAGGTAAGTCAATGCCATTCATTCTTCCTAGACAGGTTTTGAGTAGAGGAGACTACACACAACATCAGCTATAATATTATTTAGGAGCTGGTACTGTTCAGTTACTCTCAAATGGCAGCTTTTGTCACAGGTCAGTGTGAATCATACGAAATCATGTAAAGCTCTGTGTGCTGACTCCCAGTGGAACATGGAATGTTCCTGGCTTTTGCAATAGCGGCTCTACACTCTAGATGAGAAACAGTGGGGAAATCACAGTCTACCATCAGGAATTATCTCCTCTGATGGTCTAAACTAGTGGTCCCTCAGAAAGCCCAGTTCAGAGTCTATTCAGAAACAGCTTCAAAGGGCCTCTACCAAGAGCTTATTCTTTAAGCAACTTCAAGACCAGAGCTGCATTGTGCCCTGCAAACATGGGCCAATTTTTGCAACACATCATTATCATATGCTTCAAAGTTAGGAACCAGACAATCAGATCAGAATTATTTCTTACTGGTAATTATAAATTAATTTATGATATCAGGAACTCTGCATGAATAATATTCCAATAGCGGCCACTGTACCTGTAGCTAATTAGCTAGAATACGTATTTAAAACATACTGAGAAACTACATGAATAGTGGGAATAAATAGAGGCAAAGGAAGTACTACAGTTACTTTAAGCAATAGTAATAATAATAATAATAATTTTATCATTTAGAACATTGTGTCGCTCAAAATCAGATTCTATTAGTAAGATTTATGGCTCTACTCAACTGATAAGAAATAAAAGATGCACCTATACAAACTGACACCTACTCAAGAAACAGACTACCAAATAACTATGCTCAAAACCAGAATTTTAGCACAGAATTGCCAGTTTTTATGCTGTGTCTTCTCAGCATGTATTTCTTCAGTTTGCTGTATTTGTTTCAGAATTCATTTCAGTTTTGAGATTTGGGGATGTATAGTCACTATTTGTTCTTAATTAAAATTTTAATTAATGTTGTTCAAGAAGTCCCCAGCCATCAACATTTTCTAAATGCACCTTACTTGCAGTAAATTCTGTTCCTAGCCATTTGTTTTGAAGCAGGTTCTACCACCCTTTTTCTTTCTTATGGCTTAGGCCTTTTATTGTTACAAAACTGTTCTGTTCTTGTCAATCTTTCTCAGAAAGCTCTTAGATCTTGAATAATTTGAACACTGCAAAAAAATAAGGGGAAAATCTTTTACACAGTAGGATATATCTTACCAAGAGTTTCAGATAACCTACTAGACAACCTTACTATCTAAAGGCAAGGGAAAAACAGCTTTTGCTAGAAGACTTAATGCTCATAATGAACAAATTTTTATAACTGACAAGTTTATAAAAGCCTGACAAATCAATAAAGGCTTTGAGTCTTTATATAGATTTCACACAGTTTGGTAGGACTTTGTTCTTCAGGAAAGTATGTCTCATTTTTATCAGTAACACACCTGTCTTCATCCAAACATGTTCTTAAGAAGTTGTGCATTAATTACTCCTATACTTGGTGAACACCTGGAGAACTTAAAACAGCTATTAGTAAAGCTGGGAGCAGAGTGCAGGGAAATAAAACCAACAACTGCAAATCTGTATTCCAATCAGACGAACAGGGTTATGCAAAGATAATTTCCCCTTGCTTAAAAACATATTTATTCAAAGATATATATATTAGAGCGATGCAAGGAATATTTCTACAACAGTCCCACAATTACTTTCTCATAGTAACTGGCATAAAGTCATCAGATTTCAACATGAAACAATAAGAAACCTCATAGGTGAGGAATCGTGATCTGGAAGAAGGCTGGGAGATTTCTGTCTCTTTTCTAGTGTTAAAACACGAGATTGGAGTACTGACTTTTTTGTGGGGTCTACAGCAACACGGGCCTTTCTACTTTAGTTTTCATATGAGCACAATTAATATCCTCCATTCTAACTTTCAAAGTGACAAAGATCTGCTCAAACAGTATCAGTCATTGCATATATATTGTAACTGTTAGACAAACCAAGAAAAAACAATTAGGTCCTGCTACTTCATAAATCACATACGTCATCACAACAGTTTCTTGCTTTTTGTGTTGCACACCAAAAATAACATGTCATGCTAGCCTTCAAAGACTTCTGGCACTATTTTCTACAGTGGTTTCATCCCAGAAATAAGAATGCACACTAATTTGTGAGTTTAATGCTAGTCACACAAGAAATATCACTATGAACTTTTAACAGAATTTTTGAATACTTACCTTCCCACAGAATAAAGTGCTTTGCAAGTGTAACTTGGTTTTCTGCTCCAGTTTTCCAGGTCATAAAGTACAATAACACCATCTGATCCACCAGATAACATGCTGAAAGTGTTAATAAAACACACAAGTTACAACACACATGATATCACTATGCTCAGTATAACTGAGTGTTCAGCAAAAAAATAAATCCATAGTACCAAAACACAGTGAAGTACTCATATACATTTTTATTAACTAAAGTATATACTTACTATCTTCCCTCAACCGGCTCAATATCAAGGGTGTTGATACCACTCCCATGTATTCTTTCCACATCTCTATCTTTATTTAATTCCAAACTTAGAACCCTTAAAACAACAATAACAAAAAAACAGAGATGAATGAGAACCACAGAACTGCACAACGGTACTGTGTTGCTCCAAACAGCTCAAATCAGAGTTTCATGCTTCCTCAATGCATTTAACCCATCTTTTATTTTTTTGCAAAACTACACTGGAAGACACAATACAGGTCTGGAAATAAATCCTGTGAAGTTGGTAAAAAAAATATTTTACTCTTTATGTTGTTTAGAAGGTAAGAGAGAAATAAATACATAAAGTAGTCTCAAAGAAATAGAAAAACTGCATTTGGGGTTAACCTATGAAACAAAGTAATGTAATTTGAAAACACTGAGGAAAAGGACCATTAAGAAACAGTTGTTGTAGTTGTAGCAAGTATTAGTTACTTTGAAGCTTCATATGTACCATTCCTGCAAGCTTCATCCTGCTTGGAGCTACGGACACCTAGTGGACAGGTTCATTTGCACCAAGTCCGTGTGGGGTTTAGTCGTGGGTTTTTTGGTTTTTTTGTTTCTTTGTTTGGGTTTTTTGGGGTTTTTTTAATATGAAATAAGAACTATGCTATCAACATGATGAAGCTTCCAGACTTTTCTGAGCTGCAATTAATATCTTGCACTACTCAGTAGTAGCCTGTATCTTTAAACATGCTAATATTACCTAGTCAGAAAAGAGAGATTCTGCTTCCTTAAACTGTACTACCTGATATAATATCACTGTTACAAGATGGTCAGAGCTTCCTACAACACTATTTTGTAAAAACCAGTATCCACAAAAATGTAACTAAGTAGATAACTGAAAAGCTGTAAGGCAGAGTACCTCTACTCAGCTTCAGCTTGAATGGCAAAAATCTTGACTTGAGCAGCTTAGGCTGTTACAGGCAGACCCACCAACAGCATGTCTGCACACACACTTCAAAAGCAGCAAGTCATTTAAGCTCTTTTAAAAGATATGAAATACAATTATACAAGAATTCACCTAGATAACTAGTTTAAACCTTTGAGCTCAAGATTGAATTTTAGGTGAAGCAATAAATCCCCCTAAGGAAATGTTTTCGAACTTTAAAATGTAGCTATAAATACAATCTACTAAAGACTAGAGATTATTTCTTTTTAAAGTTAAAATTAAAATGCTTAGTGAGGGAAATGTTAGGGAGACATTTGTTCAAGCAATTTGAGTTCTACCAACCGTGCTTCCATTCTTAACACTGAATGCTACATGAGTGCTGATGACACAGAAAGGACATAACTGTATTGTCAAAATGCACACAGAAAGGAGCTTCCTTGAATCATCAAAACTCATTTCAATTTTAAACAGATTCTTTTTACAACGACAGAGCCCCAAAAGGTTGTCATCAAGATAAATCCTTCCTGCTGATGGAGTTGTGTGAGCAACTGAAACCTGCTTCTCTGATAACGAACAAATATTATCACATTATAACCTTTAGCAGGAATATTAGTAAGTCTCTCTCTGCAGTCACCACTTTCCACAAAAGCTGTTGGGAACCTAATAAAAATCCTGCATCTGAGCCTTCTGCAAGCTGCCAACAGGACAGTTTGGAAAGGGAGGATCAACTGATGTGGGCACACAGATACCACATCAATCTTGTTTCTTCGTGAAGCAGAGCACAGGCGCGTGCAAGGGGAAATACCTGGTGAAGCCGTTAAGACAGCAAGGGTCGTAATGCTCAGCTACAGTTTACTGCCCTGTGCCTACTCAGCTTACCAAACACCGTTACTTATCCCATCCCAAGGCTGCTAAGCCACACTGGTAAAACAAAAAATCCCAAGGAAACTCCCAAAACAAGGCAGGGCCGACAGGAGCCCCTGCCAGAGAGCCCTGGCCAGCCCCGGAGGATCCCGGGTCCCTCCTCCGGCTCCCCACACCCGCAGCGGGGCAGCGGCACGGTAGAGCCCCGCTCTCTCGGCCAGAGCGGCAGCGAGAGCGGCCTCAGGCCCCACCTCAGGCCGGCCCGGCTTGGGTCGGGCGAGATCTCGCCGGCAGGGAGTATCTTGCACAGGACAGGACAGCCCCACCCCAGTCCCGGTTCCCCACCGGCCTCCGCTACCTCCGGGTGGACTCGGCCCGGCGCAGCCGCAGGGGATCGTCCAGCCCGGCCTGACGAGCCGAAATGAACCCCAACATGACCAGGCCGCGAAGCCTCCCGACACCACCCCGCCATCTTGGGCCATGGGTGGCCAGGATTGGCTTGGGGCCGGACGGCCTTCACCAGTGGTGAGCGGCGTTGCTGGCATGCCCGCCACCGATGGGCGGGGTCGGGCAGGCGTCGGGGCGCCTCTGAGCGTAGTAAACTGGTCAGGATAGGAGGCGGGACGGCGCGTGCGCCTGATGCTGCCCTACGGGGGCGGGGCGTGAGGTGCCGCCGCGAGGTGTGTTGGTGGCGGCGACCTTGGCGGCGGAGGTGCTGCCGGGATGAGCCGGCCCTGGCAGGCGCTGCGCGCCCTGCGCCTGCGGCTCTTCGGGCCCGACAAAGAGCTAGTGGGCACCGACCAGTTCGGCAACAAGTACTACCGGGTGCCCAAGCACGAGACCCGGGCAGGTAGGCACGAGGGGCCGCCAGTCGCACCAGTGGGGCGGGGGGGACTGCCTGCCGGCGGGCGCTGCGGCTGGGGAGCTGGCGGGCCTGTGGCGGCGGCTGCTGGGGGCTGAAGTGAAGCATGCGTGGGGAGCCGTGAGCGTACGAGCCTTTAGGTGGGCTGCCGCCGCCCTGAGCCCCGGGAACTGTGGCGGAGGGCCCCCGAGCCGCCGCCGGCGAGCGGCAGGCTCTAGTGTAGCGCGGTCCTGCGTGATCTGTGACCGTGTTGCTGCTGTTTACAGTCTGCAGGTTTGGCGGCTGCTGCACAGTTGCAAAGAAGAGTGGCTTGGGTGAAGGAAAGGGGTGGAGCCGAGGGAGGGCCCGTTGTGCGCGGCTCGCTCCGAAAACCACGTTCAGTTTCTCATTAGACTGATGTTCTAATGGAAAAAAAAATCTTAAAGCCAGTCATGGAAAGATTTTTACAGTGTAGCTATCACGCTGTGGGAGGTAGGTAGCAGCAATAAACAAATCGACTCCATTTGATAATTCAGAGCATCTCTGCATATGTTTTCAAATGAATTCCTGTATGTATGTTTGCTGCAGTCCTGAGGAAAAACAGGTTTCTAGGTTTCTACCTCTATTCTAGAACCTAGGTGTTCTTATTGCATGTCCTTACATCATTCTCTACAGATGTTCTGCTTATGCTGCACAGCCTCGTATAACTTATTGAAGGCAGCTTCCCTGAAGGTGTCTAAGTGCCCGTGTTTCTGCTGTCTGCAGTCCACAGGGCCCTTTGGCTGGTGCCACCCAGTTGCGAAAAACAGTCCTCGGAGCGAGGGAAAGGACTGTGTAATTTGCAGTCCTGTTTCCTCTCCATGCTCAGGTTTGTTTGTCTGCTTGCTGTACTCCCTAAGTTTTGTATGACCACATCAACTAGAGCACCCCTAGGCTGTGGATACTGGGGGTGCTACTTGATATTCTTCAGAGCACAAAGAGAAGCGGAAAGTTGGAGGCTGTGCAGTCACTTATGTCAGTACCTTTCTTAAAAGAAATACGTAATGTTTTCCTGGAGTTGTTCTGCCTTCAGAGCAGTTTACCTGACCTGGTTTGCTGTGCAACTTCATGAATAACTGTCAGTGACTAAAGCAGGTCTGCCCAAACAAGTGCCTGGGCAGAAGATGTGAACACCATTTTGTCTGCAGTGTGTTTTTCCTCTGGGTTAGTATGACGGTGTAGCTCTTCCAGGCTTTCTCCATCTTGCTTTCAGCTCTTGGTCTTCTCACTGCTGGGGTTCCTGGTGACTTTGAAGGGTGTACAAAAGGCTGTGTCTTTTAGCATACAGAGAGCAGGAAAAACTACAGTCAAAGTTATTGTGCATGATTACTGCAGTGTCAGTCCTTATTTACCAGTAAAAATTACTTGCTTTATCAGAAGTAGTGGCAGTCTTTCTCCCAATATTTGAATTATTCTGGCATGCCTTTCACAGTGAAAGCCCTCTACTGAAACTTTAAGGCTGATCTCTGTATTTAGTACTTAATTATACGTAGTTGTAGTGCCAGTAAGAGGGCAAGGAAGGTGAGACTTTGCAATTTAACTCAGCAAGAGTATAGTATAAGAGGCTTTTAAAGTTAGTAATAAGTTAAAATAGTTGTATATAAGAACGCATTGTGGTAGCCTTTATGTTTCCCATTTTTTCTTCAGATGAACTGTAGGAGTACTGTGTGTAACACTTCAGAGGTGAAGTTGCACTGATTTTGCTTTGAGTCGGCCAGGCCAGGTCAGGTCTCAAATGCTCTGCAGTTAAGTCGGTGTGAACAGCACTTCTGTAAATCTTAAGGTTCTGGAAAACTAAATCTATTTTAGTGATACAGATGGCACAACGCAGTTCTGCTGAATTATCGGTACTCCTCTGTTATTGGATTTTCCTTTCTCATTCTTCCACTTGTTTTACTTTCTTTGTCTTGATATATTGAAAATTGTGCACCATCAGCTTCCACTGATGCAATGTTTTACTGACACTAGGAGGGAGGTTTCTTCTGTTTCCCCTATTATGTTTTCTCACTGCTACTGACTTTTCACTGTCATTTATTTTAAATTCCTGTAGAGAACTTTAATAGAAAAATGAATTAAAATGAGTTGATGAAGAATAAATTGCAAGGTAGAACTGGTACAGAAATGGGAATGAAGAGGATGAGCTGTTACAGAGCATAAGGTTATTCAACATGCCTTGAAACAAAGTGAAGAGCTAGAACTCAGTCTAGCTGGAGACTGAGTCTCAGTCTCCTGTACTTCCTAGCCATATTCACCTCATTTGTTCTCTGCCTGCTAACAGTTTTCTCTTAGGCTGTTTAATGCCTCTGATCCGACCCAGTCAAATGCATATTATCTGGGAAAAATAGTGTGTTTTCAGAAAATACTAAAAAGCTGAACAATAAAAAAAAAGATCTGGTAAAGGACTAACGTTTTACTCACTCTTCCCGTGCTTCTATCTCTGAAATAAAAGTAGGGGAAGGGTTATTATAATTTAGCATACTCAAATGTAATGCCACGTCTTCCATAAATGTGTTCATTCACAGACAGTTAATCCTCTCTTAATTTTGCTTTTTTTATGTAACTAGAGAATAGGAGATGGCATATGAAAAATACTAATAATAGAATTCTGTGTGAAAATACTCTTTTGAAATTCTGTTTTCTGTTAAATTTACTGATGTATATTTGACACTGCGCTCTGTGACTTTAGATGATCTAAAAACCCCTAACACCTCAGCATCAGCAGAATGAAAGAACTCTGACAGACATGAGCAAGACTTACACCCACAAAGAAGAAATTGATGGTAAAAGTTTTTCATGAAAGTGTTCAAACTTTGCTTTTTATTCTGTTAATTTGTTGTGTGTTGTATTAATTGATGGAACTCACTGTTCTATTCAGACACACTTGATCATGAGACGTGGGATGTAACATTCATGAAGGAGGGAGGAAAATAAGTAAAATGTAAACAGCTTAATTTAGGAAAACTGGCTTCAATAAATTCAGAAGGCAGATAGGAGAGATCCTGTGAACATCTAAAAAGAATAAGTGAAAAGGTATGTAGAACAATTCATACCTGTACGTCCTCCAGCTGTTAAAGGCACAAGTACAAATTGCCCTAATATGGATGAAAGCTAAGAAGCATAGCAATAAGTTAACGTGACTAAATAATGGGGTTTTGGTGACCTCAAAAGACTAAAACTGTCCATGAATCGGGTTAACTGTCATGGGTGCTGGAATAACAGAGTAACAAGTAATAACTCATAAGTATGTTAACAAGGTAGTGAGTGAAAACTGATGTGAAATTGTTGGTTTGACAAGATAGGTTGTTATCAAAATTGTTTTCTAGAGTGGACAATACTTAGATGTTTTTTAGACCTTTTAGTGCACAAAATTTAGAACTGTTGATTATGAGTTTGCTGTGTGGGTGCATAGCAGGTTGCTAACTATTGGAATAGTCAGAAATGTTAGCCTGTCAGCTGGAAGGGATTATCCAGAAGGATCCACTAGCTGTCTGTTGAAGTTCAGAACTGCTCAAAGTTTTTATTAGTGATTTGGATGAAGAACAAGAAAGTATTTTTAATACCTTTGCAGGTCAAAATATGCAGGAGGAAACCGGGTGTAGCTGTGAGCATCATGTGGCAGGTCAAACAATTCAGCTGGGAGATCAGCAGGGATCATGCCATGCTTATTTCTAAACAAAGAACATATAATTTAGTGATTAAAGGATTCTGAGAACACAGATCTACACAACTGACAAGTTTTCTGTAGTACAGCATATGTCATATTAATACTGTTATAAATGTAATTTCTCTTAATATCTCTTAATTTGGATACGCCTTTCCTTCCTCCATTTCCAAATTACAGACCATTAAATTCTTTTCTTGCAAAACAAACTTCCTCACGAGTGTTTATTATTATTCTAAGACACAGTTTTCCCTGAACGTAGCCAGGCTTTTGCGGCAGTCCCTTTTTACTTTGGGCTACTTGGATGTAGGAGATTATATCCATTAAATTTCCCTACCCACTAGTGACTCATTTCCACTGTAATTCGTGCTTTTACTTCTGCACATGACAATCCTTGTGGTGTCATCAGGGAGAAGATTGGTTTGGTCTATTCCAGAGGAGGAAAGTATGCCACTCCTTTCACAGATTTGTGTTGTTACTTCATGGCTGAGGATAAGTCAGTTCATTCCGTCGCTGGGGAAGTGATTACAGGTGGTTACACCCACTGCCTTGTGTGGTGGTAACTAACTTGCTCTCACCTTAGAACATTTTTGAAGAGCATCCTGTGCTGATCACACTTGTGTACAACAGGGTCACACCAGGACTTGTAGGCTTTGAAAGCTTATGAAGAACTTTAAAGATACGGGGTGGGGAAGGAAATTTATTCTCATCTGTACAAACAAAAATGTACACATGCAGAAAAACTCTGAAGCTCAGTTTTCAAGGAAAACTCCTTCTGTGGAGGAAGCAATTCTCTCATTTTGGGTGTTGGAGGGCATTATTTTTTGTACATCAGGAAAATCTGCAGGATATATAGTTCATATCTTTCCCTGTGTCCTAGCCATACAGAGACCGGTGCAGAATGGGTACAGCACTGGAAATAAAATGAATTGCAGATGAAGCCTTTTAGAGACACCCAGCTGTTGTATACAGGTTCCACTGCAAGGTCATTGTACTGTGTCTGTGCCATGCTTTGCTTGTCCTCTGGATTTGGGGAGGACTGAGTAGCTCCAGCACAATGCCGGGCCTGATATAGTTTTTCCCTTTGTACTGTACTTGAGCACATAAACTCTTGCAGAAAGAGAGTGCAGAACAGACAGATGCTGCTTTCTCTTTCATGTCTTAGACATGGTAGGTCTACCAGGACCAGCAGGGGGATCTCACCTTCAGCTGGAGGTGAGAATGGATGGCCTGGGTAGTTATCTACACCTTCTTGTGCTTTAAGAAGAAGCTGTCTGGTTGACAGCTTCCTTTTGGCCTGCCCTGGTCCTTGGCAGGGGTTCAGAATAGAAATACATGGAGCCTACAATGCAAAAAATTCATGTTTAGTTTCTTTCAGTTGTGAATTGCCCTCTCCTACACTTGGTCCAAAGTCCAGGATGCTCTTGGACCTTGCAGCCTTGGCTACGTTAGTAAGGGGTAGAAGGTGCAGGTCAGTGAATCCAAGTGGTTGATGTTGAGTTTCCTCACACTTCCATATGTCTTTCAGAGAGTTTACTTCAGATTAAATTTAGTCAGTTTTCTAGGACTGAATTCCTGTAATACTTGTAGATTGAAGATCTCAGAAAGGTAAAGAAGTGTTAGGAAAGTGCTGCAGATGTGGCTTTCACATTGCCTTGGCACCTATTACCCTGTAAATTTTTGAAATGTTGTGTGAGAATTTCTTCTTAAAAAAAGATAGTTGTGCACACAAATATTTTGAGATCCAAATCAGCATGTGAAAAATAGAGACGGCACAGGGTTCACTACAAACCACACTTGCTTTGAATCAGACCACTACTGTAGACATAGTCCCACAAATATCCTAAACTCTCTGGGATGTCCAGGTCAAACTCAAGATGTAGCAACTGTACCCTGAGACCACCTTTACCTGTCTGCAGTCACAGGAAAGTTAGCTTGCATTCCTGATTATGACTTTTTCTAAATTATTAGATTATTAGACGAACACCTAGCAACTTGAATGTATTTCATTTTGATGTAGGGGATCATTGTGGAGATTTAAGCAGTGGTATCAGCTGTCAGTGATGTGCAAAGGTGTTGATTTTAGTGGGTGTTTTGCCTTATTTTAAAAAGACCTAATGAGTAATGGCAAAAATGGGAGCTTGCAAGGCTGTCGTAATTCTCCAGAGTGAATATAGAAAGGATTGACAGTTTGGAGAGGGAGAAGGAAAATGTAAAACTGAGCTCTTTTGAGTCTGGTTGCATTAATTCTCTTGAAAGGGAGAAAGTTATATTGGAAGTTCCTAGGCTGTAAGAAAAAGAAATTAGTAGATTCAGTGAAGAAAGTAATTGCTAGAAACAGAAAAGGAGTTAAAAAAAATCTGAATGTCAGTACAGAGAGGAAAAGGAACTGTTCTGCCCACAGGAATACAAAAGAATTCAGAATTAGAGTAGTTAATTTTCTGAAGACATGGAACTTCATACACAGTGGGACTGAAGGTATGTTTCTTAATGTTTATCAGGGACTTTTATTTTCAAGTCAAACCTTCAACGCTATGGTGAGATAGGCTCATCTGGAAGAAAAGATGAGTCTGTATTTAATGACATTCTGCAAGTGGTGTTTTTTTTTTTTTCCGCGAGATTACCTTAAAGTGTTGACAGTGATTAAATTGTACAACTACACCATGCTTGTCATGAGAGGAACATCCAGCATAACTCATTAACTCTGATACAACTCTTCACTTGCCAGTCCTGAAACTGGATGTGATAGAACATGGGAATAGACAGTTGGGTAGTGGTGATTGATGTCTCATTTCAGTATCTCAGAAAAGTATTTCACTAAACAGATGAGACTTATCAAAGTAATCCATTTATTTTTCTTATTGTAAAACACACTGTCAGGGCATGCTGTAGCTTTGCTGCAGAACATGTTAATTTTTTTAATTACAAAATACAGTTTATGCATTTATTACAACCAAATATATCTTACAGGAAATAGCTGATTGATTTTCCATTGAAAATAATTTATAAGGATTCTTAATAACCGATTTATTTTAAAAATGCAGGAAGATAAGAGGAGCTAAATATTTAAGATCTGGTATATATTTTCCATCTGTCCTAAAGCCTGATTAATGAGCAGCTTATATTTAAACTTTTCCAATATCTTTATTTGTACTTTCATCTATTATAATGATTGAGTTAAAATCAGCACTCTGTGAAATACCAGCATATGCAAGTTTTCGTAAGAACAATGGCTCAGCGACAAGAGGGTAGTTTCTTTAAAAGATTGTGTATCAGTGCTAAAAGCATGGCTCAAGTTTTAAGGTTCACTTTGGGGAAATGGCAGATTCAGGTTTGACTTGATTTGGAGCTGCAGCTTACCAGGAGCAGCCAGAAAAAGCCCAAAGCATTCTGTATTTTATAGAAGTTTTTATGTATTTTATAGGGTTTTATATATTGCGTTAGCTCTGCGTTAGAGGGCACATGTGTTCTGAGCCTGTGATAAGAACTTCAAGAAGGAGCAGCAAGCTAAACATGTTTCTCAGTACTCGTATAAACATGAACTGAAACAGAAGTGGCATTACTACGTTTCAGTTGTAAATTATTGTGGCTGCTATTTGAAGGCAACCACTGACTTCTATGGGAAACCTTTTATTCATGTGAGGTGCCCACTCATGTTTGCATAAAAGGCCTGTATTTTGTGAACTCTTAAGAAACCAGGAATGTGTAGGGAAAAGTGATTGTTCAATTGCGTGAAACACATAGGGTGCCTTAAATCATATTGAAACCAGACTTCAGTAGGAATATATTCATTTTTAAATAAAAGTTAGAAAAATTTACAATTCAGTTGAGATTAAAGGAATCCTCTATGATTGCTTTTGCAGCTTATTGTTTTCTGTTTTAGGTACTGGCCTGTTGCCTTCCTGTGCATGAGAATTGTAAAGAACTTCTACTTTTCTTCGAAATTAGCTCTAAAGTAAAATTTTGTAGTGAAGATTAGACTGAAACATTCCTGTAATGCTTTATAGTGAATATGATAGTGGACAGAACAACATCTCTCTAAAGTGTATCTTCTGAGGTTAGAGCTATGGTTTTCTTTGGACTCTGAATGTTACCTTTCTCACTAACAGAAATGAAGTCAGAGGACGAAACAGAAACTGATTCTGATTGTATGAAGCATTTGTAATTTGATTAGTAAATGTTGTAGATAATTGTACAGGATATTGCTGAACATAAAATGTTTTGCAAGCTTGTTTTTTCAAGTGTTAGTGGGAAGCTAATAAACTTATTTTAGTTTTACATGTCTAATGCTAGGATACTAAGGAAATACAGAATTTGAATTGTGATTAATGAATACGAAACCAAATTTTAAAAAATTTAATTATTTTGGATATGGAAATAAGTGTATTGAGAAAGTAGTGGGTTTCTTTTTCACATAGGGAGGTTTTATCCAGATGCATCCTCTCACGTCCAGTAATAGCTGGCAGATACAGGTTTGTCCAGATGGTGGCCACGTTGTTTCAGGATCAGTGGATGCTGACAGCTCACTGAACGTTCTCTTCGGGTGAGCCTACGGATTGGAGAAACCTAGCTCTAAATAATTGTGTGAATGTGTGTTTGTACAGAAATAAAACTTGCCTTGCAGACTGCCAGCTTCTAGGACAGTGATTCTGGAATGACAAAATAGCTTTTTAGTCTGGGTGATACATTATGCAGCAAAGCAATTACACTGTGAAGAGCTCACTGCAGATTATAAAAGTGTTAATACTTGAAAAACAGTGTTTGGGTGCAGTGATATGCTTTTTGTTCAGCTGCCAGAAGTAAACTGGCAACAGGCATGGTATGTTAATCTCACTGTCTTGAAAACCAGGAATAGCAGTAAGTAGTCATACAGACAGGCAGTAACTTGAATGTTATCTGTTGCTGTGGCCAGGTTTGATCTTCAGTGTGTATACTGATATTAAACCAAGATGCTGATCTTGTTGAATTTTGCCCGCTAGTATTGAGTTTTATATGCTGTACATTTGTTATGTTTAATTATTGTGGGTTTGGTTTAGGAAACTGTTTTGATTCTTTAAGTAGTGTGGGGAGGTGGTGGTTTGGGGTTTTTTTTGAGGTCTGTTTGATCGCCAAAAAATCAGATGTTAAAAAAAAAATTCCCTTGTGTTATCAGCTTTCTTCTGTTGTGTATATAGAGAGAAACAGTATAGTACTGGACAGATACATGCTTTTAATAAGTGGAAGATTCTTAGCTGATTTTGTTAATCAGCCTGTGGCAGGAGGAGGACAAGCTATCCCAAAAATAGAGCTCTGTTGCTTTCCTATGAAACTGTCAGTCATTTTGCCCATATTTCATCCTTGGAAGATGATCGCTAGAGCTATGAGTGTATTGCAAACATAATCATTATATCAATCATGATTACTGACATATCATTGTACCTGCTTTATGGTTAAATTTGATTGCTTTTAGTTTCATTAACCTGAAATACAAAGAGAATTCATTTTTCTGGTTCCAAATGGAGGACAAAAATCCATCCTTAATATATATAAGGAGAATAAATTACCTACTCCAAATTTTAGAGTTTGAAATTGTATTGTCAGACTAAAGATCAGACTTGACGTAGAAGAGACTGGAAGCGTGTCAGTAGCTGGCATAGGAAACATTTTTCTAATATGTCTGTATAATTAATTTCAGCTCAGTATTTATATGAATTTGGATTAACAAGATTATAAATACTGTCCAAATGATTTGTTAGTTGTGGCTGTCATTTGATGTTTGCTTTTGCTGGTATCTTATTTGGTGTATCTTTTTTTAGAAACTGTTTATTACTGTAAAAGTAAGACTAGAAAGAAAATGAAAGTATTTAGATAAAAGTGGTGGAGCCTACATTGTTATTTTAAAGAAGAAAATAGAGTAGAATCAAAGAGCTGAACAAAAGAGTGCAGCTGAGAAAACACAGTAAAAGAGAGATTAAATAAAAGGAGCTGAGGAAGGTTGGCATGCTACCCTGTGGGCCACCATAACCTTTTAAGTTTCTCCTGAAGAACAGAGAAGGTGGTAAGGAATTAGGTTTGACTTCTGCTTTGAATGATAAGTTTATGTTCTTTATAGATCTTTAAAACACCAAGTAAAGTTTCTGTTATAAGAGGCTTGATAGTTTTAAGGTCAGATTTGCAGAGATAAGAACTGCTTTGCTTTGAGGAGTGGCAAGAATCAGTTTCATGCTCTGCCTCTGGGTACAATAGTTGCACAAAAAGGAAGAACATCTGAAAGTGAATGTGATGACTTGGGGGAATGGAAATGATAAAATAAGAAGGTAAGATGTTAATTTCTAAGGTGTCTTTTGTTTATGGTCATATGCATGTGAAATGCAAAGTGTTATCATTTTGTTCTTCTTGAAGGGGAGGACTAATTTGACTAGCCTCTTCTGTCTAGGTGATCTGGAGGCACCATCAAGGGGAGCTGCAGTTAGTATGAAAATTGCTTCTCATGAGGAGTTGTCAAGGAAAGGATGGATTCTGGCAGAATTCTGCAGGCAGTGGTCAATGGTGTAGGAATTGAAAATGTCACAAGCTTTGGAACTTATGAAGCACATGGACTGATTGATGTTTTACACCTGTGAAATGGATATGGAACTTGGGGATGAGGAAAAGTTGGACCACAGAACTACAACCAGGAAGGCAGAATAGAAAGATGTGTGCCATTATGCAGCAGAATGTCCACTGCAGAGCCTGAGGAGCACCCTGAAGATATGAGCCACAGCAGACTTTAATCTAGGAGAACTAATGTCCTTGAAAGAGGGTCACATGCAGTCACTGATGTCCAGAGAGAAGGTATAAATAGACGTCAATGGGAGTGGCATCACAGCCAAAAATGTTATTGATTGTTATAGTTAATAGAGAGAGTGGGGGAGCACAATTTTATGTGCTTGCATGTCATCAGTGTTTGTACAGGGGCGTTGTTTGGAAGCGTATTGGGAGAAAATGCCTGTTTGACAAATAGGTGCTCCTGCATTTAGTAGCCTGTCTACACTGGCTTGAGTTTTGTCTTGCAGCAGAACTTCCTATAATGCAGCATTTCCAAACACTGTAGTTTTCTAAGCAACTGAGACTTCCCACACCCTCAACAGTAGTTATGTATTCCCATCATGTATTGGCTTGTCTGTAAGAAGGTGGCGAAAAGGTCCAGGACATAAACTGAGGCTTTTCTTCCAGTGCTATGGAACTATTGTTTCTTTTCTACTGAGAAATATTAAATTAAGACAACCTAACGAGGTAGCTTAGAATAGCAGAACATTAACAGTGTTTTCCAACCTCGTAGACCTGCCCGCTCCTTTCTCACCCTTGTCCATAAACAGTATTCGTAGTTTTTCTCCTTTTTTGCTTAGTATATAGCAGTGACTCATTATATGGTCAAGAATGCTCAAATTTAACAGTTGTAAAAGGAATATATACTATGTAGTGAAGAAGTTAAGATAAATTAATTGAGTTCCATTGCTCCTTCATATTCTGTTGTGTAGAAAATTAAATGCATCTCCCACCCACATTTGATCAGAAGTATTATTTATCATGCTTTGTTATCTGGATCAGGATGCACCACCCCAAAGGCTGATAGCAGCCAAGGTGAGCTTCTGCCTGAAGCAGAGGAGGAATTCATTCAGAAGTGTAGTTTGTGATTGATTAGCATAAAGGTTAATCACGTAGGTTGAAATGAAGTGTACTACTGCACTGTTAAGTGAGCTGAACTGTCAGTATTGTTTCTCTGAGTGTATGAAGTGAAAGAGAGGAACTGATCGTCTTCCTAATTCAGCATACATCATCCTAATGCAGTACGATAAACTGGCATTCAGAGAAGACTTCCTCTTGTAGCCTGCTGCCTGCATCCACTCCTGTAGTGCAGACTGGATGTTTGGGAATTGAGCAAGGGGGAATCAAAGTTCCCAGTTACGCAAAGTGGCGAAATCTGAGGCTTCCAGCAGGATCGCAGACGGTTATCTCAAGCAGATGCATTCAGTAACAGAGTACTAAAGGAACTCCAGTTTGCTGCAGTGACCGAACTGATCACAAAAGTTTTAATTTTTCTTTTAAAGAAATGGAAAGAAATTTGGAAGGCACAGCTTACAGTAGCAATGTGTGTGGGAAAAACATGGGCAGCTTTAAAAGACCTTGCAATTTAAAAGAACTTCAAGGATAGTTTAAAAAAACAAAAAGCACTTTTCAGTGGGAGATTAAATGTTGTTCTATGGTTAATACTTAGGATTCAGTCTTTTTGTAACTGCTGTTTGAAGCAGTAAAACGATTCAGAAGGGTGAAAAGAAATGCATATGCAGTTGAGATTTAGGAGAGTCTTGCCTTGCAGAGTTTTTTTCTTTTTTTCTCCATGATATACGGAACATGTTTTTTTTTCTCACATTAATGCACTATGCATTAATGCCTGTTCTTTTTTCAGCATTTAGTTTGAAATACTGCATAAGTGTATAATGTGATATAATAATGTCACTTTAATCTCTGCAGCACTTAAGTCATTGTTTTTTGGGATGGTGCACCTGCTTCTTAGATAGGAGTAGCTTTCAGCTTAATTTGAATTCTATTTTAAGTCTTAGTTCAGTTAATAAAAAATGAGAAATTCCATCTCTTCACTTGTTGTGTAGAAGAATATATCTCTGAAGCACATTATTATATGTAAAAATGGCAGCGTAATCTGTTGGCTTTTTAAAAAAAAAAATATTTTGACCCACTTCCCCAGGCATCCCTGGGTACAGTTTTGATTAAAAAGTAGTAATTCTGTGCTTAAAATCAACCTGTCTCAAATTATGGTTTTTTTTTCTGTCATTTCCATGGCACTGCAGTGGCCAGTCAAGATACGGTCTGTGTGCAGTATTCACTAGATTTTACACTTCCCCATCACTCTGGAGCTGTGAAGAGTATAGGAACCACTGTGCTTAATTTTAGTAACAATTCACAAGTAGCAATAACGTTTTACCCCTCATATGAATGTCCTGCTCATCTGTAGCAGGCATACTGTTGAATAGTGACATCCGCTCCTGTTTCTCAGGGTAGTTTCCCAAGGCATGCTCCGTGGCTTGCCTTCTGTTGTGCTGAAGGAGCTCACAGATGATGAAGCTCATATTTCTGTGAATATAGAAAATTTTGCACTCTTAAATCAAAGTTTGTAATGAGCTGAATATTGCTTTATTGTGAGCCTTTTCAAAAGACGTCCATATTTACAGACTTTATGGATCTTTGGTGTTACCATAGTTGAAGTTCATACAGTAGGTTAAATCATAATATCATGGTTTAATATTTTTAAAGTATTAACACTTTAAAATGACTATGTAATCTTGAAATCTTTTGTAGTAGGCTTTGTAACTGCTAGGTGAGATTGATTCTGTTTATAGGAGGTAATTTATGGGCAAAAGTTGATAGTTTGCAGGGTAAAACGGCAAGTGCTTGGACTGACACTGGCGTAATGGGGTTCTGAATGCATTTTGTAAGTGAGGGAGTGGGGATACAGAGGTTCTGAAGTGTTTCTGTAATGTACTGAGCCATTTCAGCCATTTTCTCTGAAATTGTGTGAGATGAGGTTCAAGAATGCATGGATTCTGTATTTGAGCCCGTGAGGAGATGCATAGCTGTATTCCAACTAAATGACCCAAACTTTGGGGAAAGGAGGGTAGAAGTAAGACCTGAGTAAAAATTGATGACATTGGTAATCAGGAAAAGATACAGCATAAGGAAGTTGGTCAAAATATCAAGAGGGACCTGGAGTTGGTTCAAAAGAAAAAATGCTGTTGGATGCATCTGAAGATCTGTGCAAGTGTGGATGAGTAATAAATTGCTGAAGATTAATGAGGATTGAAACATAGTATTTAATTCTGTGTAGAGAACAAGAACCTGCAACTTGATATAAAATGAAAGAATGCAAAATATATTTAAAATACACAATAGAAACTGCCTGTTAGAATGTTGTGATTAATTTGAGTATGAGAAACACTAACAAATAGTATGTCTGCATCTGACAAGCAACAGAATAATGGACTAAAACAAAAGTAAACAGTAGTTGCCTCTGTATCAATATTAGTATTTAGATACTATGCCTAAAATATGTTTAATAGATGCTAAACAAATTAGAATGGAGAAAAAATTATTAGAAGACACCTTGTCCAATGTTGAATTAGTCTGATAGTTATGACTCTGTATCTCACGTGGGACATCCTGAAGTAAAATGTTAGTATAACTACACTTGCCACTGACAGCTTCCAAAAAAGAAGTTGGATCTCCCATCCTTCTCTATTTTGCTACTCCCCATGTGTGGAAATCCTTGGATGGAAAAATACATACGAGAAAGTCCACACTCCTGTTTTCTTTTTCAGTGCTCTCCTCTCCATACTTTTTCATCAGGTCAGTACTCTGAACCTGCTATTTGTGATGCAGGTTACAAAAGCAATTAAGTTTAGAGAGCCTTTTATCATCTCTGTGTGTGTTGTTGACTGACAAATTCTATGATCATGGTGCACTCCAGAGAGGGATGGTTGTGTAGAGGAGGTGTGCTGTCATATGAAGCAACTATGAAACAGTTTTTTGTTGATGGTGGCTCGTTGTTTGGGGTTTTTTTCTCCATTAAGAGAAAATAAGAGAATAACAGAAGGGTGTTTGGGCTAATATTTGAGGAAGTGAAAGAAGGACATTGAAACTTGTGATAACTTGTAGGAGGGATTAGGAATGCGGTGCCAAACATAAATGACCAAAGAAAGCTAGGATTTCATAGCAGATATCTAAAAATCAAGCTTTGTCCTTGTCGTCTTCCTATTACATCGAGCTTTGGATCTTTCATGTTGTGCACACAGCTATTGCAGGAGAAAATTTCACGGCAGTTGTGATTCGGCAGCAATGTAAGATTTATTAATGGTGAGGGGTAGATCAAAGGGTTGATTTTTTTTTTCTTTTTTTTAGGAGTGCTTAATCACTAACCGTTCTAAAATTAACAAGGTGACTTAATCAAATATGTTACAGTCAAATAGCAACTTAGTTGCAGATTCAATGATGACAAGATTCACACTAACTTACTGTAGGATATCCTTTATATATATGTATGTATATATGTGCATATGCATAGACACAGCCACAAGACACAGACAAACATACACCCATCCACGCTCATGTTCAGCGAGGTGAATGAAAGAGAGGCCATCCTGTAGTTAAAATTCCCTTCCCGAGTTTAGAGCAAATGCTCACAATGCTCCAGCAATCTCAACAGACAATAATTGAGTCTCAAAGTGTGACTTCATCCTGGCCTTTTGTGCAGTTTATCCCCACTCAGGGGAGATGCTGGACCCAGTTCGCTGCGATCCAGGAGAGCTCAAAGAGTCTCTCTTTAGGATCACTGTTTATAGGGTCCAAGATACTGACTTTCATCAGGTATTTTCACACTCTAGCCTATCTCAGATGTTGTAATATTCTGCTATTTTCTGCCAGCTGTGCAGAGCCAGAAATCATTGATTTGGTATCGCCCCCCTGTTGGCCTCAACCCCAGTGCAGATGTGCCAGGCTCTCCTGACCCCAGTGCAGATGTGCCAGGCTCTCCTGACCCAAGTGCAGATGTACCAGGCTCTCCTGACCCAAGTGCAGATGTACCAGGCTCTCCTGACCCAAGTGCAGATGTACCAGGCTCTCCTGACCCAAGTGCAGATGTACCAGGCTATCCGGTGGTGACTATCTCCCCAATGATAGGGAGAGCAGTGGAAGCTGGGAAAGCTGACCCAGCACACCAAGGAGGAGCCTTAGTGTTCTGCTCTGCTGTCCTTCGCAATCCGTGCCTGACTGACCTTGGGCTGGCTTGAGGCCCGGGGGGCAGCAGGAGGTGGGGGGAGAGAAAATGCTTCAGTTCTTGAGTGGGCTTTGAGTGACAGGGGGACTGTATCACCACAACAGCCTATTTAGGGGGTTTTTGTGATTGTAAATCTTATTGTTGGTCATCTCATTGATGTAAGAATTTGAAAATGACTCAATGTATAGAATAACAGAAAAATGGTATGTGTCTGATTGTGCATTAACTAGAATGGCCTCACTCCAGATGAAGCTTTCAGGGCTATCATAAATAATGATATTGGAGATCACTGAACAACATGATTGTTCTTCTAGTTTTGCAAAGGGTGCAACAGTTCTGGATCACAAGATTTTTCAGAAACTTGCATACAAATTTGTATTAAACTGAGGACTATTTTGAGAGACTGGAGATAGACCATATTTTCTTTTAAAAAGACAAACCTTGTGTGTATTGGGAGACATGCGATGTTATTATAGATGCCATTATCCAAACAATACTTACAGAATTCTAGAAATGTTTCAAGTTTTGCCTGAGGGATAAGATAAACATTTCATTTCACTTTTTAATTTCATTAGGGCTTTACTTGGTTAATATTACAATTTTTCCTCTATGGATCCAGTAGCTGCTGGAAGCACTCCGATTCTGTTTCCACTGCCTTCAGAAAAGATGAGGCAACAGAAAAGGAGAGACCATTGAAAGAAATAAAAGTGGAAGGGAGATGGAAGTGGAAGAATGTAGGAACCAAGTTGTCTCCAAAAGGACAGACAGTTTTCAAATTGTGATGTTTCTTTTCTCCATTCTTGTTAGTGTCAAAGTGCTTTGCCACAAGGATTTCCTGAGAGCATTCAGGAACAAGTATATGACAGTGGCTGACTTTCCACTGTGCCAATGTTAAGTTGTTCTCTGTGCATCTCTCCTTTGTTTCCTTGTTAACATGCTGTAAACTTTGGAGACTGTGTGGAAAGTATGAAAGTTAATGTTCCCAGAAAGGGCATATCTTTTATGGCATGTGGTGAATTAACTGAGAGTCCTGCAAATAATACAGTTTTAACCACTGCATATTTTTGGTTTTGAAAACTACTTATTATTCGCATTAAGAAGCTTGGTTAAACTTGATGTCAATTTTCAAGAAGGTATTTTTAGAGTTTTTTGAATGGTGTGATCACCTTAGAGATTGTCATGTTACAAAATACCTTTGATAAGTAATTGATACTTACAGAAACAAAGAAAGAAGTCAAGCCCCTTTATTTATTTTTATTATTTACTTTACTTTTGCCTGCTTCTGATACTGCCTATGATTATGCTGTATTTTAAAGCAAAAACCAGCTTCACAACATGGTAGTACTACCAACCTTTCTAAGGAAAACCTTGTAAGGTGTCTTGCCGTTTAGAAACTTTCCCAGTTGCCTTTGGAAGAAGGTGAGAAAAAGAAAATCTTCGTGAACTTCTGTGCATGTGTGTGCGAGAGGTGTTATTAAATTAAAAGCAAAGCTGAATTAACCATTTAATATTATTGGCCATTGAGTAGAAAAGCCAAGGAAAATATTGTGGGGAAGTTTTAGCTGTGGTTGTTAAAAGATGAGCAAGGCCACGTTTGTAGATAGAAGGCATTTTTATTAAAACAACTCATATATTTTCAGAAAAAGTAAACAGATAGGCTTTTCAGCCCAGAAATGTATCTTCCATTCTGAGTCAGAAGTATTTGAATAGTAAATATGTGACTGTGAGGTCATCTGGAAAGAGGCTAATACAGTCTGCAGGTGGTGTACCTTAATGTAATGAAAATTATAGGTTGGGTATTTTTAATACTTCTGATGTCTTGCCAAAATGTAAATTTAGTGTCATCATAGGCTTATCTGACTTGTGACATTATGCATTTTTTTCATATCAGGAGATGACTGAATTCCTGTCCTAATGCAACTTTTTACATAACATAAAATTCTAAAAATGTTTTGCTCAGGATGAGGACTCTTTTCCAGTACTGTTCTTGTTAAACATGCATATGTAGTTGAGACAGTAAAGACTTCCAAGGTTATATTGGAACAAAAAAAAATCACGCTCGTTTAGTAGCTGTAACTATGGTACCAGAAGGTGGCACTGAAGAAATATGTAGCACATCCTAGATTTTGTAGGATTGCATTTGTTGTATTTGTACTACAGTGGATTTTCTTTTGTGGAGCCCTGTGTTGCTTATTAACACTGTTTGCAATTCTCATTTTCTTCCCTAAGTTTTAAAGTACTTCGGTGTTTTCAGTTTGGTGGGATGCCTGGAAGTTGGCATGTCTGAGTCCTCAGGGAAAATGGAAAATTCTGCACTTTAATGTGTTAGATGGAAGTTTAATCAGCTCCCTTTGGAAGTGCTTCCACACTGCGCTTTAGTAAAGCATCGTTGTCTAGAACTTGGAAGATACAGGTAAAATGGAAGTAATTGTTTTGAGAAATAGAGGTGAGGTTTTGAAATAATGAGAAACAGAACTAAACCTTAAAACTGAATGGGAACAAGTGCCCAATAAAAGTGGATTAATATGATTAGGATGGATTCTTGGTTCCTGTCCTCACATCTATTACAGTGAGCTCTATCAGTAGTACTCTGGATATTTTGAGAAATAGAACCAGATTTTCTTGTTATGTTATGCCTCCTTTCCTTTCTGGCAGGCTCCATAGATAAATGGAACCAAATAATGCAATATTCAAGAAGCTGTCATAATGAAAGCTGTTATGATACATTCAGTAACTACCATTTTTGCTATGTCTGCCCTAGCAGATTCTGTAGCTGTACTTGGATGCTAAAACTGGTCACTGGAAGCTATGTGTGTTACAGAACATCTGCTTCACTATATAAAATTAGTGGCATTAGAGCAGAGATTGGAATGTTTGTTTTGCTGTTAAAATTCGTAAGTGTATGACCATGTGAAACTGAAATAAAGTCCTGGCATTATTTGATGTGGGATATTGTGACTCGGTGAAGCAAAATCGGAGGTCTGTTGAAATGACGCTTTAAGTAAAGTTGAGAGTTTTTGTCATGCTGAGCAGGGAACTTGCTTTCTAATAACAGCAAGTTTATAAGGGTCAGTTTAATAAGAATATTTTAAAAACGAGTCAGTAGTTTTCTCTGAGCAACTTGCCCCTCTGACCTGCTTATTTACCAGAGCATATATTTCACCTAACTAGTACAAGTCTCTCCCCAGCTGCATGCCAGAATTCTTTCCTAGGGCCTTTTTTTTGAGGCAGACTTGATTTTTGACATAGATTATTTATCTCTTTTTGGTTTTTTTTTTTCAAATCAGTAAGTCATGCTTAAGGTTAAGAAACTAGTTAGGGAAATTGTATAGATCAGTTAGTTTTGAGGATTTGGAAATATGATCAACTCTCAGCTCATTCCAGTTCACATGAAACAGAATGTAGTGCAGGTAACCAGGGGAGGCTGGGGGTGGACTTGACCAAAGAAATGCTGTAGTGAGATATGAAAGAGTGATAAAAGCTCAGTACATCGAAAGTCTTCTGCAAGGCAATTATTCTGTAGCTATTCAATTTTAAGTTTCTTTCCTCATTCTGATAACTGAAAGTTTGGTGTGTACAGAATTTTCTGAAAACTGAAAGACAGTCTTGTATTTTGGAATGTGGTATTTGTACTGAAACATCAAAACCAGAATCATTCTTTTCAGTATTAGTAAAGTACAGTTCAGTAAGATCCCCACCACAATATTTATCCCTAGAGAGGAGAGAAGAAATAAAGACAGCCAGTTCTTAACTACATAAGTAGATAAATCATCTTTATCAGTGTAAAAGGACGTGAGAAGCAAATGTAATATAGAGACTATTCAGTTTGATTGCAAATTGGAAAAGTAGTATTGTTTTAGGTATTTCGTATTGGTGTCTACAGTATAGAGAAACAAATATTCTTCTAAAGCAAGATGCTTGAGCTGCTATAATATACCTGGTAGGCTACATGTGCTTTCTAAGCTGCTGTAAGAAATAATGATTGAATGAGAAATTGTATTTTGCTTTATTGTATTTAGAGAACAGCAACCTGTTCAAAACTGTACCAAATTTTTATTTTAGTCTTTTATCTATTTTGTTTTCCCCACCAACATTTAATGTAAGTCAAGATTTAGAAGAAACAAACTGACTTTGGGAACTGAACTTGCTCAACTTGAATATTGCACCATTTTTACACTCTAGGAAATTCTTTTAAGTTTTGTTGTGGCTAGTTTCTGGGGTTTTATCACTGCAAAATACTGTAAAATGAATAGCAAGTTCAAATAACTGATTCGAGAATGTGATATATTGAAGGCCTTCCTATTTTCTTCTACAACTAAAAAGAATAGAAAATGTAATTTAACTTTTTATATTAAAAAAGAAAAACCCTGGTAATTTTTCATGAGTTATTACTTAACTCTTTCAATGATAGAGTGAGATAATGAGAGGAAAAACGATGTCTCAAGGTGGTAGGCACTATATCTGGGCTAGCTCTATTTTAGTGCAGCTCAAATTCTAACATGAGAAAATTGCAGAAATTTACAATTCAAAGTGTGTTTCATCAGGGAGAAATCCACAGATTGTTTTGACAGTCAGTTAGAAATTCAGCATGAAGATGGACGTCTCATGAAATTTGCAGCTGCTGATTGAATTTATATTTCCATAAAGGCCATCAACAGTAGCAGCCTGCAGGAGAAGCAAGGGGTAAAAATGACAAAAATTGTGAGTCTAGCTTTTTTCTCCTCAGCCTTACAGTAGCAAATTACTTGTAATAAGGTCCTACACTGACCAGGATTAAAGGGAAATATAGGCAGGCAGAAAGGAATGATTTCTCAGTTTAATTGATTTGAACCAAAAATGTCTGAATTTGATATTTAAATGTATGTTTAGTCATCTGAACAGTATGTAAAATGCAACTGTGAGTCAAAAGTGTCCTTAAGCTGAAAAATAAGACTCTTACTGGTAATTACAAAGGTTTATCATACAGGTAATTTGATTTTACAATAAATTCCCAGGATAGAAAATGAATTATATCAAAATGTGCAAAAGTAGGTTGTCTTTATTAGAGGTGAAAATCTCATCTCCGGTGTGCTCCCTCTCATTCATACACACACAGATAGGAGAGGGTGTGTAAGATTTATTTTTCTGAGTTACAACTTTCATTATGTTGAGCATTTAAAAAGTAAACATGCATTCACAAAAACAAATCCATGTTGTCAAAACAATTAGTAAGAAATGCCATTGAGACAAATGCTATACTAAAATTGAATAGATTTATCTTTTGTTTAGAAGGTTTTGGATATTACTACTTCTGTTTTCATGGAAGGAACAGGGCAGGGGGAGGGATGGTTAAGTATTTCTGAATTATCTTCTTTCTTTGGTAGAAGCAGTATTATTGTTATCATCCTTGAGAGATTCTAACTACCTTAACACCTTTGTTTCAAAATGCCTGTGCATCTTAAGACTATGGGAAGGTTTCATGTTCAGGCATTTTCTTTCATCTTGGTGTGGGAGATTTCTGCATGCAACTCCCAGTGCATTGCAAAGCAGCTATACCCACTGAGTTGTATTCAGAAGCCTTTTCCTCATAGTTGGTAGTCTGCATCTGTGTCATCCTATGCTGCAGTTCCATCGTGTCTTGCAACCTAAGCAAGGTCAGCAAAAAATAAATTTGGAGGTTAGTAGACACCTAAATGTTCCAGAAACTGGTAAGGGAAGAGCTGTAGCTGTACAACACAGAGTTATGCTTTAGTATGGTGAGAGACAAGTTATGCGTAGTCCTGATGTCAGTACAGTTTCTTAGTGTATGGAGATACTTAAGAATGAAAGTGCTTGTGTGACATCTTAATATGAAAACTTGTGGATCGTATATCTTAGCTGCTCAAAGCAGAAAGGAATGAGTTAAAATTCTAATGAGATTAATTGAATAACCTTGCAATAATGAGAATCTCCGTGAAAGTCTGTTTCTGAGAGTTTAAATTTTAGAGACTAGATTGGTAAATTGTGAAGTAACTGTCTTTAATTTTACTTCTAAAAATTAAAATACAGTTTAGGAACCTACAAGTCTTTGACGTACAAGGAAGTGGAATTATTTGATTGTAGAGTTTCTGAGCTTGTTCCTTCAGTGATCGTAAATTGTATCAAACCTTGTATTACAGTTATTACAAGCTATGGCAAGTCTAAAGGTTGCTGTTGTCTTTTCTTTCACTGGGATAAGCATAAATGCTTTCACATGGAAACTCTTATACGTACGTATTGCCGACAGTAGTTGTAGTTGGTGCTTTAGCTTTTATTAACAGCAAAATACTCTAAAATCAACAGGCATGCAGTATTTAAATACTTGATGATTAGGTACTTCCTACTGTGAAAGCACATAGAACTCAACATGTGCAGTTTAGTCTAAAGTTTGCTTGGGCTGGAACTGTGGAAGTGTAAAGCAGGAAAAAACTCTTAAGTCAGGACTATATGTTGCTTTTTGCATGTGCATTTGATTTTTCTAACTTGTAAAGTAAGCAGAGAAACTGTGAGATTTCAGTAGAAAAATTTATGGCTTGTCTCAGATCTAAAAAGCTTTGACTTTCAGGTAGTCTTTGGTCCCCACTGTGACACTTTATCCTCTTCCTGCTTTGAAAGCAGATGAGATAGATATTGCTGTGCTTCCTTGGCTATGTGAAGTTTTTTTACTTCTTCACCACCTACACCACTCTGAGCTCACCCAAAACAGCTAAAATGTTTTGTTTGGGTTCCCCCCCACCCCCGAATCAGTGTTACTGTAAAATACCTTAAAGAATGGGTGCACACAGGCAGGCTTAAAGAAATAAACTTTTGAAGCAAAGTTTTAAAAGTAACCTGTCACATGCACTCACATGTCAAGTGTCAAATTAATGAGTCAGAAATATGTTTAGAAAGTTGTTTTTAAACCTGTGTTCACTGTTTTTTAGTTCATTTTAAGGATCTCCCTTTCAGCCCTCATGCATTTTAAACAAATTAGGATCCAGGAGTAAAATGGTGGGGAATTTTTTGGCCTGTTAACTGTCTACCCATCTGCTTCTTAAGGACTCTGAAGATGAAATACTATTATAATAATTAATATAAATCACAAAGGATGGGGCATAGCCTCTGTTTTTACAACTGAGATGACAGTTTTGAATTCAAGATGTGTAACCCTATCATAATAACATAGATACGGAGTAACCTGTAAGCCCTCTTGACTATTATTTTTTTTCTTTCTTACAGTGAAAGTAAGACATAATTTGCTTATGGGGTAATGTATTCAGTTAATCTCAGTAAAAAGTTAAACTTTCAAGTTGGAAGTGATGATAACATACTCTTATTGGAACTTACTGCTGCAGTATGTATGTGCTACGTAATACTGCTATTTTGAAGCTCAGAAAATTTTTGTGATAGCATTTTAGCTCTAAGTTTAATGTACCATGCTACTTTCCCAGATCAGTCAATGTTCAGGTTCTTCATCTTGTCCCAGTACTGATTTCTGTTTCATCTCAGATGTGATTCTTAAAATCGGTTAAAGCTCAATCCAAGCAAAAGGTCATTGTTTTCGAACAGAAAATTCAGTATTGTTTATATAAAACATTAATAAAATTTCTACACGTAAAAGACAGTTGCAAGATCCCTCTCTTCAGCTGCCAGGCCTGTGGCTGAGTTTTCGGTTAAGCTGCAGTGCCCCTGTGTGCACACTCAGATGCTGTGGAGTAACATAATCTGTCATGTTGGTGTATACGCCATCACAGCCTTATAGGTTGCTTTTTCCGAGAGCTGAGGGAAGGGAGTCCCTGTTGCCACTCTACCTGGTTGTGTCAATCCTGACTGCCTCATCTCACAAGACATATCTTCGCCATGAGGTTATTTATAAGAGTGCGAAACTTCCTGATAGACACAGCTAGGTGATGAAGTGGGAAATGTTTGGCAACCCTGGCAGACTATGGTGTTATCTATGTTTATTTCAGTCTTTGTTAGGTATTTTATTTCCTTGAAGCTGTACAGTGTTTCTCTTGACTCTAGTAGACCATGCTTAGTGGACATCCCTGCAAACTATTTGCATCTTCAGGGTCAAGCCATAGTCACCTGTCCCGTCATATTAAAATTGCTTCCTCTTCTCCCAAGGAAGAGCTCTTGCTCTTTCCTGAGATCTCTGTGAGGCCTTATCTTGCCTGGCGGGCTGTCCCTCTGAATCCACGCTAACCTGTTCCCTTTGTCAGCCTTCCTATGAAAAGGGCATTTTGGTGGTCATCACCCCAGCAAAAAACATCAGTGAAATGCAATATGGACCCTCCAGCGTCTCACAGTTGGTGTTCTGTGAGGACCACGTCGTGTTTAGGCCCTGCTCTCTGCTATTCCACCTCACCTCTGTTCCCCTCACCTTCTCCCCTGAGCTTTCACAACGGTATTTCTCATTTTCTTCCCTAAGCTGTAACACATGACGAGTAGTATTTTACCTGCTGGGTGAACTGAGAGGCTTTTTTGAACAGAACGTACACATTCAGGCTGTCTCCTGAGTTGAGTGTGACATTTGCAGGGGGGATCAGGGGCTCAGCCTTGTTCTACTTAGATTTCTAACCACACCATCAACTTCACGGCCACGTTGACACGTTTAGAGGGGGATGACCTCCATGTTCAGTGTCTAAAATATTAGGACCTCTGTTCATACCTTGCTCAGATGTGAACTTTGCAAGAGCTTTTGTGTAATTGCTTTATAGGTGAAACTAAGCAACTTTACTTCAGTAGTTTATTTCTGTGTTATGTTGTATTTGCATCATGCTTTTTTGTCTGAGTCTGTAGTTGTGAGACTTCTGTTAGTGAAAGGACTAGATGGGTTTTATATATATACACCTTCTCTTACAGTCTCTGTCTTGGAGTATATGAATAGTCCAAGTGCAGCTTCAAAGGATGATTTTGTAGTTTATATGGTAAAATGAGCAGTGTTTAAACTGTAGAATGAAGAATAATTTTTAGTGTTGTTTAAAAGAAATACCTGTAGGATACGTATATGTGTGAAATGGTTAATATATCTCACAGGACAAGAAACTTGAGCTAACCCTCCTTTTCCTCAGACACTGCACTGTTGTGTTGACTGTGGCTGAAATATATGAGCATTCTCCTCTATACTCTGCAATGAAAAGCAAACACAGAATAACAGTACTAGTATTCATTAATCCTTCAAGTGCTATGCACAGTGCTAGCTATGATTGAGTTCAGACCTTGTATAAGTCTGAATTTTCTTTGCAAATATCAAACCTTTAATCCTTTTGTAAAATTTATTAAAATGCAGTAAAAAACAGAAATAGCATTATCTCCTTGAGAGTGTATGTGCAGCTAGCTGTAATAATTCTGTTTATTCTGAAAAAAAAATGTAGGTTGTAAATTAGCATTTGCAAGTGATTTATAATTGAAATGTAATTAATCATCCAAACTAGAGTGTAACACTGCTGTGTTTGGTCATGTTGCTTAATTGATGTTCTTCACAGCTGTAACTTTCTCTTCATTTACAATTCATACCCTTGCTGTCATTTGCCCATTTCTCTTCCCTGCATGACTGCCTTTTTGCTTATCTTCCTACATTACGTTTTTATTTATAGAGTGCAAGTTATTGTACACTTTCTGTCTGCTTGCTAAATTCCCTTTATACTTCCTAAACCCCCATTTTAAGTTGTTGTTCATACATTTACAGAAAATAGTCAGTATTTCATTCCTGGATTTATTCACATTTTGACAGTAATTGGTAGAAAACTGTTTCCTGAATCTGATAGACCAAAACAAACCAAAAGAACAGTTGGGAGAAAGCTTCTGCGTGCCAGAGCACCAGCAATCCATCAGCTCTACAAGGAAGTGCCATTTTCACTGGTATAATTTACACTTTTGTTACAGAAAGGATGTAATGTTGCCTATTTCTGATAAGCTTATTGTAGATTCGTTTACAAAACTGCTTCTTTGTAGAGGCGTGGTATCTGTTGGACTTCGTGCTGCATTGATGAGTTAGAAAGACACAAGCTTGAATGTCCTACAGTGACAAAAGATCAAAAAAAAAAAAAAAAAGCAAAATGTCAAATTGCATACAGAGAAGAGTGAGAAATTGACCCCCAGAAATGAGTATGTTTAAAATCATTTTGACCTTACATACAGGAAACATGTATCTGCACAGTTCAAGTAGAGGATAGTTTTCACATATCATATAATAGATAAGATCTGGAATGAGTGTTAAATCAGACTTCTTCCCTAGAAAGCTTTGGTGCTTGAATTTGTGAGGAAACTTCCAGTACCCTCAATGCTACCTCCCATTGCTTTTACCGTAAGTAATACTACTAAAAAGATAATGTGTGTTTAATTGGTAGAGGAGCATGCAGAATAAAACCTTTTTAAGGTGTAGTTTTGCACTGTAATCACCTAAACTAAGGATTTGCAGTTGAAGCCTCTGCCATTTGTCTTGCTCTGCCTGCTCACTGGTTTATCAGATAGCAAGTTATGAAGTCTTCTTTTCTCGTTGAGAACTGAGCTGTGTTTTCAGGATACCTCCTAAGTGTCGAAGGAAATGCATAATGTAGTATGTCATATAAGGATTTGGGTACCTTATAAAAGATCAACTAAAATACTAGTTCATTTTTAAAATACAAATAAGAAAACAAACCAAACCCCAAAGACCTACTCTATCGCTGATTAGTGGTTGTGGTTTTTTTTTCGCTCTCCCTTCTCTTTGGCCTCGTTAACAGAAGTGGTGCATGTATTAGTTTTTTGAGACTCATTCTTAGCTTTCCAACGCTGGAGTCAGAGTTCCAGTAACAACTACCAGTCTGTCAGATGCCATTTTTGTGTGTAGAAACTCTGAAACCATCCTCTTAATCATTAGCTGCTTGATGATCAAGTGTGAATAAAAACAACTTTGAGATGTTTCCATACAGTTTGTGATCATCCAGAGACTTTTGCTAGGCTAGATTTTGGTAGATTTTTGCATAGATCTTATTTCTTTAAGAATATCAAACTCAGAATGGAATAATTGTAATAATCACTGTTTTGGTCTTTGTGAAAGTGAAGTATTCCTCAATATATATGAGCTCTAGTGAGTCAGTGTATACACGCTGATGGCCAGTCCTCCTCTGAAATAATGTGGAATAGCTGTACCAAGTAATTAATACAGCTAATTCAGGTTCTGGCTTCCTGTCCTCTTCCTGCTGGGTCTGAAATACGTATTTTAAATTTTTGTACAGGGTTGGCTTCTGAGTCCCACTGTAGCACAGAGTACTACGTTCTGTTTGCATACTGTAGATATACTTAAGTTTGTGTGCGTTTGTCTGCTTATCCAATTATAGCATTTACAGTACATTGAATTTGTGCCTTGTTTTACCCACTGTAGAGCTAAGGGGTTTATGGGAAGTGTTGAGGGGAGTTTAATTATTTGTTTCCTTATTTGGTTATAGAGAAGATACTGTAGAACATTTGTATCCAGAGAAACTCTGTGGTTTCTTTATCTTCCATTATATTTAAGGCTAGATTTAATCTTGCTATTTGGAAGGAATTTGTCATGTCTCAAAATGAATATCCTCATTTGTTTTATAATCCCTTTAGCCATAAATGCTCTGACAAAATACCCTGTTTATCAGAGAGAGGTTGTATCTTTTTTACTGCTAAGGTAAAACTGCACACTTCTTTGAGAATAGTGTAGGTTTTTGTTGTTGTTTTTTTTTTTTTCCTTAAGCAGCATAGGCCATCAGAAATAACAAACAGTATGTTTTGATCCCTGTCCATGACCTAGATTTCTAAGGTATTGGCATAGTATCTGTAATAGTACCTATATCCTCAGGAACAGTGATGGCAACAGCATCCTCAAGAACAATGACAGAAGAGACTATTTCTAAAATAAAAGCATTTGTCAGAACTCTAGACAAATAGGCCATGGGCCATGTAAACAATGAGGAAACTCAATACAGCAGCCAATGTCCTTAGTAGCAGTACTTTACTCAGTATGATTCCTGCCATATCAGATCCAGTGAATTAACACCTGATGTATGTGGAGGAGCTGGTGCCACATCTTTGGACTGATGTGTAGATGTTAACCCAGACCTCTCAAGATGGCTTTTATAGATTTATACTGAAAAAACATCTTTATGGCATACTAAAAACTAAGAGCTCTCTCAGTCCAAAGACTTTCAGGACCATCTTGGGTCAAGTTCATGGTTGCCATACAGAAGGATTTCAAAGTGACATTCAACAACAATGGAAGAGTCCATCAGAACCACTCTGAAATGTCATGCAGAGTTAGACTGCCACACTGGTTGTTACTCACACTTTAAGGGCAGTAAATGTATTTTTAAATCTTGTTCTTTTTTTTCTTTCCCCACTATCCCGCCCTCCGCCTCCTGTCCCAGCCCAGTCTTTCCTGGCTGAATGTGTAGGTATTTTTCCAAAGTCTCATTGATCTGTGCCATATCTTTACTATCAGCACTTTGGCTGAGTAACATTCATTTGAACATTGCTGTTATCTGTATTACACATGTTACTGTTATTTTTTTTCTTCTTAAAGCATATTTAGGCAATGAGTCATAGAAAATACATATGTGCATATATGCATATACAAACATTCAATATATCAGTGACTGGATACATGCAATGGAGTGGTTAAGCAAAAATGTGATAAGTGTGGACTATGCTCACAAGCATAGGCGTTTTGATTTAAAAGGGGGGAAAAATCTGCCATTTGTGTCAAACTGGAAAGTTTTAATAAGCATAACTGGTTTTAACTGTGAAATGAAATCAAGTTGCAGCTTGTGCACTCTAGATGTCTGACAGCTGTTATAAAAGTGGGTTGTCTTTTCAGAGGGCTGAAGAGTAAGCTTTTCTGTATTAAGCAAAATACAGAATATATCAGTCCAAAGAAACAAAGAAGCTAACAATGCCAAAATCATTCTGGTTGGCAGACAAAAGTTATAAATTGGTATATGAAATCAGAGTGAATTTATACAAGCCTGATTACCCTGCAATATTACTTGGGTTGGGTTAAACAGGGCAGAGTTGAGTTGTTGCCTGTTTGGAAGTTTTTGTTTTAAGTCTTTCTTGGTTAATTTATGGAAAATAGACAAAACTGCTTGATCTAGCAGGTGTTTCCTTACAGTCCTACATGACTACAGCAAGAACACTTGTTACATATGCATGTACTAGTGTTCCTGAACTAAGGAAATAAAAATTCTCTCAGAAATAAAGAATATGGCTCTTGTTTCAAGGTATTCCCTCTGGGCATAGGTCTGTTTGGGTTTTGTTTGCTTGCCAAGTATGTATATATGGTGATAACTCAGTTGCTAGTTAATAAATAGTTGGATAGTAAGCCTTATTTGCAAAAACTTCATTATTTAGCATATGCTTATAAGAAGGGCAGAATCTAGATGGTACCGAGAGTCAGATTTGTTAAGCTGACATCCTGACCTAAAATCTGGGACAAAATTAGGCTAACTGTATGAGTGAATGTTGGCCATGTTTACAGGACTGAGAACTTCTTCAGAGTACCAACAGTCTGCCCTGGAGAAGCTTCTCATGATGATTTATATACAGATCCCTTTCCCTGAGAAACTGACAGTGGGTCCTATTAAGATGGGAAATGTCCTTGTCAATGGAAATTTCAGAGGAGAAGCAAAATCTTTTGGGACAGCATCAGATGGGCTGCTACTATGTTAATACCTATTTCTTAGAAAATATATGAAGGTGGGACATGTCTCTGGCAAAGCTAGAACTTTCTCCTCATCTAAATTCCTTGTTAAAATTTGACATCTTCTCTGGTGACTTCATTACAATTAAAACCAAAAAGCTTATTCAAAAAGCGAGAGACGCAGACCCTGTATGAACAACCTGGATTATAGGGGTTTTTTAAGGTACATTGACTAGAGGCTGCAGTAAATGTGTATGCTGTTTGGGCTAGTGTTACCTGGTGTGGTGAGGCTAAAGTCTAGAAAGCTGTCAAACTCGGAGATAAGGTGGGAGAAATTATCAAAGCTCTGAATTTGCTGTCACTAGGCTTTCTGGGATGTAAATAAACTCTTTCAAAACTATCTTGGCTATCTTCAGCCTTTGTTGCAACATGAGCCTACCCTTAATCTTTTTGTATCATGTCAAATCCATTGTGAGTGGGATACAAATAATATTTAATCAGTTGAATTGGTAAAATCTGTTAATCAAGTTAGTTAAGCATGGCAAATGTTTCTGCTTTATCGAATGTTAGTTGTAAATGCTGTAGAAAATCAGCAAGTTGAGAACAATTATTTTTACACAGTGTGGCATGTAGGAACAGCTATTACTGCAAAATAATAACTAATGCTAAGATGGTATGACTCTGGCATTCTCAGCTGGAATTTCTTTTTGGTAAGTAAAAAAAGGTCTGCAAAGCTTCTACTGCATGTGAGTCTTTTCCTTTGACAGTATGTGTTCCCAAAAATGGAAGCAATCATCCTGACTTCAAACCCTCAATAAAACTCTGAAGAAACAGATAGTCTTTTGGAAAGAAAATAGTACTTGTAGACAACTCTGTAAAGCCGAATGTGCTGTTGATAAGATGTAAATATAAATAGCAAAATCAAAGCATGATTTTTAACCTTGAGTGCCTGGTACTTACAGTTTCTTTTGGACTTGCTAATTCAGCACTTGCCAAGTTTAATATTGCTGATCATGCATCGCTGTAAAACTGGAAATCACTAATCCTGGTTCTTTTGAGGTTAATGGAAATCAGAACCATAGAGCAAAGCTGCCTGTGGCCTTACTTGCTGCTTTTAAAAGTTGAAATAAGTTTCTAATATGATTTTATAAAGCACAAAGACTTTCAGATTAGTTATGTATGAGTTATATGAGAAAATATAACTACATGCGGAAGTGATAGATTTTAGGTGCAAATGTTAAACTTTTTGTATTTTAGTTCAGACTGCTATATTGATTTAGTGTATTAATAAATATAATGAACTATTGGAAGTTATTATTTTGTCAATCAGCAAAAATTACTTTCGTAAAAATCTAAATGTCAAAATATAAAATCAGAATTATTTGTGAGAAAAGTAATATCTTAGAATGTTGACGTATTTCCCAAGGTGAAGATTACTATTGCAGAAATACTGGAGTTCTGACCATGAGGTAACGTGAAGATGGTTACCAAGGAACATGGTCCCTCTGCTGAAAATCTATACAAAGGAGGGATCTAGGCTTGCACAAATTAATGTTCATCTTTAAAATGGTTGTTTTACAATTTCTTTGCAACAGTCATGTTTTTTCCCCTTCTCCTCCAATAGAGTTCAGAATTTCTTATCTTGCTTTGAAGGTAATGGAACGCTCCTGCAGGCTGCATATTAGGTCATTTAAAAAAAGTTCTTTAATTAGTAGAGCGTTTTTTCCATGGACTCTTACCATGCAGACTGTGAATCAGCAAGCCAAAAGACCCCTGTCCCAAGTTCTCATGAACATCTAAAATTCATTCAATTTGAATGGGAATTGTGAATTGTTGCTCTAATGTGGTAGCTCCAGGCACGCACGTGTGTGAGAGATCTTGTCTCCATGTGCTGACTGCAAAACTTAGTGATATTCTGTAGCCAGCAGCGACTCTTGCTCAGCCCAGGTACCAAAAAGATCCGGTTCCCGGTTGATGATTCCATTCTCCTCTCACTGATTATGTGTGCCATGGTTTGTTCTAGCTGTACGCAGTAGACAAACAATAGACCAATAAATCTTCTTGAAATAACAATTTTGTAAACAGTGAAAAATCAATCTAGGGCTGCTGGAGGTCTTTAAAATAGTGTATATTTATATTGTTTTAAGAAATCTGTGTGGGAAGAATAGTAATTTGGTTCTAGAACAACACAAGTTTGGGATTATTCATTATTTAACTTTATTTTGATCTGGAATGTTCTCCAGTGGTTTTTTCGTGATGCAAATGTGGATACACCAGATTCAGTGACTGCAGTGGAAACTAGGATGTTTTGCCTGTAGAAGAGGGGCTCTTCCTTTGAAGAAACTGAACAACTAAAATACTCATAACATCTGCGTTTATCTACTGTTAACCATATTTTTGTTGAGGAAATATAACTTGGTTTCTACGCTTCATAGTCTATGGATAGGGCTGCAGAAATTTAGAAAATAATTCATTAAGTCATTTGCTACCCGTCACGTTTCACTTACTAGTTCCCTTGCTGGCTTTGGCTACCCCTTTCTCGTTCTGGAAGGCTGCCTAACTTGTGGTAAACACTTTTAAGGCTTTTACACAGTTTTTCAATCATTGCACATTGACTTACAGATAGATTGGGACAGAAAGGCTTAGAAAATACATGTTCACTAAGAAAGTATATAAATCTATAATGTATAAATACTGTATTGCTGAAAGAAATGTCCATTTATTTGGACTTTGTGGACTTTTTGCCTGCTTGTAGCTCCTGCGAAGCTGCTAATCTTGGCTACTTCAGTGTTTTGTGTAAATTCTATTATTTCTGAGTATTCTACTGTACACCTGTTAAATTCTCTCTGAGGTAATCTACTTTTTGTTTTATGAGTTATTGGCTGTTATTCTTTGGATATGTTGTGTTTTATATAAACTCAACTTCAAACATTATTGGTTTGTCTATGTTTCTAGAATCTTGTGGACACATGAAAATGAGGTTAATTTTAAAGTTAGAAGTGTAAATAGTGGTTCTTATAGTGCTACAAGTGAAGTTTCTTGAGTTGCAGTAGCAAAGACCACTGTATTTATGCAAAAACATAGGAATGAATTAATATAAAGCAAAATATTATCTTTAGTATGAAAAAATGCTTCTCTGAACTGTAAAAGGTTTTAATTACATCTAACGAGGCCTCAGTGTGATCTTCAATAGAAAAGTTTGTGTAACTTATTTGCCAGTGGTGGTCTGCCAAAAGAAACCTTGGAGACAAGGCAAATCGGAGAGTTGATGTTAATTAGAGTCATGTGTGCATGACAAATGCAGAGAGGCTTAAAAGCCACCAGCACTACTGTGTGATGATTCTTCAAAATAACATCTTTGGGAAATAATTTTCTGAGTTTCACTCTAAATGTGATATGTCTTATGAAAGTCTGCAGCAGAATAACAAGTGTTGTATTTTGTTAAAAATAGATTAGTTAAACATTTTATTTGGGAATCTATAAAGATGTAACATCAATCACAAGTTGTGGTAGCAGGTAGAGAACCACACTTCTTCTTCATTACTTTTGCTTATGTCAGTTTTCTCAGGCTGTTCTACCTCCATAGGACTCAAATTATGGACAGTTTTTTTAAAAGGTGCTGTGCTAAAGCTAAAATCCACTGACTTTCCAACAATGGGGAATAGTGTTAATTCTTAGACTTCTGTAAGATCAGACCTAGTTAGACAGGTCTTTAGATTTTCTGGAAATCATCTGTGTAGGAATAAAGTAATTCTCGTTTTTTGTTTTGCTTTGTAGATAGAGTCTGAGAAATAGAACTATCCATGGTATTGTCAAAAGGAAATAATTTTAAAGCAAGTGTACAAAGTATATCTTCAGCATATAGGAGTTGTGTACTTATAAAACAAGTATAAATCTTTCAACACTGATCTAATCTTGGAGACGAAAGTATACTACACTATTTTCTTGGCCTGATGGCGTATCTGAAACTGAAAAAATGTTGCATTGCTTAAAAAGAAAAAGAAATATTGTAAAGCTAAAGAAGGAACTTGGAAAAGGAATTGCAGTTTCTATACAAGTTTTTACTGAACCGTATTAACAGCTTAATAATGAACAATAGCGTGCAGTTTAGCTATTAACCAGAGGTGGGTGAAAACTGACCTCTATCAGTTTTAAAATAACTTAATTTTAAATACTTCTTGAAAGAATGAGCTACATTAATCACATCATTGTGAAAGAAAATATTTTATGCAGACATTTCTCTGTGTTTCATCAGAATGTCAAGTTTCTCTGTATCAGCCTCCCATGAAGGGAAAAAGCTGGGAGAAAGCCTGGGGAATGTTGTTAGGTTTTTTCCCCTGTGAGGGGTGGGGAACTTGTACATCTTTCCAGTATCTACTAATTTAAAAAGCAAATTAAAATACTCTTTCTTTGTATAGTAGTGTGATATCTGACAGTCAGTCTGCTGTGTGCTGCATCACTGGTTGAACCTTAATTCTTCCTCTTTGGCAGTAGTAGAATCTGTGGGTGGGATATAGATCTAGATTCTTCACACTGTCTCTCCTTTCAATATACTGAATGTTCCCTGTCCAGAGACCTGCCTCCTGGTTTTTGTTTTTTTCACACAGAATATATTTAGTTTGCAAACATACCTGAAAAGGCTCACATGCCCAGAGCACTTGCCAGAGATTGGAGACGATGTGGCCTGACCACTTTGCAAAGCTAACTGGTGAGCTTTCAGTGCTGGTTTTTGTCTCAAGAGCAGCATCAATTTTCTGGTCCCTCACCAGCAATGGTGTGGAAGATATCCAGTTGAAGGAAAAAAACAATTGATAGAAAACCGATCAACAGTTCTTCCGAGAAGCATTCTCGTAGGGAGGGGATACAGTAAGGTAGATAGCTTGTCATTAATCATCCAAGTCAACTGTAGAACGTGCAAGCTTTTGTTAAAGTTACTGAAACATAGCATTTCAGATCAACATCTAGATGGTAATAATTTTCTTAGTATTTTAATCCTTCATTTTTATCCTGTAGACATCATTGCACTTGTGTGAATAGGTACAGTTCTTCCAAAACACTAACATCAATTTAAATATTATATAGAAATATATTTAACCACCTTTTCTTTTTTCTTTTTTTCCTTATAGGGCAGATGATACCAGAAAGAAGGTTTGTAGAAGCAATAAATAGTCAAGCATATCAGTATGAAATGGGTGACTTTCCAACAGAATGGGAAGGTAAATCCTGAATATTTTTATTTCACGATAATTTTGCTATTGAATGTAGATACAATATTTTTAATGGAAATCTTGACTATGTGAATAGGTCATCTGTTATCTTTCATTTTGAGTCATGCAGGCTTTTGTTTAACTGCATAATTATTAAGAATTCTTAAAATAAGCCCTTTACGAATGGGATAAATTATGTTTAGGAAATCAGTACTTCATAAAAATGTAAATAAAGCCTGTATGAGCCTGACTTTCTCCTATTAAACGTGAAAATACTTGTGCGTGAGGGGGATCTGATAAAATAACTAGAACATATGTATTAGTCTTCCTAATTATGCCTTCACTTCAGTGTTAATTTGCAGGTCAGTTCAATTATTGATGGCACAGTGATGGTACTTTTTTCTTAGGGTAGTATTTGATTTCCTATACTCTTCCTTGCACAATCTTGTAGGGAGTTGGAGAAACTCTTAATAATCAACCATTTTTTCCCACTGCTAAAGATGAGAATTTTGTCTGAAAATTTGGGACATGGAAAGAAATTCAAGGAAGTTGGAGAAGTTCCTTAGCATTAGCTGAGCAGTCCTTGGAGAAAGCTAGAAAACGTAGACAGAGTATATGTGGTCATTGAGGCTATAGGAGCTTGAATCAAGCATGGGGTTAAATATGACTTAAAATCCAGGAACCTCTGAAGTGGTAGATAGAATCTACCCATCATTCAGCGTGCTTTTGGGGGAGAATAATATCTAGGCATCTTCCAGAAGCTTGTAGATTTAAAGCAAACAAACTTAAATTTTAAGTAGTATGTAGTTAAATTGTGAAATTTCTTGTTGTTGAGTATTCTGCTTGTTGGAATTTTGCATGAGTTCAAAAAATGATTAAAAGAATTTGTGAAAGAAAAATCCTTCTCATACACTTAGTAGTTTGCCTACTGGTTTACTTTGCTAGTGAGCTGCAAATTAATGGAGGCTACAGTGTGTTTTGAGAAAATATTGCAGTATACTTGCTTTACCTCATTGTCTTTCCTTTGCGTTCATGGTTGGCCCCTGAGGGAGCTGATACTGAGTTAAGAAAAACCTTTGGTTCCGTTCATGGAGTCAGTAGAGAAATACAAATGTTCCCGTCTTCGTTTTATCATTGTCGTTACACTGACTCCTATTTTTTTTTTTTTTTTTTTGTGATCCACTAAGGCTAGTATTAACAGCTAAATACTTCTCAAAGGTGTTTCAACCCTATTATCAGCATTTGCCAACTATGGCAAAACAGTTTTCTGTCTTCTACTGCCATAATAGCCATAGTTGGCTGGCAAGTCTTTGTCTAGTTGCTCCTGATTTTAGAGAAGCAACAGCCTGGTAGGCTTCTATTTACTAAATGATTTGGTTCTTGAATGGGTATCTACCTAATCCAACTTTCCGAATGTCTGCTTCCTCATCCAAAAGTTGTCCAGGCACTGCTCATAATCTTAGGTCTGTGTGACTGTCAATCACTCTGTACCACAATCATGTGTAAAACCTCAGGTGTCCCAGTTTGAGCCAAGACTTCCTTGTTTTGGAAATGTGCCCAATAGAGTATCGGGATTATTTCATACAAGCTCCATAAACCCGGCATCACATTGGCTAAAAGTGCAGGTCAAAAGATTTCTTCCGGCAGATGCTCCTTAAAACCTGCAGCCAGGAGGAGTCTCCTCCTCTTTGGACACCGGACAGCTTCGGAGGAAGAGCCACAGCGAGAGGGCTGGCTGCCGTCCAGGCTGAAAGCCTGCGGCCTGCCCCCCCACCCGGGGCCTAACTCAGAACTGTTTCTGTCTATCGGCGCCCAGCTCTGCTGTGAATTGTTGTGGGACTCAGTCAGCATCTCTCTTCTATCGGGTAAGAGAGGAGTTTTTTTTTTCACTCGGCGAGAATCTACCGCTGGATTCGGACGTGGGGGAAGCTCACCCCCCTTCGCGTTCCGGCCGCGAGGGCTTCTCCTTTCTCCTAACTGCTTAGCTTCGCCACCTGTTAATTCAATGCTATCACCTCCTTGATCCCAGCAACGAAGCAACCACCCCAAAATCGACTCATCTCTACGCCTGTGGAACTCCTGTCTAATGTTTCTCAAGTCCCTTCTAGAGTAAGGTTCTGTATCGTCGTCATCGTCGTCCGGGGATGGAGCCCTTGACGGTCCTGGGTCTACCCGTACTGAAGATTGACTTTCAGGCTGGTGTAGTGTGCTCTCAGACTGGCTCGGTCCTGCATCGCTACCAGTCTGACCACTAGTTGTCGAATCCTTTTCCTCTCCAAAACCAGGGGCCAGAGGCATCTGTCTCCTCGTCACAGGAGCGGTTTCTACCAGTCGGGGTAGAAAGGGAATCGTGTCCGTATGGTACCTGCTTTTAATATTAAACCACACATTGATAATGTTACTGATAAGCAATAGAGTCTCAATTAACAACAATGGGAAAGTGATATCACTCCCAAAACCTTCTGGTTCAAATTCCTCTGGTCCAGTGGGGTTGCCAGTGTCGGATGGAACAGGGTCATCCCTCAGCATCCATTCGATAGTAAAGTTATAGGCAGTCTCCATGCAGTAATACCCGAAATGTACTGGTAACATCAAAAATGAACCCAGGATATACGGACTCACTGCAAGTGCTAGTGCCGAGTAAGACACTCTCTTTGCAACATGTCCCATACCACTAATGCATAGGACGGTACCAAGCAGGGACAGAAAATAGGCTATATCCCCTGGCGATTCAGGTACTAAATCATACAGCAATCTCTGGGCATATTGCTTAGCAAACCGAGACATCAGGTAACTCTGCTTTGCTGTGAATGAATTTTCTTCTAAGACCTTCTGTGCATTAAGAATTGAAAAAATGCAATCCACTAGTCTCTACCTGCACTTGGCTGGAACTAACAGAAAACAATGTGGATAGTCAGACTGTCTCAGATGGGTGTGAGCTAATCACCCTTTCACAAAGGGTCTTCAACTGCTTCCACCAACTTGCTATCTGAACCTGTTCCTTAGAACTGCTAGAATTGGTGTAGTACTAAGGAGCCTGTGCTAGAGGTCTCTTCAGAAACCTTAGCACAAATCCATGTGACTTGACAGTGTGTGGTACATGGGAGAGTACAGCTGTTTGGAAGGATGCTTTGGGCAAGGACCAGTACAGGGACCTTGGAGTCCAGGGGCAGGTGCCTTGCAGTATGGATTTGCCTAAAAAGATGCAGCTGCCAGACTTGAGATGCACTTTTGCAAATCAAAGCTTCTTACTCAGGTTTGTTTTAAAGAAGACAATTGGCCAGTCCCTATTTCTATTTTATACTTTAAACACTTATCTTCCTCATCTTTGTAACTGTGTTTTGTTTCTCTGCAATTTTATCAGCACCAAATAGAATTCACAGAGAAAAGGAAAATTTACAGTGCAGATAGGTAACAGTCTTTTTCTCTTAAGTCATGAATTTCTCTAGAAACAGAAAGAGAAGATACATGCATCTTTTTTTCCCCTGTGCATTTCTTAAGCACAACGGGTGTGTAGTGCAGTTTCTAACAGATAAAGTATGGGAATTGCATGGTGGTTTTTTTTTATTATTCAGTGCCAGTTTAAACTTTACAAACAGCTTTGTGGAAGTGTGACATAATTTTAAGAAACCAGAACTGGTAGTCGTGATGTAGGTATAGAGCCTGTTCAAAGAACTATTGTCCCTTTATATATTGGGGTATGAATTAGGGATGTGGGATGCTCTGAATTTAGTTCACCTCTACTTCTTTTCTGCCTCCTGTAAGACGTGGACAAGAATGAAAAGAGTAGAGACTTCAAATAATACTACAGAAGCCGGTTATCTGAGTGGGAACAGTTTAGCACAAGATTTTTAGACATGCTTTGCTGAAAGGCTCATTACAATTCTGTCCCTATTTTTTCCTCTTTAAGATTTGTCTAGAAGTTTCCCAGGCCCACAAGACCTGTGCTGAACTTTGACTCTGTATCTTCTATCCAGACTCTTGAAAATTTCCCAGTACATTCTTTCTGTGGGTGTTCACTTTATAATTCATGCTGCCATGGATGCTGATCATTCCAGCAAATAGTCTGAGACTTTACAGAAGGATTGCTAAAATACTTGCTGTTTTCTCTGAACAGTAAAAGATGAATATAAGATTAGATGGCTGTATAATATTTCTAACTTCTGTTTTCTCTTTACTGTTGGAAATTTTGTGGATTTTTAGTGTTCTACATCCTCTCTGCTGGGCACATGCTTACATCTCCAGGGTCCTGCTCTCCAAAACCAGTGTATGCCCTTTGACATCTGCAGCCTCTGCACTTCAGCTTTGGCTGGTTCGGTAATAGCAGTCTCCTTGCATAGCAATCTCAGGCTACTCACTTTAAGGACTGTGATAAAGCTTCTGTTGCCTTATTTCCTCTCCTTTTTCTTGTAATCTGCAGAAAGCTCTTTCACCTGGGCTGTCTTTGTTCTGCCAGGACTCAGTTTTTTCTCTTGTGGGTAATCCTTAATGGCCACCCAATTTAAAAGCAGTGGTCTCAGCACCCTTTCCCCTCTCCTTGTTTCCCTACATCACACTGTGTAACTAGAAAAGAAACCTCTTGTGACTGAAATGAATAAAAGTATTGTCCCTGAAAATACTTAAGGGCACAAGTTGTCTGAGGAGAACCTGCACAAAAGTGGGGACAAGGGATTGTTTAAGGAGAAGGGAGCAGGCTGTAGTGAAATTTGAAGAGGGTCTGGGTTAAGTCTCATTGTCTAAGACATTCAGCCTGGACAGTTGGTAAAATAAGGGGCTGATTTTGGTGCTGTGTTTATCTAGTTATGAACATGTGATAAGGTAACAGAGACCAAGTACAAAGCTCTAAATCAAGTAGATAAACTGGTCATCCATACTACAGACTCAATCTGTGCAAGCTGTTTCTCAGACTCTGGAGAGGATGTTCGAGTATTAGTCCTGACAGCTTATTGAATACACGGCTGGGGATTACTTCTGAAGGGTTTGCTTGGAATTTTTCTCCTGAAGATGTTGGTTTCAAGTGCTCCACAGGATTGAGTTTCCTAAGTTCTCAGACCTGTGAATTTTATAAAAGTTCTGAATGGCTTTTGTAAAACTGAAACATGCTCAATATTAAAAGAATAGAATCAATGCCTTGTGTTATCCTTAGCCTTAGTGTTGGCTATTTGTACACAGAAAATTAAGTTGATTTTCATTTTAAAAATCCGAAAGTATGTTTCCTTTTGTACTGTAGTTCTGAATTTAGAATGTAGTCTGTTCACATAATAGAAATATTACCTGGGTTTTTTTTAGGTGAAGGCTCTTACATTTTACTACAAGGTGGGACTGCAAACTATTCCCTAGGCATAATGGATGCACACAACAAATAACCCTTCTGTAATGTTAAGTTCTGAATGTTCACTTATTGTAGAATGTGTAATTTACCTCCTCATGTCAACAGTGCTCCCGAGAGCAGCTTCATGCAGCATTTTATTGCCCAACTACTCCTAGTCTCATTTTTTTTCCCTTTCCTAGTAACGTTTAGTGATTAATGGGAGTCTTAATTTGCATGCTCACTTTTATGCTCATTACACTTGCTATGTGCATGTAGAATTCTTATAGTTCAATGAAAATCTCATGCATACTAATAAGAATGTAAATGAGTGCTGATGAGAGCATGTGAGGGTCTCAAGGTAGGAAATAAATGTCCAGCTATCTTGCAAAATTCCTTTTAGACAAAAGTAGCGTTGCAACAAGTACAGAATGCAGGAAGTGCCGTGCAGATAAAATTAAAAGCAGCAGTATAATTAGTTTGAAATGGAGGCAATGATTCATTTTGCCAAAGCTTTGGGGGGCAGGGAAGCGTGTTTTGGTTGCACTCAGTTTAAAACATCTTGGGTGACAGTGGTGAGGGCGTTTTGTTTTCTTAGCGTAGGGAATGGGAGCATTCATGTGGAAATCTTTTCTTGGTATAACTGTCACTGGACGTTTTTTAATTAAGTATATGCATGTGTGCATACAGTGTTCAAATAATATGTATCAAAGCACTTACCTGCCTTGTTTCCATCAACAAATATTTAACTGTGGTATAAGTTGTAGAACCATAGCATGGTTTGGTTGGAAAGTTATATTTTTGCATACATCCAGTCTTCCTTTGGTCATTGCCATAAATTTCTCTTATTCCTGAGTTACGAGGTGTTGGTGGTTTTTTTGAACCTTGTGTTGGATAGTAAAAATATTGTTGATAACTTGAAAAAAAAATTGAAAGACTTTTTGAATTTTTCATGTGAAAGAGATCCACCTGACAACTGGTGGGTATTAAATGTGTTAGAGTGCTCCCATTCTTTCCCCCAAAAACTAAGGGGTGGTCAGGTGTACTATTAGAAAAATGTATTGCTTTTGAAAGACTGTTAAATCTATTAGCTGCTAAAGTACAATGTACTAAAATATACTCAACTCAGATGATGGTTTCTTTGCTTTTAATTTTTTATCTTGAGCTGTGCTTTATGTAGAATATTTCCAAAATGGTTTTGCACATAGGGAATATTATATATTCAAGCTAACTAACTTAATCTTATGGTTATGAAGAGGTTTTAGTAAATATTTCTCCCTCAGCTACGTAGCAGTGAAGGAATCTCTCATTAAATAGCTATTTTCTAATGCAGCCCATTAGAGGTGTTAATGCAAACTTACCTGTAGTAATCTGGAAAATGGTATCCAATCTTTGTGTCAGCAAGTTTTATTTAGGGTTAAACTGAAGAAGATTTGTAGTCCTGACATATATTAGAAAGAAGGAAAGTTGATAGCTTCTGTAAAATCCTATGCATTCAAATGCTTGTTATAGCTGGAAAGAAAAGTAGGACAATGTTACAACTGTGTGCATTATTTATGTATTTAAATAGAGACAGTCTGCTAATGGAATGTTTGATCCAAGAAATCTTACTAAATTAAGGTAAAGTGTTGTACTAATTGAGATCTATTAATAAATGAAAATGTGTTGCGTAATACTCCTTGCCTCATAGCTTCTGTTCACAGGACACATGTCATTGTTTTACCTTTCACTGTTCTGTCTGTAGCTTGTTAAACTGAGGCAGCTAATTAAATGATAAGAGCTTTTAGTAGAAGTATTCCATTTATCTGAAAATCATTAATCAAATAACTGTCTAAAAGTCCCATCTGCAATTGAAAGAAAATCTACTGTAATGGTTGTATTTCAGCAGTAGTTTCTAACTGCAGATTAATTTTTTTTTATGCTTAATTTCAATTTTAAGAATTTTTCTTTTAAGAATCACTAATTGTCATCAGTTGAATTTAAAATGCAGCTGGTGTTTTAAGAAAATACTGACAATTTAAAAGTAAATGAAGCCATTTCTAGGTGCTGAGAGCTGTGAAATTGAAACCAGTGGCACTGTACTTCCATATGACAGAGTAAGGCACAGCAAGGCAGAAGATGATCCTTTGTTGAAAGTAATTCCTTAAATTCTGAAGGTTCAAAACTTCCATTTTTTATGAAACATTTTAAACTACTACTTTTCCTTTTTTGCTCCAGCTGTATCTTTCATTGGTTAGTGTCTAGTATATGTACCTTGCTATACCTGATATCTCTACCACTTTTTTTGCTTTTCTGGATGACGTTGGAGTTGTTGCGAAGTATGGACAAAGATGACTTCTGTCAGGAGAAAAGACTTATGTGCTATGATACTCTCTAACAGCATCATTGGTGCTTTTACAAAGAGTGGTAAGGCTGGCAGCTGAGAAGTGCCGTTCTCAGTCATGCCAGTTTAGCCTCTGGTCTTGCCAGATTTTGCATTTGGAAATCCTCATAAAGTTTAAACGTTGGAAGGTGCTAAAGGTACGTGCAAAATGTTTTCTAGTTCTATAGACTTAATAGAAAGTCATTTAGTTGTGTTTTGGATTATCTTAGTGGGCTGTTTTTCTTTCCACTAACATAAAACCTTTACAGAAAGGGTGATGTTGACTGTTCAGCACTCAGTTGCTTCTTCACAATGGCAAATTTGGATCTAGTCTTTGTTAGGATCAAAAGACCTCTGAGAAGAGCTATCAAGGACTGCTTTTAAGAAAAGATGTTTGAGAATGGTATATAAAAAAACTTGTCTGCAGGAAGCGTCATCTGTTAGGCACGAACCAAAAGTAGTACTTTGCTTCATATCATTACAGGTATTTTACCATTAGATCTTGGGTTAAGGCTGTTGGCCTTGCCATCATGGCTACATTCCAAGCTGTGTAATGCCACTTTGTCTCCCTTATTTCTGTTCTTATGTTAATTGGAAGCTATTCCTCCTAAAGCCAGTTTCATAATGTTGCTGATGCTGAGCAGTGTTAGTGTTTCACCCTACGTGTAATTGCATTTTCAGTAGTGAGGTGACATTGGGACTCTCTGCAGCTTTTAGTGCTTTGGACTTGCTGTCTGACTCTTTCCCTAGTTCCCCTCAAAATACAGCGCAGATGGTGTTAGAAAATTAAAATTTGGAACAGTTCCTTCTCCAGGTATTTCTGAAACTTCACAGGCAGCAACAGATCAGACCAAGAATTTATCTAGGTGATAACAAAAATGTCATTCTTGCTCTAATTTTCCAGCACAGTAACAAAAGCATTAATTATCCAAACAAACATACAGAAGACTATTTTGCACTTGGAACTTTTTTTCCTTATGTTTGTCCTTCTGTTCATTACTGTCCACTTGCATTCTCCTTCTCATGCATTTGAAAAATATGAGCAGAAAAGACAAATATCTATAAAAAACACAACTCGGTACCTACCAATCGTGCGGATCAAAAAGGCATGAAAAAATGCTACACCAGTGATACTTTTAAAGAGTGATGGATATTGCCTTCTCCAGTCAGGTGGTTTGTTTGGCCAAGTAATGCCTTTAGTATTTGGAGCTATCTCTAGCAATTCATCAACTGAACGAAGCAAGACCTGACCGAGTGCTGCTTCTCTGTCTGCAGTGGGGTCTCTGTGGATTGCTACCTCCATTCAGTCCCACAATAACTGTCAGTGTTTGCAATGGGAGTGTGCATCAGTCCACTGATTTTGGTTCATCATGGAAAACCAGAGCCACAAGACAATTGTCATTGCCACTGCTTTTATTCCTCTGCTGTCTTTTCCAGCATGAATTGACTGAGGTGGAGGGAGCCTTCCCTCAGTTACAGTACTGCCTCCTCCCATGCAGTGACAGGACATGGTGTAGTCAGGGCTCTGCAGCCCCTCAGTCAGGTTTGGGGCTGTATCTTGCATCCTTGTAAAGGAATTCTAGTTGGCACTAGGATAACTAGGTTGTCAGCTTCAACAATGCCTGAGGCATATACCGGAATCCTTTTTCTCCAGAGTGGTCTAAGGGTTTTCATACTTTTCAGCAGTCATCTTGTCATTTTCTCAGCGTGAAGCTCAGCTCTGTATAGCAAGCTCAACAATACGCCTGATCCCTGCTTTTTAAGCCCTGTCTTGGCACACTTAGCAGGGTATTATGTAAACTGTGCCCAAGCTCTCCTCACAGACGGGCTATATTATTTATTTGTTTTTCTCCCCCTTTCTTCTGTGAAGACTGAGAGTATTGACATGGGAAATAACATCTTGGGTCCTTATATTTTGAAAATTGATATGCCTTACCAGGTTTTGGCAAATTCTGTTGTAATTTTTTATATGAACATTTGCTTTCTCTTACAAATTCATCATAATTTTGAGTTTTAATGCTGTCTTTGATCTTTGAAATAATGATTTTTATTTCTTTTGCAGCATGGATAAGAAAAAAAAGAAATGATCCACCCACCACTGAGGTGAGAGAGATGAAGTGTTTTTAAATTTTCAGTTGCTGTAATTGAACTACTAATTTATCACTAATTTATAGTAGATTCATCTGTCCAGTAATCTGTCACTTTTGGGGGAGACTTTAGTATGTTGTTTGCCTAACTGTTTAAATTATGCTTAGGGAAAAGAAAAACAAATGGAAATATAAACTCCAGTGTTCTTTAGTTGTTACTTTCATCTATGTGAATTCTTTATCTACATATATTCTTTAAGATGATCACAGCCATTCAAGAGGTTCTTTAATTAAATGAATTCTTAAATTAGTGCTATGAATTTTTTAAATAGGTCCTCTTTGTAGGAGGTTTCTACAAAGGGATATGCAAGGGGTTTCTTTTTCCATGGTAGCTGACATTAACATGCAATTTTCAAATCCAGTTGCCAGTGGATTCATCAGTACAGGAAAACAAATTTCACTAGCATTTTACAATGCTAATGAGATGGGGGAGTTGCAGACATGACTTTTTCCATAAGTGGTTTCTAATGGAGAGAATCAGGGAAATATCCCACTGCCTTTCATGCTGATGAGTTTGTAAAGGGTGGAAGGAGTTTGACTTACCTGTGCATACAGACGCACACACATCCACTATTTGTCCTTGATTTCTATTACAAGTTGCTAAGCACCAGCTAGGAATGAGTGAGTAGAAGAGGCATGGTTTACTATGGAAGATTCAAACTGACACCCACAGAGACAGATACTTGACAACCATCAGTAGGAATAACTGTATCAGATTCAGTGAAGCTATAGTGGCATACTGTAGTCAAAGATCTGGTCACTGAGATCTTCTGGAATATGCTGGTTTGTGAAAGGTTGTCCTGCCTGCCTGTGTGTTAAGATGACCTGGGGAAGCTTTTGAGCTGATGTTTACTGGCCATACCTCATTGAAATGAGCACCCATGCAACTTACAGCGTTTCAACTAATTCTTTCTGCCTGTGTTTTGCACTTGCCACTGAGGTTGTAGAGATAATAAGGGCTATAATACTCTCATGAAGGGAAAAAGTTTAAGTTAAATTTATCCCTGAACGATTTTAGGACTTAAAACAAGTGAACACATTAATATTGGGGGAAATATTAAGTGTGGTGATTTTTTTTTTTTTTTTTTAATTCCAACCCCCCCCGCCCTGCCTCCGACTCCTCATCCTAGTTACTTGTGCAGACATGATACTACAGTAGTTGTTCTGTCTAAGCTTTGACTGATCTCCTTTTAAGTAGCTCTGGCTCATACTATCTGTATACACACACCTTTTATAGTTGAAATGCCACCTCAAGTGGTAGTTGAAGATGGGGAGTGTTCTATGTCTTGTGTCCTATCATTTCCATAAGCCAGACTGCCATGGTAATTGTGCTGAGATAAACCTGCTCCATGGAACACAGGCAGCCTTGGGTTTGGAATTGGCGCAATAAAGCTCCTCCTGCCACTGCAAGTGTTGGTTCTGTTTCAAAATAAGGAAGCAAGGAGTCTCCACAGATGAGAGAACTGTGGATCAATAGTGTTTTAAATATTTCACCTTCCAGAAAAAGCAATTTATGGAGAATGAAAGTTTATTGGGAGTAATGGTGCATTCAGAGTTACGGATCTGCTTATATCTTCAGTTTCATTACCTCATCAAAAAAATCTGAAAAGTAATTTAGCAGCTATGCAGTTTACCTACAGGACTGTGTATTGACATTATCAGAGCAGAAATGATACACCAGGACTTTGAAAAGTAGTTCTATTTTCTTTCAAGTAATCCCTAAACTGTTTTTTTCCTGTATAAGAAAATGTAGTTCAAATATATGTAAAAAATTCTTGCTAGTATTTTGAAAATAGTGCTGCAGACACATTTTAAATATGTGATAGTGCAGCGTAGTTTGGGTTTTTTTATTAGAGTGATATGTATAATCTGCTTTTCTCCTAATTTGAAACTGTTATACTACAAACCCTTATAGCACAGTATAATTACAAACATAATTATACTACTGAGGTACATATAGAATACTGTTTGGTCCCTGTTTGTAGGACTGATTTGCTCTAGTGTTTTAGCTACATGAACTTTACTGGCTGCTATTCTTTATATATTCTTTTTTTGACAGTACTACTGATGTGGTTAACTGCTTGACAGCTATGGAACAGGGAAATATTTGTGACCATATTTCACGTTGAAACCCTGCGTAACAAATCTCCCTGTTCTTTCACATATTTTTTAAGAGACTAGACTGTTTCTGAAAAAAGGTGCAAAGCCCACAAATTTTGCATTTTTGCTTTAATGATACTTTGCTGTCAACATTGCACTGTAACACCACAAAACAGCATTACACTTCCAAAAGCAGGAGTTTCTACAGCTGTTCCTGTTTTCCTACCTTTATGATCTGTAATACTACTTTTTGGGGGGATGGTTTTCCTTTTTTTTCCCCTGTCCTTTGCCCATCATCTTTTTTATTTTTTCTAATATCAAATGATATATGTAAAACTTCATTAAAATTTCTGTTCCCCTTCTCTGCTCTGTTTGCCTACCATCCCCCTTTAGTATTCTTTTTGTTTTGTTTTTTTTTTAATATTTGTCAAACTTGTCTTTTATTTAGGTCTCAGCTATGGATGATAGAGGTTGCCAAGCTGCTCAGGCTATCACTCTCCTGATGAGATCTATGATCAAGCTTTAACTGAAAATATTGCAGAGCTATGTCTTCACAAATCAGCTAGATGTTACTGATAGTGCTGATGACCTCAGTTTGGGAACCAATGGTTTGGTGAATTCTGTAGGCTAACAAATGTCATAATCATCATGATGTGTCAGTCACTTAAGTGAGAATGCATGGGATTTGTCTTTCCTTACACTGGTCAAGGTGGCTGGGTGAGGACACCAGCTAAGCCTGTTAAGTGTTCTTAAGACTTGATAATGTTTTGAGTTCAGGCCACTCTTTCTTTCATAAACACCTAACTAATCTTTTTTTTTTGTTTCAATTTTAAAGCTTTCATTTTCTCACAGAATGAATTGCTTTACTTTTTTTTTTTAATGGAAGAATACTCCAATGACTTCACAAGATAAGTTGTTCATTTTTAATAGTTTCACATATTCAGCGGTTTCTTTCCTCCCTGCACCCCCACCGCTTTTTCCCCATTTTTGGCTGAAGTCACTTAAACTTCTGTGTACTGTACTGATCATAACCCAAGAATGCTGCTCATGTCCTTGGGTATTTCTGATCTCAGCAGTAATGTAAGGCATGTTAGTGGTTGGAAACCTTGGGTTTTAAAGGCAGATCTGGGATGCTGGAAACAGTTAGTTGCCTTTTGATTTTTATTACATGAAATATGCCAAGTCTCAATTCAGTTATGGTGAGGGTGATAACTTTGCAAATGAATGCAGTTCAAGTTGTTTCTTATCTTGCACTTAAACAGATTTTGTTCGTATGGTAATCAGGGACTCCATTTTGATAGAGAATTTTGGATTGCATCTGCACCCAGTGAAAGCATGCATGTGTGTATGCACATACTGCTTTATAACAGGTGACAATCTGAGCTCATACATGTATATTTTTGCATTACTATAGCAGTCTGTCATCTGTCCCTTTATATATATTGTGTATGGTAACATATAGTTAGCTTAAGAAAACATATTATTACCATTACTCCTGTGCAGCTGTAAATCATATTTTAAACAATTTAACAAGTGAGTAATTAAGTAGAATATTACATTTCTTTATTATGTATATAGGATACTAGATGTATGTATATAGCATGTTTTTGAGCAATGAGGAAATGCATCCTTGTCTAGAGAGCTTACAGTTTTAAATTAATGCAAAGTTTTAAATGCTACTGATATTATAATATTTTTAATCAAATGCTATTTTGTGGAAGTAGACTTAATAATTTATCACTCTACAAGCAAATTAGTTTACTTGCTAAGCATTAATGTTGTCGGAATTTATTAACAAAAGTTGTCTTGAGATATAGCAGTTGTTTTATAAGAGTGATGTTCCATCCATGCAAATTATTTCTTTAAGAGACCCTTCCATTCTTCAAACCACAGTCCCCTTTCAGTATGACTTATCAACTAGGCTGTAAGGTAAGTATAAACATACTGCCTCAGATACACTCCTACCTGCCAGTTTTCTTTCTGGCTACAGATTTCACTCCTGATTTAAAACATGGCATCTTTAGATTTTGGAGCTTTCACTGGTGTTGAAAAGGAAAGAAGAAACGTGCTTGGGAGGCAGTCCTCTTCAGAACTCCTTTTTTTGGGGCTTGTGTTGATATTCCATCACCAAAGTGGAAATCCCTTAATTTAAAAGAGGTTAAACAATGTACCACTGCTAGGACAACTGTATATCTCACTCATTTTATGTGCCATCATGAATTTCAAGCAAAGTTCTGCTGCTAAGAACTTTGAGACTTCTCAGCTCTTTGTTGATAGGCAACTTTCACAAGCTTTGGTGTCTTCTTCATCTCAGCAATAAAAATAGTATTCTGGGTCACACTCCCTTTGAAAAAAAATGCTTTAAAATTTGAGGTAGTATTATGTAAGCATATTAAAAATACTACAAAAAGAAATTCTTATTTACTGTTGGTGCAGTTCATAATTGAGACAGTGGCTGAATGGACAAGATACTTGCAAGCTTTGGTTGTGGTGCCTGTCTCAATAGAGTATCTACCTCTCTGTCTGTCTCTCATCTTTGTACGATCCGTGTGTATGTTACACACAGCCAAGTTTTCCCCCACATAGACAGTGGGCATCGTATAAAAATTGGTTTAGGTATCTTGTATCTAAGACACATTGAGTCTTCAGCTTCTAAACCTGGAAGGAACTAAGAGCCATGTTTTTAAAGACATAGCAAACCATAAAAATATCAGGCATATAGTGAGTTTTTAAGCCTTTACGTGCCTAACTTCTATTTGATTGCCTTAGTGTTTCTGATTTCAGAGGGCATTAGATCTGCAGGGGCTTTTAATGAATCCTACTGTCTGTAACACAAGATACCTGACTGTATTTAGAAATCCAACTCATATTATTTCCTGTAATAGACCTGGTAGCTATGCACTACTTTTGACAGTGTCCTGAGATTCAAGAGTATCCGAGTAACTTGGTATTGATTATAGCCTTGTATGTAGAGTGAAGCTAGAAATAAAGTTACAGACTATCTTGGGGTGCCAGAAAATGTGTGAGGAAAAACCAGAGAAGGATCTCATGGCAATGCCTAGAGAAACTGGTATCGAGAGAAATTTGGTTTGTCTCTGAACCTGCAGTGTGATATCCTGCAATTGCTAGGTGTGCTCCTACAGTAACGCTACTCTGAACACAGATCTTTGTACTAGGAGTCACGTCACTGTAGTGCACACAGGACTGCATAGCTACGAGTATTCTTGCTTTGAATTGAAACCTCGCTGTTGCTTTGTATGCATGTGTATGTATGTTAATATTTTCATGAGAAGTAAGGTAGAATTGCATGTTCCTTTAATTAGTGTCAAGAGCCTGAAAATAGTTTGAAATAGAAAACCACAGTAAATGACTGCTTTTCTCATGCATTATGTACTTGTTACACAGTAATAAAACTCAGAGCGGCTTCTGATTTGCACAGTTGGATAGAAGGTGAAACGTTAAAAAAGGGAACTTTTTGTGACAGCTCTTGTCTTCTTTCAAACTATTTCTAGCATTTCCATAATTACCTGCTTTGACAACCTCCATGTCAAGGGAGGAAAAATAGACTTCAGTGAGTTGTACTAAGCATGAAGTTTCAATAATTGTTTCTCCCTCCCCTAGCCCGAATAATTACATTGAAATTGAATACTGTTTGGTTGCCACAATGGATACCCACTTTTCCCATTTATTTGATCATAAATATTATTTATTTGAGACATGGTATGATCAAAACTAGCTTCAGTCATGGAGATTAGTTTATACAGAATTCACATTCCTTTAACCGTTCTGTTTGACACCGTTGGGGTTGCACGTTATATAGTTTTTCTTCTATCTTCTTTCATATGTTGCAATTGAGAAGTTTTAAAATGAGGACTCTGGCGTGGAGATTGTACATTCTTGCATAGAGAATAGAGCTTAGCAAATGAGTACTTTACTCCTGAAGCCACAGAAAGCTGCAGAATATGATTTACAGTTCTGGGAAATGCTCTTTAAAAAGCACAGGGATAAACAGCTCTCCAAGCAAAATATTTTCCACTGTTGCTGTCCAGGTTCACAAACAGGATTGAAAATTTGAGACTTATTAAAATGACTTGACTTGCACTAAATACCATTTTGCATAGTAAATTGTGCATGATTCCAGAGAGGATTATTACTCACAGCATGAAAGGGCGGAAAAATTTGTCAATATAAAAAGCTGAGCTACATATGTCTAAATAAAAGGGAGTGGTCAGAGAAGTCGCTTAAAAAAAATTTAAAAAGATCAGAGGTTGAAGTAGTCACCATCTTTTAGAGTTTTTTCCTCTTATTAACTTTAACTTTCTCCTCAGGTGTGAAACATAGGTGCTTATCAGCCTCTACAGAAGAGTATTGAGGCACCGATTTGTCCCATTGCTTCCAGTTTGCCTATGCTGCAGATCCCAAGGCTGTAGGGGAAAGAGCTGCTGCTGCTTTGCTACTCCTCTCCATGTGGGAGGGAGTGCATGGAGGATCTGTTGGCTCTGCCTCTTAATTCACTGTCAGCACAGCTGAATGGGAGTGGAGGGAGAAGTAACATGTACCAGGAAAAGGGCTGGTACAGATTACATCATATGTAGAGTAAGGGACCAAACTGGGACTGAGTCACACAGTTCCTTGTTTGCTCTGTGGGCATCGAGGCTATGCATTGCTCTTTATTCAGGGCAGAGTGCAGTGGTACCAGGCTAGTTTGTGATTTTTGCTGCTTCAACACTGTTTCATCTGTGATCTCGAATATATGTGTAGATCTGTACAAAAATCTCTGCAGCATTATAAAAACAATTCAGGCACAAACCCCTACTGTCTACGTGTATTGCTGACACGCTTTACGTTCCAGTGTTTGTGCCTTTTCTCTTCCTTTTGCCTCTCATTACATGTTCTTCAAAAATACATGTGTGCTACATTGTGGTGCCCTAGATACTATATCGGCTCATGCCAGGGATTCTGTAGCTCAGAAGTATCAATATAGTAATTTAGTAATAACATTGCTTCTCTATAGATTGGACTTAAAAATTTCTGTGAGTTAGAATTAGTATTTAACTGATTTAGCTTGGTGGTAAATGCAGTATTAGCACTGCATTTAAAACAAAATATTGGGCTGTCATCAAATCATGTATTTCTACGTATATTTGAAATCAGCATATTGGTTTAGCACACACAAATTGTGGAGTGTTTTAAACCTTAGTTGCAATTTTTGTACTGTTATTGATTGATTGCAAAGAATTAGTGCACCTCTCATTTACAGGGTCAGGAACCCAGAACTCTCAAATGGCCTTCATCTAGAGTGAACTGTAACAGATGATCCTAAGGAGTTACATTTCCCTTACAACAGAATGAGAGTCAGAGTTTCTCATTTCAGAAACCTGTGGTACCATTAGAAGTCCATTTCCATTATCTCTTATGTTTAAGGGGTTGTTGCAGTCTGCAGGCAAAGATAACAGGAAAAGTAAAACAGCAGCTAGGTTTAGTAATTTGTTTGGACAATTTATCTGTTTTACTTTCAAAGGTCAAAAAAAATGTTCTACGAAGCCTAGATAATGAGAGATGCCATAAAGTGTGATGTATCCAACAAAGGTCATTTGGATGAGTTTGCTCTTGAATTACCCAGGTGCGTTCTTCCAAATAATCACACTGAGTGCACAGAACACTGTCGATAATTTAAAATTGCAACTGATCAGAGATTGGCTCAAACTAAACCTGAATAAAGCAAGTCTTACATTGATTTGGCTAATGTTGATTGTCGATTAACCAAAGATATTTAGCACGTATGTTCATTACGAAATGATCAGTCAGTTCGCTCAGTGTTTGATTTAAATAAGTATTTTAGCAAAGCCAGATAATGCCTTTCTAACTCAACCTACTCCTCTTTTTTGCCATGCAGTGACACAGCCCTTCATTTACCACGTTATTTCTTACTTCCAACCTGGCACTGCTGAGCTCCTGCTCAGTTGCCAAGTTAACAAGACCTGCCCTGGATCAGAATGTTCAGTACTTCCTAGTGACGAGGTCTTCTCTCTGCATCCTACTCTTGAAATGTAATGTAATACGAAATTATTTTATCTTGCCTGTTTAACTTGACAAACTGGAAAATGGAGTTTAGTTAACAGGTTTTGCGATATTATAGAAACAGGGGAATTGTCTTAACTCTCAGCACTTTGCTGGACTTTTAGTTCATTTGTTAGTGAAGAAAGTATTCTGAGACATTAAATTGCCTTACAACAATCAATTTTCTGCTCCAAAATGGATATTTTCCTTTCCATTTGTCATTTTTAAAAAATTTTTGCTAACTCGTATGTATGAATTTTTAACAGACAGAGTTCAAAGTTCAGGTTCATTCATGATTAAATATGAAGTATTCAAACTAGGCACCAAAATGCAAGTATTCTATGAATATGTGGTGTCTGTACAGTTCAAAAAAAGACCATTACTCTGTTCTTTGTTTGAAGTCAGAATATGCAGAAATTGTCAGTTATGACCTTCAAGAAAACCTTTGAGATCACTTCCTTAAACCCTGCCTCTCAGTTCTGGCATCAAATAATATTTAGCTAACCCTATTTCAAACCAAGAGAAATCATGAGTATTTCGACATATGTAATTATGATAATTTAGGAAGTTGGAATAGTTTCTAAGACAGCATAAAGAAGCTATGTATTTTTAATTCAACCAAAGTACAAGCCCATCTGAAATGAAATGTGACATCTTGCTCAAAATTAATAATACATAAAAACATTGGTTTTATAGGTTTGGGTATTGTGTCTTTAGAAAAACAACTGGAAAGAAAAAAACCAAAACAAGTACCAGCCTGTTAAAGTAACATTTAAAAAATCCCTCTTGGACATTGTTACTTTGGTACTGTATGTCTGGCCACCAGAAGACTTAGAGCTACTTGTTCACAAGTTTGTGTTGCCCTTTGCCTTCAGGAGACAGAAAATGCTCCATGAGAGGCAAGTGTTGATATAACCAATGGCTGACTTGAGGACCAAGAGGGAAACAGGAAGTAAGAAGGGATAGAGGAGTTCCTCAAATTATGGGGTTCAGAAGGTGCTGCAGGATAGAAAAGGTGAAGTACAGACACTTGCTTGTGGAGAAGACTAGCAAGAAGTGTTCAGTAAAGGCTGGTCACTACTAAACAAGATTAGAGCTGAAGGAATAAGCAAGTTTAGAGAAACCTCTTTTGTATTTATGACATTTTCCTATCAGGAGGAACTAGTTTTATTTATTCTGTAAGGCTAGTTACTAGTTTATCCAGAAAAGGGAAAGCAGTGACAATATCATATCTGTTAAAAGTGAAAGAACACTCCATTCCTAATCTTCAGCCTACAAAGCAGGTCTTCCAGTACAACCTGGTGTAGGCACTAAAAATCTTTTGACTAGAGACAAACTTCTAGATTTTTTCTGGGACTATGGGTTGGAGAGGAATACAGTTTCCAAGCAGCAAATGATACTTGGTGATATATTTCAACTGCCCGAGTTAAGTGAGAGCTTTAAACAAAAATACAGCTTACAAGAAAAGTGGAAGTTTCATGCCGGTGGCATGAAATACAGCCTGATCCTTTTTGAGCAACACACTTGGAAGACAGGAACATGGCTTGGGCTGCGTTGCCCCCATGAGTAGGCCATCTTTCATTCTTCATTCATGCAGCTGTTACCACTACTGAGATGTCAGAATATGCAGAAATCTTCAGTTTCTGGATGAAAAGCAGCTACCTCAAACTCCATGTAGGGCCACTGTGGCATTTCCTTTATAATAATGTTAATGACCTTCAAGAAAACCTTTGAGATCACTCTCTTAAACCCTGCCTTTCTAAGGAAGGAAGGTGTGCAGCTCCAGTCATTAGAAGGATTAAAAACCTCATAGAACTTCAAATAACCACCAAAGCTGGACAAGTAGTTACCTGCAGCGAGTAAAATTTCTTCTTTTACATTCCACCTAAAAGTAAACTGTAGAACGTGAAGTTGGACCTAGTTCTACCAGATCAAATGCTGGGAGCTGATGCATTTCAAGGTGGACATCAACTGAAATCCTTACATGTAGGTATAAAACACGGCTGGATGTCTTCAGACATTTTAAATTTTTTAGTTTTGTGGCATAATCCCAATCCTTAGATTTCTCTTTTAATAAAGATGATGAAATCTGTTTCTGATACTCTTCAGATGCCTCCTGCGAACTGCAGGTTCAAAGGGCTTATATCATTTATTTGTGTAAAGAGACTGTTAGGAGTACAAGTTAACTCTCAGAAAACTGCAGTTACCTGGTAGATGCAGTGTTTGCTGTGTTGGCTGGCGTGATTGTGTATTTCCCCTCAAGGTCAGAGCACATTGCATATTTATGTTTTTCTGTTTTAGCAGAAAACTTAAATGGTATGTTTTGGGGAGCAGTTTATAGTCAAGATAGCCATTTTATAAAATATTTCAGTTCGTCTTGGAGGAGGAGAGAAGATATATGTTCTGTACCTGGCAGTGTAATTGGAAACAAACAAACAAACAAGACTTAGCTCCCAGTCACTTTTTACAGTACATCAAAGAGTAAAGGACTGGGTAGCAATGGAGCCTCAAAGTGAAAATATAGCTGTGTGCAGGTGAGGGGGAAAAACCTGTAGTGCCATGCGGATTTAGAGACTACTTGTCATGGGTAGAAAAGCCTGGCAGATGTCAGCTTCTCTACCACTGTTCAGCAAGTGACAGGAAGCCCTGTAAAACCAGGAGGGTGGCTGGGGAGGGACCTTTCTAACACTGTATTTAATTGCAGTGAGCCATGAAGAGAAACTGAAGCCAGATTTGGAAGATCAGTTATAAAGATTCTGCACATTTTTAGTGTGTTCTAAGGATAATTCCTTCTATAAATATGCATGCAATAGTTTAATTACATTTGCATTTTGAACCACGTTGATTATCCTATTCAGATTTGAACTACTTGGACCTTTTATGCCTGTAATGGCAGGGAAACTTCAGTCTCATAACTGCTTCAATCTGCAGTGGCTGTGGTAATTGAACCCGTTGTACTTAGAAATATAATTATAGTGTGTTTAAAAAAAAAAAATTATGTTCTAGTGAAAATTGAGACTGAAGTATTTGGTGGTGGTAGTATTAGAAATAGGAAGGACTCAGTGCCTGTGAGAGAATTCCACAGAACAGACTTGCCAGTATGAAAGGACAAGATGTTTCTGCTAAGAAAACTTGTCTGTTTGACCCAGTTTTTCTAATGTGCCAATTGACACAATATTCCTCATTCACATCATCTTCACTTTAAGCACAAGGACCCTGATTTCAGTGTACATGTTAGTGGCATTAATTTAATGCATAAAATGGATGCATGCAGATACTTTGAACTTGAAAAATTTTTGTCCTGGTGTGAATTCTATAGGAGATTCTGACAAGTCACTTCAGTATGCTTTTTTGTGTTTGCTAATGAGGAACATTTTCATGCTTTTTTCAAGATCAATATGGTTATTTTACTAGATCACAACTACCCTTTAGCCAGTGAAAGCTGATTCAAAGGGCCTTACTCACATCTGAAAACCGGATGACCATTATACATCAGTATTTGAAATGGACTTGGAGCATTTGGAATTTAGTTACAGCTGCTATTACCTGACTAAGATAACTTTGTTAATCACTGGAAAAGATTTGAAGTTAGTAGGTAGCTGTTCACAGTAAGTAAATTACATCCGTATTTTAATGAATCATGTCACGCTGTTTTAGCAGCGACTGTGATGCAGTCCTCAGATATCCCAAAGGTATATGACCTTGTTTCTTTCTAGTGGAGTAATACAAGCACCGCAGGAATAAGCTCCTTGAAGGAGTAAGGTCATGGTAGATTTATAGAGGCATGTGGTAAACAAGGATGGAATTGAGAGGTGTTATAATGAGGTTTTCCCATACTGACTAATGAAAATTTGACCTTGTTATGCATGGCAATATTTTTATTTGAGTATGGGAGAGCTTTCTCCCCCCCCCCCTCCCCCTTTCAGTTAGCAAAGTCATTTGTCTGCTGCTGCTGTAGTTTCATGCTATATACGTATGTGAAGTGTTTTGCCTCTGCTCTATGCATCTCTGAGTATAACTATAGAGGCAATTAAGGACAAAGAAAAGGCTGTTACTTTTCATTTTATCTCTAAGATAAGGTTCTCTTTAAATACTGCCTTTTAAAATTTTCTTATATGTTCACATACTTGATGTGTCACCTCTTGGCAATATCCTGTGTATTTCAATGCTATTCTTAGAATAATGTCGTGGTCTTCTGCCCAGAGAGAAGTGAGCCGGTCTAGTTTCTCCCTAGCTTTTCCTTACACTTGTAATCCAGATAAAGTGTTCGGCCTTTTTCCTCCTGTATCCCAGTCTAAATGTGGGTATTATCAGCTTCCTTGATATGTGGTGTTGGTTATGGTTAAGAAGTATTTGGATTCACCTGTCTGCTTTTGTTTCTAATACTCTTCACTATCTGCACTAACAAAAGCACAGGGAAGTCATTAGCAGAATTTACAAATCTTCCTTGTAACAAACATATGCTAACAGGTAAAAAACAAACTTCAGTATTTTTCAGAGCTTTTTATGTTTATTTTGGGAGTTGTGTTTTCCTTTGAAAAGGATAGCAAGATCTACCAACAGCTGTTTCCATATTATACCTGTGGACAAACCAGTAATTGCACTTGCTTCTAGTAACATCCTCAGCATTTCTCAAGTGGAAGCAGCCGAATCCCAGTTCAGGTCGTCTTTATGAGTGAATTTCCATCCAGCTACACCCTGTACCCAACTCTGTTTCAGCACAGAGCTTTGTGAAGCTGAATCAGCAAGTTGTACGAGCCTTCTCTGAATGAAAGTCCTGGGTACATTTTTTTGGTGTTGCAATAGGGTCATGCATCAGATAATTAGCTGCTTCAGTTTATCAGGGGAGGCGGTAAGCTTCTAAAACTAGATCACTTCTATTTGAATTTTTTACCTGTGCAGAGGCAGTAGGTAAGATTTAACACTTGTAACGAATGCAGTACAATACAGCCGGTAGATACATAGGGTTAACATACAGCTGAGCAGTGTTGGGCTTAGTGTCCTCTCCACAATACTCAGTTCACCTTTGCTGGCCAAGTGTTCATCAGCTGAGGATGTCTTGGCCTCTCTTGCTCCTTGGACTATGCTGGTCATTGGCATTACTGAGCTGTCTTCCCAGTCTCTGGGGCAGGATTTCCCTCACAGATTTTTAGGCTTACCATCTGCTCCCACCCACCCAGTGTTTTTTCTCTTGAGTTACTAGTACCATCTCAGTATCTTCAGTTCTGTTCTAGATTTTCTGTTGCTGTTATTTTCTTTATTTATTAATTTTGCATGGCTTTGGCTTATATAATAGCAGAGTCGAGATTGCGCATCTGTTTCTCCCAAAACTGCACCTTGGGGCACAGATACGTAATGTCATAGGCATAGTTACAGGAAGAGATGCAAGTGCTAAATAGCATCTACAAGAACGGCTGGAAGGAGGATCCAGGGAACTACAGGGCTGTCATTCTGACCTCAGTGCTTGGGGGGTACAAGACATCCAGGTGATCAGGCCCAGTCAGCATGGCTTTATGAAGGGCAGGTCCTGTTTGACCAACTTGATCTCCTTCTACAACAAGGTGATCTGCTTAGTGGATGAGGGAAGAGCTGTGGATTTTGTTTACTGGGACTTTAGTAAGGCCTTTGACAGCATTTCTCATAACATTTTTCTGCAGAAACTGGCTGCCTATGGCTTGGATGGGTATACACTTGACTGGATAAAAAACTAGGTGGATGGCTGGGCCCAGAGGGTGGTGGTGAATGGAGACACCAGTGGTGTTCCTCAGGGCTCAGTATTGGTGCCTGTCCTCTTTAACACGTTTATCAATGATCTGGATGAGGGGATTGAGTGCACCCTCAGTAAGTTCGCAGATGACACCAAGTTGGGTGGGTGTGTCGATCTGCTTGAAGGTCAGGAGACCCTACAAACAGATCTGGACAGGCTGGATCGATTGGCCAAGGCCAGTGGTATGACGTTCAACAAGACCAAGTGCCAGGTCCTGCACATGGGCCACAACAACCCCCTGGAACGTTACAGACTTGGGGAAGAGTGACTGGAAAGCTGCACAGAAGAAAAGGACCTGGGGGTGTGGGTCAACAGCTGGGTGCTGAATACGAGCCAGCAGTGTGCTCAGGTGGCCAAGAAGGCCAACAGCTTCCTGGCTTGTATCAGCAATAGTGTGGCCAGCAGGAGGAGGGAAGTGATTCTCCCCCTGTACTCGGCACTGGTGAGGCCACATCTTGAATGCTGTGTTCAGTTTTGGGCCCCTCACTACCAGAAGGACATTGAGGTGCTGGAGCGTGTTCAGAGAAGGGCACCAAAGCTGAAGGATCTGGAGAACAAGTCTTATGAGGAGCGGCAGCTGAGGGAACTGGGGTTGTTTAGCCTGGAGAAAAGGAGGCTGAGGGGAGAGATTATCACTCTCTACAACTACCTGAAAGGAGGTTGTAGCAAGGTGGAGGTCGGTCTCTTCTCCCTTGTGACAAGGGACAGGACGAGAGGAAATGGCCTTAAGTTGCACTAGGGGAGATCCAGGTTAGATAGCAGAATTTCTTTACAGAGAGGGTTGTGAAGCATTGGAACAGGCTGCCCAGGGAGGTGGTGGAGTCCCCATCCCTGGAGGTGTTTAAGAGACATGTAGATGTGGTGCTGAGGGACATGTTTTAGGGACCCTGGCAGTGCAGGATGAATGGTTGTACGTGATGATCTTAAAGGTATCTTCCAACCAGATGATTCTGTGATTCTATATAGTATCAAGTCCTACACAGAAAACAGTGTAAAATGTAGCCTTATTTTTAATGCATTTTCACATTTGTTGATGACTCTCTTTATTTTCCTTTTTGATCCAATCAAATAGTTAAACTGGGACACCACAATGCAATTTTGCATCAACATGATCAAAACATTAAGAACATTCTAAACCAGGGCTGAAATTGCAGTTTTTAGAAAAATAATTAGTTTTGCCACAGTGTTTTACCTATGTTCATGAAAATTTGGATAACAAAAATAAGAAAAATAAGAACTGTTTAAAATGTTTTATCCCAACATTGTGTATTGCATTTGCTTCTGATTTATATAATAATCTTTCTACTGTTCATAGGAGATTCTTAAGAATGAAAAGTACAGAGAAGAAATGAAACAGAAAATCAAAGACATATCTGAAAAGGATAAACTCCTTCAGGCCAAGGAATACAAGGAGGGACTTGTTGCTGAACCAGCACATACCCATGTCAAAGGCCATGCATCTGCCCCATACTATGGAAAGAAGGAGCCTTCACAAGATCCAACCAGCACTGCAAATACCTTTCAGCCAGGCTCCTGGATGCCACCAGGCAGTGGCAGTAGTCATAACAAATAAAGTGTTGTGATGTACAGATACTGCTAATGGCTAAGTATTTTAACAGACAACACAAACAGCTGTTAAATATAAGTGATTGTGCAATAAAGTGATATTAAAGCAGTTTAATTTTTGCCGCACTGTTCAAATAGGCTTACTGATGACAAAATACTGTGAAATGTTTGGGTTTAGTGAAAACCAGGATGTGTTACTAAGTTTGTTTTTGACAGTTGCTGGTCAGTTAGTCATGAAACAGGTAGAAGGTTTTCTAGGTAACAATTTTCTTAAATAAGTCTAATTTTTTTTTTCCAAAAAACCTTTTTTTTTTTATTTTTATGTAGTAAATTTTAGGTAAGCAGTACGCTTAAATTTTCCCAAACCTAGGGGTCAGTTTATAGTAGTTCTTCAGAATACTTGCTAATACCCTTGGCAGTGCCAGCATTTGGCAAGCGGATGGAGAAGTTGATTGCATTAACAGGAATCACTATGACGCTACACTGACTACACGCTGTATTAATCTTAAAGACATTCTTATGACTCAGATTTAAGAAAACAAGAAACAGATTTGAATAAAGTTTTATTTGCAGCCAGCAGTAAACCCAGGATAAAATCAGGCTGAGTTAAACTACGTGTAACTATTAAAATAGAGATTAGAAGCTCTTGGTAGAGCTCATGAAAAATAAAACAGGGTTTGGGGCAAGGGATTGTCATTAATATTAGTTTTTTTTTAATTTATGGTGTATGCAGGTACTTTCCTAAATGATTACATCTATTTCACCATAGTTTAGATATATGGAAGGTGCGTATTATTTGCTTAGAGATGATGTTTGACAACTACAAATCAAAATAAAGACCACACTATTTTTTGAAAAAAAAGTATCAAATTTATTTATGCAGTGCATCCTTCATCATTCCTCTCCATGTGTTTTACGCTATGTAGGTATCAAAGGTGGAACACATACACATTTGACAACACTTGACACAAAAGGTGGAGACTTAACCCCATGTATTTATAAAATGCTGAAATGCTAGAACAATGCTGCTTTGACCAACAAAACTGAAAGGGGATCAACAACACTTAACATTTACTTTAAGTCATTTCTGTTATAGACTCCCCGCTTCTAATACCCCTTGGTGTCAGCCAGCTCTACAGGTCTCCTCCTTTGAGGAATGGTATTTTTTTAAGGTTTTATTTTTAAACATAGTGAAGGACTAGTTGCTAGAAAGCACAGCTCTGTGCTGATGTTTAGAAATACACCAAGCCTAAAAATTTAACAACTGCCACAAGCTCTTTAGAACTAGACTACTAATAAAAATTAGGCTTTGAAAAATTCATCACTTCTGTTAGAAAAACATGAATTGGAATTAAGGTTAAATAATTTTTGCATATTTACAACACAAATGCTGCTTGGACTTTTTCCAGTATGCCAGCAATTTGCAACCTGGGAGGCAGTGGAGTTTCAAGGGCCATGAGAACAAAGATCCCACCTAAAGGTCCTAAGTCAAACGTTGGGACGAACTACGAGTCACCAGCGTGCACATCCTCCTCCTGTACTCTGCCACAGCCACCTGCTATTGGTCCCTGGGACACAGAACAGTCAGCCACCTGGGCCTTTGGTCTCACCACATTTATGGCTATTCTTTGAGTACTAAGAAGTTTCTGAAGGCAGAAACAAATTAGGTGCAGGTGATGCATTCAGGTGATTGTTGGAGAGAACTAAGCAACACAGCAGTCTATTTTGTAGAACTCAAGTGGCTTAAGACAAATGAACATAGTAAGAACAAGCAGTTTCCTAGAGTTCGGGCTGATTTTAAAGACTGTTGATTGCCAGCAGTTCAGGAAATGCTAAGGTAGGTTCTTTCTGCAGACAAGCCCCACCATCAAAAATGCTACAGCAGTCCCTGCGTGCACACAGCTGAACAAAGGGCAGGGCCACATGCAGTGTCCTTAAAGGAAATCAGTAAGGTATGCTCCCTAACCCTGCAGCTAGCTTATCTCTAAGCTCTGCTGAGGGTATACCAAAACCTGCCTTTCTGTAAATCCAGTTTGCCATTCACATTCTCTCTATGAGTTGACAACTTCAATATACTTGTTAAGTCATAGCTCAGCTAAGGAATAAAAAAAATCTACCTCCGAAGACACCCAACAGATTAATTTTTTAATTTAACACGCAGATTTAGAAGTGCAACCTGTCCATTACAAGTACTTGGGCAAACATCAACACAAATCATCTCAGCAGAAAAGATACATTGAAGGGGTTAAATTTCATACTTCAAGAAATAACAGGATCAAGTATCAAAGGACAGTTACAACACAAATTGTACAAGTGTTTCATTTAAAAAGTGGATTCTTTGCACAAGGAAGGACTTTTTTTGCCCATTTAATCCCTCTTTGTTCGTTTGGCTTTTGCAATATTCTCTTGGCGTTTCTGTTTCTTCTTTTGCTCTCGCTCCCTGGCCTCAATCATTTTTGCAAGCTTCCACGAAAGTGCTGCACTAATTATGAACAATGGTGTAAGGGCCAGGATCACTGTAGTAAGAAAGCCATATGGGTCCTTTGCAGCCCACTCCACGATGTATTCAGCCCAAGCCTTAATATCGAACATTTTTTCTGTTTTTCTACTGGGAAAACCCTATGGAATAACAGGAGAATAATCTCGTGAGTATTCCCAAAAATAAAAGCATGCATACACAGCAATTACTATTTAAATGCAAGTCACCATATTTCATTATTGAAGAGCAAGCTCATTTTTGCTAAAAGTTAAAAAGTAGGGTGTAGTATGTGAAAGTGCTGTAGAAAGTGCTGACCCTACCATAAAGTACAGTGTTTACAAAATAATTACGCATTTTAACCATCAGAGCTTCAGGTCATACCAAGAAAAATTGCAACATGGGAAAACAGCCAAGTGTGGGAGAAAAGGAAAGCGAGCGTAGTTGGCTTATCGTGCCGTAGGTTTTGCGGGGGAGGCGAGGGAGCCGGGGCAGTGCGTGATAAGAGTCAGCTAGCAATAGCCGGCAAGCCAAACACAACATCAGAACAGAGTCGGCAGCGACGGCGCACAGGTTGGGGCACAGGTGGAAGCCGCGGGTCCGCCCCGGGCCGGTCGGCTGCGAGTGCTGAGGCCGGGTCGGGAGGCCCGGCGCGCCTCGGCGCGGCGCGGAGGCGGGCAGCCGCCAGCCGGACACCTCCCTGGCGACTCCCGCCCCCCGCTCCCTCCCTCCTTCTGCCGCAGCCGTTGCGCTGTTCCCGCCCGGCCCCGCCCCGACACCTGGTAACGCCGGCCACGCGCCACGCCCCGCCCCCCTCTCAAAGGCCGCGCCGCCCTCACCTGCGGTGGGGGGGGGCCCAGCGCCGCCTCGGGCACCCTCCGGGCCGGTCGAGCGACGGAAGGGTGGCGCCGAGGTCCCTGCAGAGAGAAGACACAGGCCGTGAGGAAAGGCGTTCGGAGCGGCGCGGCCCGTCCCCGGCAGAGCTCGCCTCCGCCCGGCACGGGTAGCGCTGCTCGGCCAGGGGCGGAGGATGGCGGCGGGAGGGCATCGCCGGGGTTCGCAGCGAGGCGGGGCGGGGGGGCCGTGCCGTCCCGCCTCCCCTCACTTCCCTCCCGCCGCCCGCCGCCCGCCGCCCCCCGCCACGGCCCCACGGTACCGCTGCGCTGGAGGGCGCCGGCCTGCCGAGCGGAAACAGGAAGAAGGCGCCCGCTCCGCCCCCATGCCGGCCGGGCGCGGAGGAAACAGAGTCCGCCACGCCGCGGCTGGCTAGAGCGGCCCCGCCGGGCGCCCAGCCCACCTCCTTGGCGGCCACCCGCCAGACGTCGCGGCGGGGGCGGGGCAGCGTCACGCGCTGACACACTGACACACTGTCGTAGCCGTGGGCGGAGAGACAGAGCCCTGCCACGCCCCCGAGGCGGCGGGCCCCGCCTCGGCCGGGTCGTGCCTCACGTGAGCAGTCCCGTACCGCGCCTAGGGCCGTGGCTGGTCCTCTGCGGTGTCGCGGTCCTGGGGTTGTTGTTGTTCGTTTAAAAAAGGCCGTAGGTGGGGAAAAAAGAGTTTCCGAGGTGTCCGAGTGGCCGTGTGATCTTGTTAAAAAGCGCTGCTGAGACTGGCGGCAGAGCGCAGCTCGGACCCAGGGGCCGTCCGGCGGTGACCCGCTCAGGCGGGCGCCGGTTGGGGAACTGGTGCCCTGCGGGCCCGGCGGTGTCATCGGTCTGTCCGTGCTCCTCTTCCTCTCCCATCACAGTGCTACTCAATCGCATGGTACGATCTGGAGGTAGACCACGAGTGGATTTTGCCAGTAGCTCGCCAACACACCTGCACCTTGAGGGAAGTCGTGGCTCGCCGTATTGGCCCTCAGTGGCTAGCTGCAGTGCACCGTGCAGTTCCCAGGGCTGAAAGGGCTGGGCAGTAGCTGCTTGCTGCTGCCATAGCTCTGGTTGTTGAACTGCTCCCTCCTGAACTGACCTCAGCAAAATTACTCAGCTGACCTCAGTACTATCTGAGTGACTGGCAAAGCTTCTAATATTGTCATACTGAGAAGTCATGGTTTGAGATTTTGCTTTACATGTGTCGCACCAAGCCTTCCCTTCTCCCTTTCTATGGACACACACTGGTGGGAATAAAGACTTCATTATGTTGCCAAAGCAAAGCTAAGCATAGATTAAGGTATTAGCTTAGTACCCGAGAACATCTTGCAATCACTTAAATTTTATTGATCAATTCAGGAGTTCGCTACTCTGTAGCAAAACAGCAAATGCCATCAGGTCATTCTGCTTTTGAATGTCTTTTCTTTCTATGAATATTTATATTTAAATTTAAAGGGCAGCAAACAGGCAAATAAATATATTTATCAATAAGAGAGTCATTGACAAGAGATCTGACTAATCTAAAACACTTTAGGTTGAATTTTTGGTATGGAATTTTGTCCTATGTGCAAGTTGTCATTATTCGTGCATTCTTATTCAAAACCTGTCTGTAGTGTTCAGGCTCTTTTAATATGTTTTGAAAACAGGGCTGTTGGAAGGGACCTACAATGGTGATCCAGTCCAACGGCCTGACCAATGAAGGGCTGACCTAATCCTAAAGCATGTTATTAAGGGCATCGTCCAAATGCCGCTTAACCACTGACAGGCTTGGGGCATCAGCCACCTCTCTAGAAAGCCTGTTCCAGTGATTGACCACCTTCTTGGTAAAGAAACGATTCCTAATGTCCAGTCTGAACCTTCCCTCGAGCAGTTTTGAACCATTCCCACACGTTCTGTCACTGGATCCCAGGGAGAAGAGCTCAGCACCTCCCTCTCCACTTCCCCTCCTCAGGAAGCTGCAGAGAGCAATGAGGTCACCTCTCAGCCTCCTTTTCTCCAAACTAGACAAACCCAGTGTCCTCAGCCGCTCCTCAAAGGACATTCCTTCCAGCCCTTTCACCAGCCCTGTTGACCTCCTCTGGACACATTCAAGGACCTTCACATCCTTCTTAAACTCTGGGCCCCAGAACTGCTCACAGAGCTCCAGACGAGTCCTCACCAACACTAAACACAGCGGGATAATCACCTGTTTTGGCCGGCTGGTCATGCTGTGTTTGATGCACCCCAGGATGCAGTTTGCCCGCTTGGCTGCCAGGGTACACACTGCTGACTCCTGTTGAGCTGCTGTGAACCAGCACCCCCAGAGCCCTTTTAGCAGGGCTGTTCTCCTGCCACTCCTCTCCCAGTTTATACTTGTGCCCGGTGTTACTCCATCCTAGGTGCAGAATCTGTCATTTCACTTGTTAAATTTCATCCCGTTAATCACTGCCCAATGCTCCAATATATCTAGATCGCTCTGCAAGACATCTTGCCCCTTGAGAGGGCCAACAGCACCTCCCAGTTTGATATCATCAACAAACTTCCTAATGGTGCATTTAGCTCCTGCATTCAGATCAATAATCAATATATTGAAGAGAACTGTCTCTAGAATTGAGCCCTGAGGACACCACTGGTGACCAGTCACCAGCCAGATGTAGCCCCATTCACTCCACCTCTTTGAGCCCTGCCCTAGATCCAGTTCTTCACCCAGTGCACCATGCTCATCTCACGGTTGGACAACTTGTCCAGAAGGATGCTGTGAGGGACAGTATCAAAAGCCTTACTAAAAATCCAGAAAAACTACATCCACCGCCTTTCACTCATCTACTAGGCAGGTGACCTTGTCATAGAAGGCTATCAAAGTAGTTGAACAGGACTTTCCCTTTATGAACCCATGCTGACTGTGACTGATCATAGTGTTATTCTTCAAATGTCTTTCAGTAGCACCCAGTGTGATCTCCTCCATTATTTTTGCAGATACTGAGGTTAGACTAACAGGTCTGTAGTTTCCTGGGTCTTCCCTCACACTCTTCTCATAAATTGCAATAATACTGGCCAGCTTCCCGCCAGTGGACACCTCCCCAGGCTCCCAAGACCTTTGGTAGTTATCTATACGTGTATCTCTGTACATGTGCTGCTCAGCTGTTTACAGGAGCATTAAAACTCTTGCAGAGGTTATGGGTGCTTCTTTTGCCTGTAATTTGTAAATCTTAGCAAAATATAACAATATAAATTTATTGGAGCTTAGGTATTTTTTCTGAGTTGTTGTGTTCATTGGTATCATTATAAGACACTTTTTCATGCTGTGTAGCTAAGTTAAAAGTAGATGGGCTGTTACGTAAGTATAGGCTATTTCTGGTAGAATTGCCTATTGGGCTAGAGGGGACGCAGTTATATTTCTGGTGCTTGGACGCCGGATTCAGGTACGTATGCCAAAACAAGCACTTAGTCAGCAGCTGTATACAAGCTGCTTAATATCACCACCTTTAGACCTGCTGCAAAATTAATTTCATCTTCCAGTCTACCACATAATAGGAACAGTCTCATCTGTCTGTCTTTCTATGTCTTCTCAGCCTTAGTGATTTAAAGAGGAAAATGCCTGATTCATTGGGACAGAAGAAATAAAAAGTAGGGATTTTTAATTCACTTTTCTAAGAAAACAGATGTTATGTAATCACCTTTTCGGGTGTCCTTCTCTCCCTAATAGCTTTTGAAGTTGTTGGCTGGTTATATTGGCAAAGTGGTAGAGGTCTTGTACATAATAATTCTGCTCATTTAAGTTTTGTGAAAGCAGGCAGTTAGGTAGAGGAGAGAGGCTCAGGCTACAACTTTGACTGAAAGCAGCAGTCCATGTCTGTTGGGGATGAAGAGATGTTATGGGTTTGCTTACCCGATGGGAAGGCTTCATTTGGGGCTTGCACTCTACCAAATTCAGAATAATTCAACCACGAGGCCACGGGGATCGTATTTTGCTTTTCTGAGTTATTCAGTGTTACTTTAAGTAGTCAAAGAGAGAACAGAAATTCAGAATTCACCACAGCTTGAACAAAGCAGCACAACCCTAGGCACACCATCAGAATACTTTAAAAGAACGTATCAAGCAAATATTTATGTTAATTATAATTTTGGCAGTTAACTGTTACTTTGTAAATCTGCACTTTCTTCTACATCTCATCTAGAATTCTTTTCAGTGACCCTGTTCTGTTATTTATAGCTATGTATGTGCCTGCATGTGTTTATTTTAAGACAGACACTCTTTAATTTTGTATGTGTCAGTTACGAGCAGATGAACGAGGGAATTGGAGGGCTTAGGGAGGATCCGCTGATGAAAGATGGCATTGTTTGAAGAGTGAAAGTCGTGATTCATACATCGTAATGGTTTACCTAGATGTCATTCCAGATACCTAGTCTAGGAAGGATCTTTGCTTAGGATGGAGTTAACTTTTCAGGAACTACGTAACCTCAGTGTCAGCAACTGTAGAAATGGCTGTAAGGTCCCGTTCTGGCTCGGCCGGACTAGGGTAGGTGAGTGTTTGAATTCTCTGCTGCGGGAAGAAGGAGTTACGCCACACACTCAGGGCCTGTTGGCATAATAAAGTTTTACTTTTCTGATTATAAAGCAGTGTGCAATTTTTAGATAGTGGCTTGGCAAAAGAAAATACAATATTACACGGGAAATGGGAAGAGGGAAAGAAAAGGAGAGAGATTAGCCCACCCTGCTCGCAGGGTGAGAGCAGCACTTCCCCCTGACAGGGTGAGGGTAAAGGTATCCCGTCTGCTTGGTGGGACTGCTGACCGAGAGAGAGAGAAAGACAGGAAAAGAGAGAGTGTCCCCCTCAGTGGGAGAGAAAGAGAGAAATCACCGGTCCTGCACCGGACTCTGCCGAGGGGGATGCCTGGATCCGGCATCATGTTTGGCCAGCTGGGCTGTTCCAGTGAAGAGAAAGCCCCAGAGATCCGTGCATGCCTCTATTTACTGGCTTCAGTTCCCAGGCTCCTGGAAACCTGTTCCCAACTCAGCTCCAGGACTGGCCGGTTACCAGCCCCCGTTGCCAGGTTTCAGGACCCTTCTCTCACCCCAGCTCCCGGCCCAAGAGCGGCTGTGACATTCGTCCTATCAGGAGCAGTCTCTAAGGGCATTGTTGCCAGGTAACCAGAGTCTTGTCCATTACAAGTGGCATCAAACTATAATACAGAGTGAATTTATGAACCATCAGCTTTGATAAAATTAAATCACTAGTTAACTGTTATCTCTATAAACATGAACAGCATTGGAAGTTCTGTCTCAATGGAATGTCTTGAGAACATGCTGAGGGGACAAGCATTGCTGTCCATCGTCACACTTTCAAAGAGGGAGCAGGCAGAAGAAAGGAAATAACACTCCAAAAATGCAGCAACAATAAAGTAAGACACAATGCTGAGACTCTAACATAGGCATGGAAAATGGGAGAGTTTCTTGCGTGAAAGCAAAGCCTGTCTCATGCCAGCTGTGGCTGAAGAGTCTACGGGTGTTTGAGTGTGTGTGGTGAGGACAAGCGTTGAATAAACATACTCGTTTCTCTCGGATATGTTGACATGTATCAGTGGTCTGGAATCATTCTGTTAAGGGAAGCCACTAAATATTTCACACAGTGTAATCTCTAACTACCCTTTTATCATTTGTAAATTCTGAGGCTAAACTAGTTCCTTGGAGCTAATCTTTTTTTGCATGCAGCATGAATTCTCTAATAATCTGTATGTGTACTTATTAATGTCCCAGGCATGTTGTACTCCACCTGCTGAATGTCCCTGTTTCTAGAAAGCTGGGTTGAATTCTTGTGCCATTGCACAATGGTGGTTTTTTTGAAGAGTTTTGAAAAGTAACTTGACTATTGCTTTTTCTCCACCCTGTAAAATCTCTAAGCTGTGAAAGCTTTATTGACAGTTTTTGATGGTGTGTGATATATCTACCATATGTGCCAGCCAATAAACATTCTGCTTTTTATAGCTTTACTTGAGCCAACAAAACTCGTTTGTACCACTGGGGATTAGAGATTATATCTTCTGCTGCAAATCTTTAAGAACATTGGTGTTTTATGTCTCAGTGGATCTGCCGTATATGCTTATTCTGTAAATTGCATTAACAACCCCACATATTTGTAGTTCGGCTACCATTCAACACAGCTAGGTCCGAGTATCCAAGGTGAAAGTAGTCAAAATCACGAGTAATATTGCTGCTTTACTTAATTCACTTCAAACCGTCCTTATAAATTGTTCTACTAATACATACTTCCAAGGATAGGGCATGTGTTGGAACAGTGCATGACCCATAGGCTAAGTAGCATGCCACACACTCATGTATCTTAAAAATGTGATAGAAGTATTTATATCTAATTTTCGATTAAAGAATGATCAAATGCTTCTGTGCTTTAGGTGGACTCACTTATGCAATAGCACTGTTATTACTACTGTTATAATGGATGATATCATTGAAGAACTGAAGTGTGTCAGGCCTTACTCTGTCCTTCCTTTGTTCCCAATTTAGGCCTTCTTACAGTTCAGAAAGGGAAAAGAATTTTCCAAGATACAAATGGAATTTATTCAAATAATAGAGATCTATTCTTCTAGATCATTACTACATCCTGATAATGGTCGTGTCTGAAGTGGATGTTAACTGGCTTCTGTGTTTTCTTGGGTTAGATTAAAGGGAAGGAGAGAAAAAAATAACTATTGATACAGCTTTATAAATCCTCAGTTCTTCCTGGAGGTAGATTAGTATAGCGTTTCAGGAAAGACACTGATGACTATTAGCTGAACTTTTAGAAATTCAGATTTTCCTTGATTTTGTAGAAGCTTGAGTTTAACAAGCAGTATTTGTCTATTATACAGCTGTATGCAAGTAATGGATCTAAACGCAACCTTTTCAAATTCAGGAAAAAACAATTCTTCTATTTGTGGTCTTACCCTGTTTTCCAATACAAAATCTTACTAAGATTTGTTATTTCTAGGGCATAACGATGTATCTCCCCAAAACCCAGTACAAGCAGGTTCATTTTGTGACTTCTTCAACAGGGAAGCCAAAGTTGAGGAGACTGACATTTAAGTCTTAAACTACATTCTTTTTAGAACTTAACTGATATACAGTCTAAGGTAAGGAACTTAGCCTGCTCTCTATGTACTATGTACATTCTGAGAACTAGACGACCAGAACCATAGTTCTGACTAATCCAACATACTCTACAGAAGAGGTGAGCATAGTTATTGTTTTTGTAGTTTCTTTCCCAGAGCAGCAGGAAGTCATGATACTGCTTCATTCAGTGTCACAGCTACTTCACCAGGTCACACTGTCCCCAATTCGAATTGAACACATGTTCCAGTATAGTGCCTGCAAGAACTCTTTAACTGAATCATTGTGCTCTGCATATGGTGTAAGAATGAGGTCTTGATACTTGCAGTAATAACAATTGTAATATATAGTGTTTCAGTCCTCTGAAGCGTTCATCACATAGCCAGGGAATATCTCTCACAGCTGTTCTAGTGTCCCTGCTAAATTCTAGTTCAAATAACACATTTTGCTAAACAAAAATTCCTTTTCACAGTTCTAATGATTTTGACTTCCTTTTTACAGGCTACCACAAGGATTCCTGGTGATCCAGGGCAAAAGTGAAGTTTGAGACTCTCATTATAGGATATACTTTAATGACTGCTGTCATAAGAAAGGACCCTAATTCCAATTCCTTATTCCTTATATGGTTATCAATTTGGGTAACTGTCAGCTTGTCCATCCTTGCCAATGCCAGGTCTACTCCTAAGTTTCAAACACATGGAGTGTACACTTGGAACAGGCATCACTTAGCAAAAACAAACAACTACAACTGTGTAACTTAGATTGTCACTGAATACAGTAGTACACATCTGATTTGTTTAGAAGCAACTTGGTAGCCTAGCTTGCAAATCTCAGACAGCTGAGCTCAGGCAACTGAAAATGCCGTCAGGATGTTTCATCCCTGCAAGAAAATCAGGTTCTTTTTCCTTAAATGTTTCTCCATTCTGAGGCATACAAAAGCAGTAGATTCGAACACTCATCTGACTATCCTTTCTCTCGGTAGTGGAAAGCTTTTATAGAAGAGATCAGATTGTTTTTAAAGGTGGAAGCATTCCTTCCTGCATGCGTGCTTTTTAAGAGCTCTACCCATGGAATTGGCATAGGAATTCATTCTGTACCCTCCAAAGGTTCAGGGTCATACATGGCAGGAAGCAGCAAGGATAGGCCATTCTGTAAGGGAATTCAAGCCAGGGCAGGATACTGGCCTCACTGACAAGGGTGCAGCCCACAGTGTGAAGAGCAGAGCCGGGGCTAGTGGTGGTAGCAAGGTTCAGCCAACAGTTCAGATCACCAGGCAAGTCTGTTGTGAGGAGACAGGTCCCAGATCAAGCCAGAAAGTCTAGTGAGCAGGTCAGGATCAGAGTCAAGAGTCAGGAAGATAGAACCAAGCACAGGCATTCCTGCCACAAAATTCAGGCAGAGACTGTGAGCAAGAGCCCAAACTTAAAAGCAGCTCTGGAGTGAAGGTGGACAGGACCCCATTTCCCACAGCTTTTTCTCACACCACTGATTCTACACAACCTCCTGAGCAGTGTCACAGAGCTGCCTGAAGCCAGTGCTGAGCTTGAGCCATAGGCAGGTATATCATAGAGTCATAGAATCATAGAGTATCTCAAGTTGGAAGGGTCCCATAAGGATTGTTTAGTCCAACTCCCTGTTCCTCGCAGGACAACCTAAAGCTAAACCATATGACCAAAAGGGTCATCCAGACACTCCTTGAACTCTGACAGGCTTGATGCCCTGACCACTTCCCTGGGAATTCCGTTCCATTGACCAACCACTTTCTCAGTGAAGAATGTTTTCTTAATGTCCAATCTGAACTTCCCTTGACACAGCTTCATTCCATTTCCTCGTGTTCTACTGCTGGTCACCAGAGAGAGTTGATCAGCAGCTCCCCCTCTGTTGTCCACCATGAGGAGGTTCTAAGCTGTGACGAGGGCCCCCCTCAGCCTTCTCATCTCCAACTGAACAAACCAAGTGACCTCAGCTGCTCCTCCCAAGTCTGCCCTTGAGACCATTCACCATCGTGGTCGCCATCCTCTGGACACACTATAATAGTTTGACATCCTTCTTATACTGAGGTGCCCACAACTAAACACAGTACTTAAGGAGGGCCCTCAAGTAGTTCCTAGAGAAGAGGCTTACTTGGGGCTTTAACAAAGCTTGATATGCCAACTGCATGTTTTTTCAGTCTGAGTTGGCTTGCTTCAATATGTAGGAAAAAAATAAGATCCGCGTGTCTAATTTTGGGCATGGTAAGATGAACTGTTCTGCCTACAGCTGATACAAGTTAAGATGCTGGCCCTCAATGTTACTTGCTAAAGCCTTTAAGTGAGGGGCCACCATCCAACTGGACCTGTGTTTGTAATTGCTAAGAGTTCTGTAAAAATTATCTGGTTTAAAAACCTCTACTAATAAAATCATGTTTAGGATAAACTGAGTCATTTAACAGAACTGGGTTAGGGAGCAATTATGTATGCACAAATGCTGGTAGGCCTTTAGGGGAAGCAACTTCTCAATTCAAATTGACTGTGGCTAGATCAGGATGTCTAAAATGTCCTTACTTCATGCTCTAAAAACCCTAGTTTTGGGCATTAAGACTGGAAGGTATCTTCTGAGTGGGTTAGTCTTATTACAAGCTATATGTGTTCTATTCCTTTTCATAACATGGTCAAATTCAATCTCTAAACTGTTTATTCCTGTTGGACAGTTTGTGCAGAATTTCTTCATTCTGAAGTTCTGTAACATTTAGATTGCTGATCTAAATGTATTTATGGCCAGCTTATAAGTATGGGGTTTTTGTTTGTTTGGTTTTTTATATATATATTCCAGCATCATCCTCTAGTTTCATAGAATCACAGAATGGTTGAGGTTGGAAGAAACCTCAAGATTATCTAGTCCAACTTGAGCAAGAGTCACCTAAAGCAAAATGCTCAAGACCATGTCCGGTGCGGTTTTGAGTATCTCTGAGGGTGAATGCTCTACAACCTGTCTGGGCAACCTGCTCCAGTGTACAGCTGCTTTCACAGTAAGAGAGTGTTTTCTTACATTGATAATGGAATTTCTGGGTTTATGTTCATTGCCTTTGGTCCTTTCTTCAATGCGAAGAATCTGGCTCCATCTTCTTTGCACCCTCCTCGCCTCTGATCAGGCATTTGAACATCTTGGTAAGATCCCTCTGAGCTTTCTCCTCTCCAGGCTGAACAGTCCCAGCAATTTCACCCTTTCTTCGTATGACAGATGTTCCAAGCCCTTAATCATCTTCATCGACTTCTGCTGAACTTGCTCTGATCTCCTTATCTCTTTTGAGTCGGGGATCCTAGAACTGGACACAACTGGACACAACTGGACACAACACTCCAAGTATTCCAATCGTCCAATGACACATTACATTTTATACCAGGCTTATTAATAAGGAATAAACAAAACAGATTCTCAAGATTAATCATTTCTACTAGGAAACTTACAAATTTTTTTTCAACAGTAACTGTTGTCATCTACCCTCAATAAATCCTATTTTGTAAGAAAATTCTTTTCTTTACAGTATTTCTTTTGTGTAAAAGAGTCTTTTTTATAAAAGCCTGTGTTGGGCAACATGTACCTTTCCTAAATTTGTGGTTCATACCTTCCTCTTTCATTAAAAAAACAAATGCTGTAAATAGTTAAAAGATAAATAATCTGTTAGAGAGAGCAGAAAAATTGTGAAGGATTATAGGAAGCATTTAAAGACGATTTTGCTGGATGTCCCAGAATCAGAAAGTAGACGACAGTCTAAATAACCCATTTAGAAAGAAAATTAAAGCAGCTATTTCAGAAATTATAGGTATCAGGAAAAGGAAAATTTAACATTAATTCATATTTTAAAGCAGAAGGTAGGAATTGCAGAAAGGTGGTGAGAAATGTAGGTACAGGAGGATGAGCTAGCAAAGCTAAGGAATACTGGGAGTTTTGATTATATTCTCTTCTAATAAAGGAATGGGTCCAGGAACTGTTGAATTGTTAGGTAAATATTTATGATCTACATCTGGAGAAGAGTCTTGTTTATAGCCTAATATGTGAGTGCACTTATAAAAGGATAGGTCAAGTTTACATATCTCAAAAGGACCCTTTTTCCAGGGAAAGAATTAGTCTATAAAGAAGCTGTTTCAAAGAAATCTCACAGGCAGAGTCAAACAGGAGGCAGAATAGGTGGTCACAGGGGATTTCTTACATTACGTATTTAGTGAATATGCTCTTGAATTGAAACCAGTGCTTCTAGCAGCAATAATGCCAGCTGGTGGTGGCACCTGAAGAAAATTTTTGCATCCTATACTTAGTTTTTATTTCCAATCAGAAAAGTAAGTTTATCACTATTGCTTTTGAAACAGTCTTAGTCAATAGTATTTTGCATTGCATAACAATCTTCCAAATATAGGGACAGGATGTTTTTGCTATTCTGTTTTACTTTATTTCGCAGCAATACTATCTTTTGTCTAGCTTGGATGATGAGGTAGGTGTTCACGCTCTCTGTCACATCTCCCCAAGTAGTTTGGTCTCTTATTTTACACATTATACATGGCTTTGGTGTCCTTTTTGAATGGAAGGGTTTCATAATGTGGTTGAAGACTATGATCCAGCTTAAGCTTTGTATCACGTGGGTACTGAATTACCTATTCTCACATTTCAAGAGTCCTTCTAGTATGACACATTGTTCTTGATTCTGAGACTTACCAGTAAACTGTGATTAACAAAGAAACACCTGCATAACTAGAACTGTTTCTTCCATTGAAAGTGTTGCTTTCATTTCTCTCCTTAAATTTTATGCTTTTTCTCCACTTTGCTTCTGAAAAAGGGAGCCTTTTCCTCTCTGCTCCCATCAGGCACACATTACAGGAGGCAACACGTTTACTCCAAGGAAAGCTTTTGCTTCATCAAAAATATCAAGGAAGTATTCCAAAAAACATAGGGCACACTTTTTCCTGCTCTGATTCAGAAACATTTTTCACATTGGTCACAGTCCTTTTCAAGGCAGCACGAGGTGGGGCCCCTCGATTTTATTCTTAAAACATTTCAAACCAAACAGTAAGTTTATACTCAGCCCTGAAGTTTAACTACTCTGATGCTTGTTGTGTTTATTTAATTGCTCAAACATTTCCACTGGATATTTTGCTCTCTCCATTTTGGAATGGAGAACAGAAAGACATGTGAGTTCTGATGGTTCCCACAAACTGCCCCAATAATTGCATTGCCCACTCCAGCAGTGGAAAGAACAGCCCTCAGATTCCTTTGTTAGATGAAGGATATTCATGACTCCTGGACCAGTTCTGCCTTGCTGATGTTGGTATTGAATTTCCATTGACTTGATTGGAAGGAAAATCAAACTCACAGAAATGACAGTGAGAAGCACCAGGGAAATTTTATACGCTCAAAACCATTGCTTACATCATCAGTCTAGGAGAGGCAGGTACTGAATTATTTGGCTTTCAGGAAGCTGCTGCTTGATTTTACGCCATTGGAGAATCTTCAGGAAAAAAAAAAAAAAAAAGAAAGTTGAAAGCAGAGAACAGGGCTATTTGAATTGTTTAGAGATGCTTGCCTATACTGAATTTGCATGTTGGGCAAATGCTTTACAAAATGCCTCTGCCTCGGGGAGCTAATAAATTAAACGTAACCAAGACAGGTAAAACGTGTAGGAGGACTTCTTCCTGGCACTGCACTTTCCTCAAAAAGCACAGGATAGTTATGTCCCAACCCCCCATGTCAGGGATTCGAATTAGATCTCTTAATGCTAGCAGTGGCTGACTGGGGAGGAGATATTCTCAGATATTCTTTGCTCTCTTTAACATCCTGGGAGTGCCAGAAGTATAAAGCAGTTTTAGTGTAACTGAGGATTGGGCTGCCACAGTGGATGGTTTGTTGCTTTTTTCATAGGAATTGCCTGTATTAGTTTACAAACACTCCCATAAATCACAGCTGGAAACAATTGTGTAAGTTAAATGTCTTCACTTTGCTGCCGTGTGGTAGAAGTTGGGGCCTTACTGGGTATTTGCCCTTTGGATAGAAATCAGTAATGTGTTTGGATATCCTCCAAGTACAACTTCTGCATTTACACTGCATGCATCCTTTGCGAGAGGTGCTCATAAGCCACACCCGGACAATTCTGCTTTCTCAGAATCTTCAGTCCTGATTCCAATTAGTTCCCTGGAAACAACTCTTAACTTTATGACTTTCTACCAATTCTAGGCTTTGCCAAAGTTCCCCACAAAGAATCTGCATTATAAATAAACAAACCCTATGTAACCCATTGTGCTATGTGTTTGTATCTTATACTGTGTTTAATATCTTTCACCCTAAGTTGAGAACACATTAAAAAATGTATTGAACACCACATAGTAAATGAAAATGTGATAATGTAATGACTTCATGAAATGGTAACAGTTTGATGCTCACTTAAAAATATTTTTTTATTATCTGTCCTTCAGTTCTTTGAAATGATGGCCAATTCATTAATCTGGTCAATACATATGGAGAAGAACATGAGATTGTGATTTTTCTTCTTGCATTAGAGTGCATCACTTTTTTCACCACTTCTGAAATGTTTTCTTGTCGGTAGGTTGCACTTTGATCTTGGTTGCACTTCTCATGTATTTGGCGTTCAATACAGAAACTTCTTTGACCGTAACTTAGCCAGGGGTGCTCCTGTGGAGACACTTCTCGGCTAACTGGGGAAGGCTATAGTGAGAATTCTATATAATGGTGTGTGCTGATTGTTAAAGCTTTAATCTTAATAATGCACAAGGTAGGAAATTTCAAACTTATTTTCAGAGATGTTTCATCTTGACTTTTACACCCTGATAGGGCATTGAATTGCATAATCCCAAAGCATCAGATACCAAGATGTACTATGATGCAGTCAAAACTGAACTGCACTGTTGTCTATAATGAGCCATGCAGATATATAAATATATGCATATAAATATATGTGTATGTACATCTATAATGGTACACATACATACATATATAGATAAAAACACACAGAGAATAGTGTTCTATCATACTGTATTTGGGGATACATGTTGTACAATCATGCAATACGAAGGATCACTTAACAGCAATGTCTATCGCTGCTATCTTTAGAGGCACTTGGGATTGTGCTATGTGAAAACCAGAGGGATTACATTTAATGTCTGTGCAGTAAGTGGTAAAATAAGAGGAACTTAATTCTATAAATGCGATTCTCAGTTACACCAAAGCTTCTTTAAGATGGGCCTAATCATATCTACATTTATGCCTGCTTTACTGTCCTTGTATTTTGCCTGAGAAAGGGGCCATAATGTGCATATGCCTGTCTTTGTAGTTGGTATTCTTGCACTTACGTTAAAGTTTGGGGGTTTTTTTGGTTTTGTTGTTTGGAGGGAGGTTTGCATATAATTATTTATTACTTGTTTGTTTAACAGTTATAGCATAAATACAATGCATTAAATAACCTCACAGGCTGCTGAAACTAGATGTAGCTCAGACCACTTCAGGTTTTCAGACCACTTCAGTATTACTTTAGCATTATTTTACGAATCTTTCTCAGTTATGATTTGTGGTGTTTAAGAATGTTATTCTTATTGACCAAAATGTCTTTAACCATTACATTTTAATATTTCTCATAAAAAATAAAGAAATGCATAGTGGAATGCTTTCTTTTTACAGTTTACATTTCTTTTTATTTATTGATTTGATTTCTGCAGCACCAATTTGATTGCTTAGTGTATAAGGATATGTTAGTGTCTCTTTAAATCACTTGTGAACCTTTTAATAGCATCCTCTGTGTTTATAGAAGCTGCCAGAAACCAGTCAGAGCAGCTGCATGCCCCTAGCTATATCTTGCATGTTTGTGTATTATTTGGTAAGTGTGGTTATTTGAGACTCAATTATACCACATGATTTCTTCATACTGTTTTTGTTGTGGAACAAGCAGAAGACATGTATAATGAGCCACAGCTCTAAGTACTTTTCAGCATTTACCACGCTGAAAGCCTGCAAGGTTTCAGTATGTACTTCAGTTCATCAGGATTTCCAGCTGTGAATGTTCCTATTTACATATTCTCACACCAAAAATAAAAACACCCCGGGGACCAATGTTATGAAACCCCACCTACATTGTTCTTCTTGTTTCTAACACTTCCATCTCTCAAGCCTTGTCCTTTTTGAATGCCTGCAAGATAAGAGGGACTATGTAGCATGCCTGGAATGTTTCTAAATCCAGGAATTTTTAGACCAAAGAGGAAATCAGACTCCAGAGCCTAGGGCCTTGCATGGGTGGTATAGTGTAATTCCTGAACTCCCAAATAGTTTGGGAAGTATCAGATTTGGGGGTCTGCTTTGGGGCCATAGCTATCTAACACATATGTAGTGGTAATGTACAAGAAATGTAAAGAAGAAAATAAGGAATATGTAGTTCCTTTGTCTAAGTATTGGTTTGCAGCTGTCATTCAGAATGCTAGAAGATTTTTTTCTTTTCAAACGTAACTAACTCTTCACAGAGAACTTGTATTTAATACAACAACGTTTTGTTTATTAAATGCAGCTACTTAAACTCAGTGTTTAGCTATTTAACGAGGAGAATTCTAAACAAAATAGAACAGGAGTCAGTGTAAAAACATGAGTTGTCTGTCTCGGAGAGACCATGACATTTTCTAGTATTTGCCCTAGACTCACCCTTTCTAGAACACATAATGCAGTGTAAGAGCCAAGTGTTTGCCTGTACTTCGGTCCAATACTGCAGATGTGTGCAAAGACTGTGGAAGATACAGGCTTCTTTGTGGACTTGATTTAGTATCATATTTCTTACACATGTTTCCAAGAGATGTAGCTAGAAACTCGAGTTTCCATTTTTTCACAGAAGTTTTACGAAACAAGCAATTGCATGGGTTCAGGGCAAATACACCATGCCTAAAGCAGGAATTGAGAAGAGTATGGTTTGGGACAAGTTTTATTTAGGTCAATTTTAAGAAAGTATACCAAATGGTATTTTTAATCTTTTTATTGGCTGTGCATTCTTCCATATTGAAGACCATGTACCTCTACTACCAGTGAGTCAAAGTATTTTTGCTTATAAAATCCTTAGTGCAAACCAAAACATCTCCTTTCCTAGATTAGGTTGCCACCAGATTTTTTCCAACAAAACAGATGAATACTTGGAACTCATCTGTTCTTGACTGTTAGGGTAAAATAAAGTGGGATAAGAATTACAGAATAATTTTATTTGTGGACACTCATATTGTGTAAACAGGTTTTCCTGTTTACATTATCTTCTTCCAAACTGAATTAAAGTCACAAAGCTCAGTTTTGCCTTGTATGCTAAGAAATTTGGAGCTGCCATGGCTACTCAGTTCTTTGACAAATGGTTGTCAAATGAACTGCTAATTTTTATGCCGGGTTAGCTCTCTAGCCCATTTTGCTGCTAGATAGATAAATGCCACCTATATGCTCGCATTCCCCCATGCACACACCACTGCTTCTCTTGCTTTGAGTCAGAGAAGTTCCTCCAACACACACCTTTCCACCTGCCAGAGTGTGAGGGAAGAGTGGAGGGAAACCTCCACTCCAAAAAGAGTGGTGGGAAAGACTTGCCAGTGTGGGTAGCAGCTGGCTGTCAAACTACATCATCAGTAACCCAGTCATGGGATTTGTCTACCATACAACCATATATCATATATCATATATCTACCATACATACCATACATCAGGTCTTCTGTATCCAGATTCTTTTGGGGGTAAGATATGATTCTCTTAGATAGATAGCAAGAATAATACAGAGCAACTGTACTGTAAAGCAAGATTTTCAGATGGTGGTCCATGGGCCACCTCTAGACTTTAAGGCACATCAACAAGACTTGACTCCAACAGTTGCCAATCCTTAGGATAGACCTAGATTGTAACATCACCCACCAAGCCTTTCATGTAACCCAGAGTAAAAAGCTTCTAGAAGCTCCCATTTGAACTGGCTCTGCTAGGCATCACAGTATCTACTACCTGGATTTTCAGCTTTTCCAAACAAATGGATAGTGCTGTCAGCAATATTGCAGAGGTGTGGTGGTTCTGTCCCCCTGTCTCTTGAAGCCCACTCAAGACCTGAAGTGACTTCTCTCCCTCACCCCACCTGCTTCTGCTCTCTGGGCTACAAACCAGCCCAGGGTCAGTCAGGCACAAACTGTGAAGGACAGCAAAACAGAACACTAAGGCTCCTCCTTGGTGTGCTGGCCCCGCTTTTCCAGCCTTCCACTGCTCTCCCTATCATTGGGGAGATAAGCCACCACCGGATAGTGTGGTACATCTGCACTTGGGTCAGGAGAGCCTGGTACATCTGCACTTGGGTCAGGAGAGCCTGGTACATCTGCACTGGGGTCAGGAGAGCCTGGCACATCTGCACTGGGGTCAGGAGAGCCTGGCACATCTGCACTGGGGTCAGGAGAGCCTGGTACATCTGCACTTGGGTCAGGAGAGCCTGGTACATCTGCACTTGGGTCAGGAGAGCCTGGTACATCTGCACTGGGGTCAGGAGAGCCTGGTACATCTGTACTAGAGTCGAGGCTGAGGGTGGGTGGGGATACCAAATCAACAATTTCTGGGTCTTTGCAACTGGCAGAAAATACCAGAATATTACAACATCTGAGGTGGGCTAGAGTGTGAAAATATCTGATGAAAGTCAATCATCTTGGACCCTATAAACAGTGATCCTAAAGTGAGACTCTTTGAGCTCTCCTGGATCGCAGCAAACTGGGTCCAGCATCTCTGAGTTGGGATAAACTGCACAAAAGGCCAGGATGAAGTCAGACTTCTTGAGACCTAATTATTGTCCATTGAGATGTATTTGCTCTAAACTCGGAAAGGGAATTTTAACTACAGGATGGCCTCTCTTTCATTCACCTCAGTGAACATGAGTGTGGATGGGTGTATGTTTGTCTGTGTCTGTGTGTGTATCTATGCATATGCACATATGTATATAGATATATGTACATGCACACACATATATAAAGGATATCCTACAGTAAGTTAGAGTGAATCTTGTCATCATTTAATCTGTAACTAAGTCACTATTTGATTGTAACATATTTGACCAGGTCACTATGTTAATTTTAAACTAGTTAGTGATTAAGCGCCGCTACAAAAATCTGCCCCCACTATTAATGAATCTTAGATTGCTGCCTAATCACAACTGTGTCGATATTTTCTCCTGCAACAGGAGGTCAAAGTCTGCTCAAGCAGGGGTCCTTAACATGTTTTTCTTCTGTATAACACACACGCTAAGGAAGAATCACTTGCATTTTGATGCTCAGCTAGGAAAAGAGCTGTGCCCTGAGAGATTGCCCTGAAAGATTGCCTCCATTCACTCGTTGCACAGTGTTAAGCATTTTGTCTGCATGGAATTCTCACTTAAGCTGCTGGCACTGTATCCCTCCAGCTAAGGATGGGCCCTGTTCTGCCCTTAATGCTCTCCCATCCCCATCCTAAATCAGATCCCATTCCTGGATGGTTTTATACATGCCTCTTCCCCTGCAACATGAACTGGATTTTTTCTGCTCTGCTTCTTATTCAGCTATGTCACTAACAAGTATTGTGAGAAAGATTCATCTTGTCTACCTGCTACAACTGAGCCCTAATTCCTCATTACAGCTGCTAGAAAGAAGTGGTGATTTAAGAGTGAAATTTATCTGACTTGGCTCAGACATTCAGTTTGGGATAAGATGAGCTGTAACACTGGAAATTCCTAGATGTTTCTGCAGTAGTGTTAAGATAACTTCATGTTAGTAGATCATCTATAAACATCTATAAACATCTACTTGCAGTTAATCCTAAATATTTGTGTTTCCCCTCTCCTTCTTCTTATGCTGTACCATAACAGCCCTCGCTCCTAAAATTATGTGACTCCTTCCCATTACTCCAGAAGCAAATGTGAGTGCTTCAGGCACACAAACTCTTCAAACCAGACACCTTAAAAACCTAGTACAGCAGCCCTCGCAGCAAGATGAATGGCCTTCAGAAGACATTTTTCCACCAATGTGAAAAGGATTTGCACTCTTTAGTTTTCATGACTAGACTAGGCTTGCTTTTCACACTGCATAAAAGCTTAGTAAAAAGCATTCTCTCCTTGCCTTCAGAAATAAACACATTTTTATGTTTCTATGTTTTGTGTTTCAGTGTAGACTTTTATATTTTCTTTGCCTGTCACTTTCCAGAATGAGACGGTCCTTATTTGACTGTATCATGAACTACTTGGTATTGCCTAAACAGCTTTGAAAGCAATTTATAAACCAGACAGTAACATCCAGGAGAGCCTTTATAAACACACAAGAGGATCTTCTCATTACATCTGGAAATTTAAAGTGTTTGTATTGCGACCTTATGGCAGAAACTAGGGAAGCAATTTTTAACATGCATACTTGGTTAACCTGGTTGTCTATAGAAAAAAATACCAATAAGGAAAGAATAATTTATGATATAAAAATAAATGTTAGTTATCTTCTAATAAAACCAGTTTTATTAATGGCAACATTGTGTGTATAAACCTCTAGATGAATTTGAGTTATTGCACATCACATAAAGGAGAATAGACTGGTCTCTCATGTCAGTGCTGTCCCACATAACAATAAAATTAGGTAGAGAATGCTGCAGCATCCTGGCAACAGAATCTCCTTGGAGTCGTATGGTGAGGAGGTGGGGTTTTGTGCTCTCATGCATATCTACGAAGCAAAGTGCATGGAAAGACCTTTACCAGCTACAGGAATGTCAGGGTGCCTGTCAAATTGTTTTTCTTCTTATTCTTTCCCTAGGAGTACAACTCCTTCCTGAGTCCCACTCCCACTATGCAGGCACCTCACGGGCCTCTCTGCACAGTGTGGGGCATTGTGAGCTGTTGTGACCTATGGAAGAGAGTTGCAAAAGTGCCGTATGTACTGACACATAGCTGCAAACTGGGATGCACAGGGTAATCCTGCTTTGGCTTGCTCTCACTCATCCCTTATTTGTGTCACCAAGAGTGGGTGTGCATCATTTGTGAAATCCTTTGTGTTAGTTGTGAGCACCGTGCTGAGCAGCAGCTTACCATCACCAACACTATCTTCCAGCAGAAAGACAGCCTGAAGACAACCTGGATGCATCCTCGATCTAAACACTGGCACCTCATTGACTATATCTTAGTGCGCCAGAGAAACGTTCGCGATGTCTGTCACACCCGAGTGATGCCTAGTGCAGAATGTCAAACAGACCACCGCCTTGTGCGCTGCAAACTTAACCTCCACTTTAAGCCCAAACCTAAGAGGGGCGGCATTCTGAGGAGGAGGCTCCAAGTTAACTATCTTCAAACAGCTGCAGTGAGAGACAGCTTCCAGGCAAACCTTCAAACTAGGCTTGAAGACCATCCCATAGACTCTTCTCCTGAAGCGCTTTGGCAACATATTAAAAATAGCATCCTGCAGTCCTCCGAAGAATCCTTAGGGTTCTCCACAAAGAAAAACAAAGACTGGTTTGATGAAAACAATCCAGAGATCCAGGAATTGCTGGCAAAGAAGAGATCTGCTCACCAAGCACACCTCGCTCAACCATCTTGCCATGTAAGAAAAGCAGCCTTTCGTCTTGCATGCAGTAAACTCCAACAGAAACTTCGAGACATCCAGAACAAGTGGTGGCTCAACCTAGCAGAAAAGACTCAACTATGCGCAGATTTGGGTGACCACAGAGGATTCTATGAGGCTCTGAAAGCAGTGTACGGACCCACACACCAAGTTCAAAGCCCCCGACTCAGCGCAGATGGCCAAACGCTTCTCACAGATAAAACCTCCATCCTGAATCGATGGTCTGAACACTTTCAAACTCTCTTCAGTGCCAAGCCGTGTAGTCCAAGACTCAGGAATCCAGCTCATCCCAAAACAAACGGTGAAAATGAATTGGATATAGCCCCTACTATGGGAGAGACCCTTAAGGCCATACAGCAGATGAAAACCGGCAAGGCAGCTGGGGTTGACGGAATCCCACCTGAAATCTGGAGACATGGAGGCCAAACGCTCCATGCTAAATTTCACGAGCTAGTTGTGCGCTGTTGGGAACAAGGCGAACTACCACCAGATCTCCGTGATGCAATCATCATCACCCTGTACAAGAAAAAAGGAGTAAAGTCAGACTGCTCAAACTACCGAGGCATAACTCTGCTCTCCATTGCTGGAAAAATCCTCGCAAGAATACTATTGAACAGATTGGTACCCGCTATCGCAGAAGAACTTCTACCTGAAAGTCAGTGTGGTTTCAGAGCCAACAGAAGTACCACAGACATGGTATTCGTTCTCAGACAACTGCAAGAGAAGTGTAGGGAACAGAACAAGGGTCTCTATGTAACTTTCGTTGATCTCACCAAAGCCTTTGACACTGTGAGCAGAAAAGGTCTGTGGCAGATCTTGGAACGATTAGGATGTCCCCCCAAGTTCCTCAAAATGATTATCCTGTTACATGAGGGGCAGCGCGGCCAAGTCAGATATGGCGATGCACTCTCTGAGCCCTTCCCAATAGCCAATGGTGTGAAACAAGGTTGCGTTCTCGCACCCACTTTATTCACAGTTTTCTTCAGCATGATGCTCCAAAGGGCCACGGCAGACCTCGACGAACAAGACGGCATTTATATCCGATATCGTACCGATGGGAGCCTTTTCAACCTAAGGCGACTGAAGGCCCACACCAAGACCCTGAATCACCTTGTCCGCGAGCTGCTTTTTGCTGACGATGCCGCCCTTGTTGCCCACACAGAAGCAGCTCTGCAGCGCTTAACATCCTGCTTTGCAGAGGCGGCTGAGCTTTTTGGGCTGGAAGTCAGCTTGAAGAAGACAGTAGTTCTCTACCAACCAGCACCACAAGATGATTACCATCATCCCCACATCACCACTTGGCGAGTCAGAGCTTCAGTCAGTCCAGCAGTTCAGCTATCTGGGTAGCATCATCTCCTCAGATGCCACGATCGACAAAGAGATAGACAACAGAATAGCAAAGGCAAACAGAGCTTTCGGAAAACTCCATAAAAGAGTCTGGTGCAATAAACACCTGAAGAAAAGTACAAAGATCAGTGTCTACAGAGCCGTGGTACTGCCTACTCTTCTGTACGGGTCTGAATCATGGGTCATCTACCGCCACCATCTGCGACTCCTCGAACGCTTCCATCAGCGCTGCCTCCGCACAATCCTAAACATCCACTGGACTGACTACGTGACTAACGTTGCTGTCCTTGAACAGGCAGACGTCACCAGTATTGAGGCCATGTTGCTGAAAACGCAGCTGCGTTGGGCAGGGCACGTCTCCAGGATGGCGGATCACCGCCTCCCTAAGATCGTGTTCTATGGTGAACTTGCCACCGGCTGCCGCAAGAGAAGAGCTCCAAGAGGAGATATAAGGACTCCCTGAAACAACACCTCAGCCTAGGCCATATTGACCACCATCAGTGGTCCACCCTGGCCTCCAATCGGGAGATTTGGAGACACACCATACATAACGCTGCTGTCTCCTTTGAGAGCACGCGTAGAATCAGTCTCGAGGAGAAAAGACAGCGCAGAAAGAACCGTGCCTCGACTATACCACCCAAGGAGACCCTCCGGTGTGCTCTTTGCAACCGGTCTTGCCTATCCCGCATTGGCCTTTTCAGCCATCAACGCGCTTGCAATAAGCGTGGGCAAAGCCCTTCCCAAATCTTCGTCCGCGAAGCCAAGCCATGAAAAGAAGTCAAAAGGCACAAATTATAGACAAGCTGTCAATGTTTTTGAGCATCTCTCTGAGAGTCTCCTATCTTGTACCTCTCACTCAGGCTCTTGTCCAAGAGACTGGATGAGCCTGTGCATAGGAAGCTGATAGACCCCATGTGAAGCCAGTATTTCTGTACACATGTAATGCTTTTTAAGTATTTCAGCAGGTGCTCAAGTCGTATTCTTTTTGGAAGTCAGCAGCTTGCCTCAGAATATCCTTGAGGTAGCCCGGGGAGATGTTGCTATAAGTAACCTATTGTTCCTGGTGTATATAATTCTTATATAACAGAACCACATATGTCCTTAGGCTTTGAAACTAGTTTTCATTTTCACTTTGTTTGGTAGTTGCATGGATAAATGTCTAAAATGCTGTGGACATCCCCTGGGGATGGATACACTTGGATTGCTTAGGATAGCTCTTATCCTTTGGCAGTAAGCTGTGATCAATTTTTGTTCTGTTGTGTCATGTATTTACCTATTCATAAGGAAAAAAAAAGAAACTGACTTTTTTTTCTGTTGTCCTACACTGAACTAAAATATTGTTGTATCCATTAAACCTGACTGCAGTCTTCTCTTACCTAACATGGAAGTAGAAAGTTAACATTTATGCATGCAAAACCATTTCTATTTCAGCTATTTTTGGACATGTAAAATGTTTAGTTTAAAAACCCTAAACCCTGTTTTCTGTTGAGCATGACTAAAGATTTGTAAAGTCAGTGGAAGGACTTCTGTTAATTTCACTGGGTGCTGGATGAATTTGTGCTGTGGACCTCCATTTTGGGACCTGGTCTGTTTCAAGCTTGGGTATATTAATGCATATAGATGTCTTCTTGTGTTCACAAGTGTAATACTTCAGCATTTTGAAGAAAGTAAAACAAAGCAAGTGGACATTGTCTCCCGCATTAAATGAAGTTCTGTCAATATTTACTTTGAATAGCTGTTTGCTTAGTGCAGCTAATGTGGACCATAGTCAACTTTGTTCACCGAATGACATGTCTAAGTGATGAGTAAATGACCAAGGAATTATAAAATCAGTTGTTTGAAATTTAGATAAAGGGATGATGCCATTTTCTATAGAATGGGTGTATAGTCCAGGTATTAAGTAGTTTCTTTTTCATTGCTGAAGTGTAACAACCAGTTGCAACAGAACTGTTGGAAGACTTCACCCCCCCCGACCCCCCCCGTTTTAAGAGAAGTAATGCATTATGTTTTTTTTCTATAGCTTTTTTTAAAAGTCCTATTGAACAGGAAGCACTAAAAATATACGCGCTGAGATTGGTTTATACAGTTTATATAGTACCCTCATGCACAAAAATATAACTAAGATTTCTATCAGTGAGCACACAAAGAAAACAACCTGTTAGGGCTTTTCCTCTTTTTTGCCATCTTATTTTAAAGTATACTGCACTACTATTTATAGGCTAATGTTTCATAGCACAAGCTGCCCTGTTTTATGCAGCTTCCTCACCTATAGAAAGCTGGTTCTCCTGTGCTGTTAGTCCTATTACTTATTGATTTAATTTCTCAGCTTTCTTTTGGAAGAAGAATAATTCTAGATATGTGTGACTGATGCAGGCCACTTTCAGGTGATGAAGGTAATTCTAGTGAATGCATTGTACTCAGTACAAAATAATTGCCTGTGATTTCAGCTAGATGGTCCTAATGATGGTCTGTGGTTGCACATCATATTATCAATCTTTAGAATTCAAGATATTAATCTTTAGTAATAGTTATAATACATGATTATTTTATAATTTTTTTGTCCCCAAAATCATGCTGCAATACTGGGTGGTCTATAACTACAACTACTGAGTTAGCCAGGGACTGGGAATAACCTTTTATGGGTGAGTCTGAAAATCCGTGCCTGTGTGCTGCAACCACATACAGGCAGTCTGTGAAATCTTGGCTTTCACTACATGCAAGTGGCAAAGAATCCTACTGCCTGCTTCAGTACATCCAGGATTTCACTAATTATTTGAAGCAGTAATCCCTCTCAAAGGCTGACTATTGTGGAGGGCAGCATTGGCAGAGCAGCAAGCTATCCTACTTTTCCTCCCAGATGATGAATTTGAAGCAGCACCTCTGTCAGGCTCTGATAGAGGCACTGATTGAGGAGTGCTGTTTCAGGGTAGAGCAGCAGCACAGCTGGAGTGAAACTAAAAGTGATAGGCCTGGTTTCAACATACTGGACTGATTAAAATTACTGTACAGTGGGTGTATTCCAATTAAATTTGAATTGAAACAAATACATGTGTTCAGCAGCATTAATAAGGAGAGAGGTGAGAATGACTCCTTGACGATCTTAAAGGTCTTTTCCAACCTAAATGATTCTATGATTCTATAATTCTATAGAGAAAGGAGTACAGTGAGCAGGGTTGTGGAAGAAACATGAGGATAAGAACAGTTTAGTTAAGATTTGTATTTTTGTGGAGTTGGTCTTAGTCTTTGGCACTTTCTCATTTCTTATTGCCATTAGTGTAGTCTTACAATAACCTGTCCTGACCTCTATTTTACAAAAGGTGAGACCGAAAGAAATGAATGGTGAGGTTAGGACATATGGGTTCAAAACTTGATCTTGAAATGTGGCTGCCTCAGAGGGAATCTTACTCCTCCTTACTGCCTCTATGCTCCCCTGCACCCCTCCAGTGTTTGTGAGGCCCAAAGGAGGATGATTCAGGGAGCTAATCCAGAAGATATGTAAACCCCCACAAGTGAGTATTTCTGCCAGTTTATCCCCTGGCTCTGTGAGGTCAGATGTATCCCAAGAAAAGCAAAAGGAGCTCGTGGGAGAATCAGGTGGGAGCAGGGCAGCTCTTTTACTAGCAGTTAGCCAGCTGATCAGTTTTGCCATAACATGAAACCTCACTCTTAGTTATTCAGAACTTGGCTTCAGATGTTTATGACTTCATCCAGAGAATATCCCATCTGACTGCAAAGAGAGATGCAGGTGTCCAGCAATTTTGAACAGACAGACTCAGTGTCTAAGGCAAAGCATCTGGAATTAGAAACTGCTTTGAATATGTGAATCTTTGTGATTCACTCAGTTAAGAAACAAGCCAGTGGCACAGTCTGAAATAGATCTGCTGCCTCCTGCCTCTCAACCATGCCTCCCTGTGCAGTACGGTTCATTCTAGGACTCTACCATCTCCCACATATTTTGTGAGTCATTCTGTCCCTACAAATATTTGCACCTGGTGTTTTATTAACACTCTAAAGGTTAAAAATATGGCCTTTAGAATTGTTTAATTAAATGACAATAATTTTCATATCATAAATCTCCAAGCTTTTATCCTTTGTGTGTTCCCAAGTGCCTGTATTCTTCCATGACATTTTGCCCTTGACTCTATTTAGGAGCAATTAGGCTCAGACGCATACATGTGGTGAGGATGTGACTTCCTTCTCCTTTACCTCCCGTTCCTATTTGGTATGCCCGGTGCCCTCTTTTTTTCTCACCATTAAATAAATCTGTAAATTCCTTCCTTCCATGACGCTTTCCTCTTGAGCTCCTCAGCAAGGACACATCACTCTTTTTTTAATTTCTGTACTGTTCTTCATTGCTAAGTCAGAGCATAACATCTTTAGAGCTGGCGCAATGTCTGTGTGCTCTACTAGAACAACAAAGGCACCTGCAGCACTCATTAATATTACTACTGCCATTGCTCCCCTGGAATCCTTTAAACTCTTATTCCCTTTCACAGCATACTCGATTCCCTCTGTACAGGTTTTGTAAGTTTTCTGGCATCAAATTAGGCAGAGCTGGAGTTTGTGAATGTGACATGCATATCATAGAAACTAACAGCTGGAAGTAAGCTGACTCACTAGCCAGCTAGACATTTCTCTGATAAAGTAGCCATTTAGGATTGCTTTGGTGATAAAGGCATAATATTTACAAAGAAGCATGCCTGATTAGTGAAAATATCGTGAGTATCGTGGGACTTAAATGAGCGCTATGCTTATGTTCGTTTCACTTCCTCCCCTCCAAATGTGTTTGGAGATTGTAGTTGGAGGAGAGCACAAGGTAAGTCTGACCTTTTCCCCAGGAGAAGGCCCTGAGAGCCTCTAATTAGAGCTCTCTAATAGAAAGCCTCTATTCTAAAGAACAGAATCATGCCCTTTGCCTACTATTCTGCTGTCCAGTAAATCTTGCTTACTTGCTTACATTGGCTGTAGCCTAATCCTGTATCCGGATTGTCTTCTGTGAAGGGAGCTTTGTGGACTTGAACTGACTATGGCTGAAGAAGGATCTGAACTTGGATTTCCCACTTCTGCTAAGTGCTCTAGGCATGAGGAGTTTCCTGTACCACCATCAGGAATGGGGCCTGAAACGGACAACAAATACAATTGCATTCTGCAGTTAGGTATGCTTGAAGAACATTTACTGAGCAAGGCTTACCTGTCACTCTCCAAGTTTCTAGGTCCTGTGGTGATTGCATAGGGTGCCATCACAGGTAGGGACTTAAGACACCTCAAGCATGCCTAAATCTGATTCCACTTGCTCAATCTCGATGTGACCAAGGCTGCTACTAAGGTAGCAGGCAGAAGAGATGGGAGCAGAATCCAGGGCATTCTCTGGACCAAAGTCTTCTGCTCAAAGCCCTGCTTCAGCAAAACTTGTGTATGTAGGTACTAGTACTTACGTTCTCTCAGTGACTTCAACAGCCTGCCTGGCTAATGCAGGGCTTTGCTGCATTACATTAGTCTCAAATTAGATTCTTTGTTCTAAGGCATTTGCCATTTCTGATTTTGGTTCCCAAGGACATTTCGGAAAAATAAAACATCAGTAGATCCAGGCTGTCCACTGAGCTGGTCTAATGAAAGGTAAACAAACTCTGGGTATCACCCAAATGAGGCAGAATTTATTCCTAGCATTTCAACTCCTAGCGCTCAAAGAGAAAGCTGCAAAGAAATTTTTAGAAGGAAGTATTTGCCTTTCCTACAAATTCTCAGTTATGAAGTATGACATCACCTGATTTCATTAAAAATAACTGTTTCATTATCAACTGGAGCACATGAATACCCAGCCTCAGGTGGAAAGTTTTTGAAGTGACATTTCACATACTGGAGTGACGTACTTTTACTAGTATGCTAATAAACCTTTGTTAGGTGAATCAAAATAGCTTTGGGGATAAGGATTGGGTATTAAATAAGGTTTCAGAGACAGAGTATATATAATTCTGTGATTAAATTATACATTATAGAACAACATATTTTTTAAAGTGCTCTTTGGTGCTCTTGTATCTTCTGTAGTTGAGGCCAGTGAATTCAGACCCTTTCTGTCAATCATAAGTGATGGGGGTTCTTGTGTTCATGATTTCTGTGGACCAATACTAGTGTATTCACAGCTCTGGGCGGGCCTTGACTCCTACCACCAAGAAATAGTTCCTTTCTGTGGAAGTCCCTGATCTAAACCCTGCAGAAGCAGCAGCAAGTGGAGGTGAAATCAGCTTTGCCAATGAGACCTAAGCTGTCAGTCCATCTTTCTTCTGAGTTTTAGTTCCCTCCCAGTTGTACAGTTTGTTTTATTTTAATTTTGTGGAAAATACACAATTACACTGTAATGATGAGCAAAGAATAGCAAATGTTATTCTGGATTCCTAGACAATTACACCAGCCCTGGTAATGGCAAACATCAGAACTACCAAGGAATGCCGAAACAGCAAAGCTATCACATATTCTTTCCCATGTCTTTCTTGGGTTACTAGCTATGTGTCCGTTTCACTAGGACAAAGGCATTCTTTATTTTATACGTTTAAATGAAGAATTATAATATGTATTGCATATTTTATTGATCTTGGGGCAATGATTAACATGTGATAAGCTCCCCCGAGAGCAAAAACATTAAGTTGTAACAAGTTGTAAAGTGTGTGCATTTTACAGTAAGATATGGATGTCTGCCACAACGTGTTTAAGAGTGGTTGAGAAAATCCTGCCAATTAAAGTCAGGGTAGTTTTGTCATGAACTGCAGCAGATAGGGTTTTTCTTGCATTGGAGAGGGCTACTGGAAAGAATTTTGAGCAAAATTCAACATTAGCAATCTGTTTTCCTCTCATCAGGAACTTAACTTAAAAGACATCTTAGTCATGTCTTCACGATAAGTGCTTACAAATCTTGTGACAAGAACTAGGAGGACATTTAAACTGATGAAAATCTTGATTAAAACAATAGGAGCAAGGTGAGAAAGTTTATTGCTCATCACCTCCCCTCTGGGTTCAAGACGGGTCAAGACTCTGCCTTCCCATCAAGTTACTGCTATTGGAGAATGTAATGACTCTGACTTTCCCCACTGTACAGAAAATATTAAGGAAAAAAAGAAAAAAGAGGAAAAGAAAAAAGAAAAAGGAAAAAAAGAGAAACCCTTCAATAGAAAGCTTCTAAGTTACTACATGCTTTCAGTAGCCAACCAGATGTGTCCAACCATATTGCTATGGAGTGCATGGGACACAGGTGCCAAGCAGCAGAACGATTTGGTTTCCCTAATTTTTAGCCTTCACAATTATTCTTTATTCTCATTGTAATCTTAGTGATAGTATATTCCTAAATGCCCTTGGGCATTTAAATCCATTTGGGTCAGAATTTTCTCTGTAATATCAGTTTTCTGTCTCAACAGAAAAAATTACTATCTACAGCAGGAGCTGACAAATGCTCTCCTGTATGTAGCAGCCACGTGCCTATGAAATGAACGAATGCTTGTCTAGTCCAGTTCCTAATACCACTTCTATGTCTGAACAGGCAGCCAATGTCACTCGTCGACAGCTGTACAGAATGTCTCTTGAGAATGACTGGATGTTGAGACAGGCCAATCTTCTCATGTTTTACATATAGCCCCTTCAGTAGCTCATGGTAGACTCTGCGCTCTGAAAATGCTTTTGAAACAGATACAAAGTGCATTCTGAATGCTGCAGCAGTAGGCTTTGCATTCAGGTTAGCTAGACCCAGAAAAATGCCCAACCAATCTGTCATATGGGTATGTTCTGGTGGAAGGATGGAAACCTTATTTGTGGAAGCACATCTGTTCTATGGCATGCATGACTCAAAACTGAGTTGTCAAGACTTTCCCCCTGAATGAGCAAACCTGGGGGAGTGCTGGTAGAACAGTGCATCTCTATAGAAAGCAGTATTTCTGTCATTTCAATGAATTGTTAGAGAGAAATTCAACTTGCTGCTAGTTTTGCAAGTGGCACTTAGAGATCATGCAGTACTTTTATATAGGGGGGGATCCTTGATGTTTTACGCAGCTCCAGAGGGGCTTGGGGAGAATCTGGCCAATGTGTCTAAATACCTGACAGGAGGAAACATAGAAGAGGGAGCTGGACACTCATCCATGGTGTCCAATGACAGACCAGAGGCAGCATGCACAAATTAAAACACATGAAATTCCATCTGAACACAAGAAAACACTTTTTACTGTCAACACTGGAACAAGTTGCCCAGAAAGGTTTTGGAGTTTCCATCCGTGAAGATACTCAAAACCCAACTGGACATGGTCCTGGGCAACCTGCTGTAGCATACCTGCTTGAGCAGTGGTCATGGATTAGTGATCTCAAGAGGTCCCTTCCTGCCTTAATGATTCTAACAGTGACAGAGATTCAGGGTACACCCTTTTCAAGTGCATAATTTCAAAAAAAGCCAAAAGAAATAGCAGAGTATATTTCATTTCACCTGCATTGACAAATACTGGCCGCTGTAAAGTTCAGTATGTTTTCCTTATCCACAATTGAGTTCCATGTTATTGTGAATTCTGTACCTTGCTGTCAATTTACTCTGGATTCGTGGTAACATGGCTTGAGGGTTTTTTTTTTGTTTGTTTGGGTTTTAGTAAGCAAGATTGTCAACTATTTCTCATATTAACAAAACTAGAAAATTGATTACATTTTATCCTTTAATTTGAGCGGAATGACCATTACTATGCCACCAAAACAATACCACTAAAAACAGTTATAAAAAAAAGTCAAATTTCTAAAAGGAAATCACATCCTGAAATTAAAATGAAGGAATATTCTTCACTGAAGAGTGAAATTCCATACAAATGCAAAATCATATCGAAAATCTACCTCTGAAGACACATTGTCAAGACAAGTAACATAATCATTGATGTTTACTGAAAACGCAGCAGGGAAGGGGGATCTGCTTTCACACTGCAAATGGCTGTTAGTGAAGAAAAAAATTTGACTAGTGTTTATACTTAAGAGAGGAACAGGTACATAATACTGACATTTTCATGTAATCAGAGAATGAAACATCCAGTATAAGCTGATGCCATGTAATTCAGAAATATACTTAAGGACAAAATGGTAGTCTCACCTCTTAATCTTGTATTTTTTCCTTCATTTTCCCATACTCATGGTGTTTTTAGATATCCATGGAGGCTAGACAGAAATGTTACTATCCTTTCAAGTCTCATGCTAACATTTTACTCTATGTATCATTTATCTAATAGACAGAAGTTGCTTCAGGGGATGTTCCAGTGTATCATTTCAATGAAAAATCCCACATCTGAATAGCCAATCTGATGGTTTAGAAATGACTGCTCTGATAAATGCACTGCAGTGTTTACAAAAACTTGGTTTTTTTCTCTCTCACACATATTTAATCAGTTTATTAGATTGTTATGGTGCAAAGCCTAATAAGATAATGGCAAGAATTTGGAGCAAATGTGCTTTGGCATAGAGTTCTTATGCAGATAATCTAAAATTTTCGGTAGTTAAACCTTCCGGCACTTGTGAGCTTTACCCTTTAGAACATACCCCATAGAACTTACCTTTAGTTTTTATCTCCTCCTCCCTCTCTTGTGCTTTTCTCTTGGTGGTACACTATTTTCCAGAGAAACAATGTTGTTATTGCCCTAGAGATTCGTCTATACGATGTTAATAAGTTCTAATGAAATTTAAAATGTTCACAGTGTTTTTTGATAAATCAAAGTTTCTGATAATTCTTCCAATGGCATGTGGACAAAGGATGCTTCATGTTACCAGTAACAGACTAATTTCTACCCATTATAATTTTCTGGTATTTATATTGCATACCTATCATGCTTAGATGAATTAGAAAATATAGTTGCTGTGTCTGTGCAGCCTTAGTATTAAGGAGATGCTGGTAAATAGTTTGGGGAATGTTTCTGAGGCTGTTTTGCTGAATGAAATGACCTTTTATTTCTAGTTTACTTTTTAATCCATTGGTGATTTGTAAGAAAAATTCCATGCTAATGTGGCTCTATCCAGCATGCTTGCTCTGCTGTTAGAAAGCCAGCCAATCAGTAAATGGAGCACAGGCTAACAAATAATTATTAATCCCGAAATTATCAGAGAATCATATATCATCTAAGATACCAAAATGAATAAAACAGAATCTCTTTATATCATGCCCTTAAAAAGGTTGTTGCAATATATGCCAAAACAAATGTGAGTTAATTTTGATTTGTCAATAATAAGATTGATGCTGTAATAATTATAAAGAGAAGAAAGGACCTAGGGCTAACAAATGACAAATGCAACTGTAGCATTCATGTCAAAGATGATCCGCTTGCCATCTTTGCTTTTTAAAATCCAAGTTTATATAGCAATTTGGACGACATATGGCCCAGATTTTGGCTCCATTACAGCCTTGTCCATTTACAACACCAGCAGCCAGAAGTATGCCAGGACAGAGCTACTGTAGGCTGAGTCTTAAACATTTCCTGTTTCAGGGAGTAGTAAAAACTGAAGTGGAGAAGGCCAGAGCAGTCTCAGGAGCCTGGACATGGGCAGCTGTGCAAGGTAGTAATGAAGAAGTTGGTCCGCGCTGTAAGCTACAAAGCTGCAGGGAGTATCCTAGCAGGGTCATCCGTGTGTCTGTCACAGCTCTTGCTATTAACAATGTGCACATGATCTTTCCTCAGAATGATCTGAACTTCTCTTGTATCTCCTTAGTGTAATACCTAATTTGTCAGGTATTATATTCTCTTCTTCAATGGAGAGGTTCTCACTGACTTTGGTGGGCTTTGGGACAATCTATGTTTAACTAATGATCATCTTCAAAAGATCACCATGGACATATGTATCTAATTTTCTCTTTTAAAACTGTGATCTTCCAGCTGTGCTGCAATTACAAAGATCTATCAATTAAAAAAATAAAACCCATTTCTTTATACAACAAACAGCAACTGAGGCAAACTATCAAGTAGGGTTTTCTTAAGCACCATATAAATAGAAGTTCTTAGAATACTTAACACATGCCCAATTTCATGAAAGTCATTGGGAGTTTGGGACAGAAGGAATGCTGTCTTGTGACGTGCTCTGTCTGATGTGCTTCAGATGCAACCCCCCTCACTGGACATTGCGGCCATAACATGCCCTCTGAGTAAAAGCAAAAGAGCACTTGCTCGTCTTTTGGGATACGTCTGTAACGATGTTTCAGAAATTTCAGCTGGAAGACTCAACTGCATGACTAAAGGCTACGTAGTCTGGACCCTTTAAGGGCGTCATATAAGACTAGTCAGTTATACTGTAACACATGATCCAACCATATGCCCACTAGCTGCATGTTTAAATGTTAAGGCCATAACAATTTTGATCTTTGCCGTTCTTGTGAGTATGTTCAGGGCAATGGCACAGAACAATCTGAGCTATTAAAAATTCTGCTGCATATTTCCTTCTACTGGTGTGAGTGTGACTAACCATGAAATGGAACAGAATCACACACAGGCTCACATCCTCAGTGCTATAAGGCAGGAAAAAAGATTTTTTTTGACTACTTGGATCCTATGAGGTTTTTTTCATTAAGTCTGGTTTTTGGCATTTTTTTTTAATATGTAAGTATTAGGCCTGATTCTGCTGCTTACAACTCTTTGGAAGTTAAATCCTCTTCATCCTGCATTTGTGAGTTTCCACACATTCCATCAATTTCGGTGGCATCACATTTACCCAAATCTGCAGCAAGAAAGATCACAATCAAACACGAAGGGAAGGAAGGAAGGGAAGGAAGGGAAGGGAAGGGAAGGGAAGGGAACGGGAAGGGAAGGGAAGGGAGGGAAGGGAAGGGAAGGGAAGGGCAAGGGAAGGGAAGGGAGGAAGGGAAGGGAAGGGAAGGGAAGGGAAGGAAGGGAAGGAAGGAAGGAAGGGAAGGGAGGAAGGGAAGGGAAGGGAAGGGAAGGGAAGGGAAGGGAAGGGAAGGGAAGGAAGGGAAGGGAAGGGAAGGGAAGGGAAGGGAAGGGAAGGGAAGGGAAGGGAAGGGAAGGGAAGGGAAGGAAGGGAAGGGAAGGGAAGGGAAGGGAAGGGAAGGGAAGGGAAGTATTTTTAGTCAGAAGGGACCTACAACGATCATCTAGTCCAACTGCCTGACCAATTCAGAGCTGACAAAAACTCAAAGCATGTTACTGAGGGCATTGTCCAAATGCCTGTTTTAAACAGGCACAGGCTTGGGGGCTGATGATTGTGTTATTCTTTAATGTCTTTCAGTAGCACCCAGTGTGGTCTCCTCCATAGGTCTTCTAGGTACTTAGGTTAGACTAACAGGTCTGTAGTTTCCTGGGTCTTCCCTCACACCCTTCTTGTAAATTGGAATAACACTGGCCAGCTTCCAGCCAGTGGACACCTCCCCAGGCCTCCAAGACCTTTGGTAGATAATGGAACGGGGTCCTGCCATAACATCCCACTAGCTTCTTCAGTATTCTAGGATGAATCTCACCAGGCCCATGCACTTGTGAACATTCAGCTGATACAGCAGGACCCTTACAGTATTAATGTCCACAAATGGAAAGTCGTATTCCTAGACTTGTGGTCATCCAACTCAGAGGACCAGGCAACCCAAGGTCTGTCAGTATTATTAAAGACTCAGGCGAAAAATGCATTTTCTTCATCCCTGTTTGTCAGATGACTGTCTTCAACTGAAGTATTGGTCCAATGTTTTCTTCAGACCTCCTCTTGCTATCAACATAGTTATAAAAGCCCCTTCTTGTTGTCTAACTCAGCACTGGCTAGTTTCAACTCCAGCTGAGCTTTGGCCTTTTGTATCTTCTCCAGCTCAGTAACCTTCCTGTGAAGCTTGACCTTGCTTCCAGAGATCATACAATATCTATTTCCATGAGGAGTCCCTGTTCAGCCAAGCTGGTCTTCTGCCCTGCTTGTTTGATTTATGACACAGTGGAATTGCCTGCTCCTGTGCTCCTAAAAGGTGGTTCTTAAAGACTGACCAGCCCTTATGGACTTCTGAGCCCTCAAAAGCAGATTCCCAGGGTACTCTGCTAAATAGCTCCTGAATAGCTTAAAGTTTGCTCTCCTGAAGTCGAGGGTAGCAACTCTGCTGTCCTTTCTAATTACACTGGAAATTTTAAACTCAACCATTCCTTGATCACTGTGGCCTAGACAGCCACCCTACCATCACATCTCCCTTGAGCCTCCCTCTATTCCAATACCAGCATATAATATCAGAATAACTGAAATAGCTCTATGTTGAAATATATATGACCAAGTGTTGTCCTGGTAGATCAATAAAGGTCCTGAGGTTAGTTGCAATAGTTTTTAGTAGTTGTTTTTATCTCTAAGTGATAATAAAATCTCATGCTATAGGTCTCTACAGGCAGCTATGGCTAAGAATAATGGCAGCAAATAAAGGTGGGAAAGGTGCACGTTCTGAAGGGAATAGCAAGAAAAATCCCCTTCTAAAAGTATCTTCCTTCATTTTATTGAAGAACTGCATGTACCTATGAAATGCAGACAAAGTTTAGAAAATCATAACCAGCAGAGAGGATGGAGGGGAGCACAGAACATGATGGAAGTAGGAACACAGGCTGTGAAGCAGCTGCTGCTTTGCCACACCTTCGTTTTGATTTGGAGGCTCTTATCAGCTGGATCTTCCTTGTAAGGTCATGGCTTACACCCTGTTCTCTCTGCTTCTGCAGTGAGGCTCATTTTCAGTGGTTTCCAAGAAAGGAAACTTGTGTAATCTCACCAGAGGAACTTTTCCACCTGAGTAGGCATAAACAAGAGCCCCAACGTGGGCTCATTTTGGTGACTTGGCCCTTTCAGGCACATAGTGAGTCACAGCATAGAAATTTGCTCCACACTGAGAATAAATTCTGCCCTTGGCTCTGGGGACTTGGGTAGTTTGGGCAAGTTATTTCATCTCTTTGTGCCTTCTTTTCCCCTCTCTGTCAGAGCAGGGTGAGGGAAACACAGACGTGAGCTCCAAGGTTAAGTGTGAAGCCCTGAAATTATTGTTATTTGAGTTTTCATTATTAACGTTACTCTTATTCAGCAAAACCATTGAATTCTGTCGCTACTGATCAGGGATTTATGTGTGTGCACACACATTTCATAAAGATATTTGCTTATAAATATCTAAAAAGTGCTTTTTGCAATCACCTATAATTGCAAATTGGAGAGTTTTTTCATTAGTGCTTCTCATGAACACTCATAGAAAGCACTTCCAAAATATCTTAAAGTGTCTACAGTAAGTTTGTTTATAAAAACAGAGTGTACGTGTACATTTTCAGCGTACACACCCAAGTGTGATTGTTACTTCTAATCACTGTAATTTGAAACGGTTATTTCCTGATTCAGTCCAATGTGTTATTTTCTTTTTTTTTCCTTTAAATGAATTTTTTTACCAACATTGCAATTCCCTGTTAGAAAATAGTAGACAAAAACTAACTGCAGATAGGCTTCTACTGTGTATATACAGAGATCTGGTATGCATGTACGACACCAGAAACAACGCCTAATCATCCAGCCTTTTGTTTTGTTTTGTTTTTTCCTTTTGTTTGTTAAAGAAATCAGGGCAATGCCTTTCTTTGTTTTGCATCTCTACAGCAAACTTGTCATTGGATGTTTTTTCCTGTGTGCCTCTTTGGTGCACACACACACGTATATATATATGTATCTATATTCATATGTATGGTACGTTAACACTGCCTCCCAAGCATATTACCTGTTTAGAAATTATTTTTGCCTTGAAGTAGCATGAATCGTGAGGAATTCACGCAGAGCATTCCAAAAGGAAATCTGATTTTTCAGCTTGGGAGAAATGGCTGCTAATTCTAAACTACCATTTTAATTTTTCTACAGGAGAAATGCACATTTTCCCCAACCATAACATTTTCTCATAATAGAAATGAGCCAGTTCCAAGGGTGTGGTTATCAAAAGATAATCTCACCCCAATCTGATTAGAGGCATAAGGCTCATGCCTCAAAATGCTCCAGGGTGTGATTGTCTTATGATAACCGTACCCTGTATCATGTCTTATTGATTAACTAATAAAGTTTCAGCATTATTATTCAGAGGAGGATCTAAGATATCAGTGAGAGATCTGATTCTGGAATGGGAAAGATTCTTTGAAGCTCTCCAAATAACCTCTCTTCTTCTGATTAGAGTGTGTCTGAAATTATGGGGTCACCAGATACCAGTTTGTTTTTTTTTTTTCCCCTTATTGGTGATCATATCAATGGTATATTAAAACTGAACCATGCCAGATATATAATTATGCAAAGGCACATTTACACTAAACTGTTCGCTTTGCATTTATGTTGCAGATTTAGATTACACAGCAGAATAGAATTACTTTCTCTGGAGAAGATTTTGTAGTCCAGACACTAACCGTGCTCTTCAATTCAGTTTTGTGTGTGCTTATGGTGTGGAGGATCTCTTTTCACCCAGGTGCGCTCCCTCTGTGCCCACACACTGTATACAAAAAGGGACGATAAAACCGGCCCTTGGGCTCCTGAGTCTCCCAGTCTGAGTCATCCAGAGCTGTAGGCTTAGTAGAATTGTTTACCCCTTAAATCTCCTAGACAGTAGCACAAAGAGGCCTTAAACCAGTGCTGGAGCTTAACTGCAAAGCCACCTCCCACCTCTCTGTAGTAGAGTTTGTTCTGTACAAAGAAAAAAACAAAAAACAACTTAATGACGTGGAACTTGCTTGAACAGACAAGCTGAAGGCTAATGTCACAGCCAGCAGATTCTGATCTCCTCTGCATCACAGAAGAGCTGGAATCATTTCACTGACTTCAGTGGAGCAAAACCAGGTTAATAGATATATCTAAGAAGAAAATATGGCTCGTGCATGCAAAGAACCTCACAACTTCTACGAGCCAATGGCAAAGGAGGTAATATGTCCCCTCTGTTAAGAGTTAGATGCTTTTTTGGAAACAAGAGGCAATCTTTACATCTGTAGTGCAATCTCATCTTTAGATGAAAATATAAAACGACGAAACATTCTCTCAAACCTCTCATGCAGGGATGCACGGCTAACACCTAACAAAGGGATCATCATACAGCAGTTCAATACACACCACAGTAATCCACTGTAATGAATTCTTTGGCAAATTTGCTGTGTCTGTTGTGATGCCATCCGCTCTGTTAATGGAGAACGTTAATTTCTGTAGCTAGCTGTTGTCATCCTGCCCTTTCATGCTGCATGGCAAAAATAGCTTGCTGCTCCTCCTGCCAGCACAGCTCCCTCTTACCTAGTCACAGAGGGAATGTGAGTATGGCTTGGGCCCCAGAAACCACTGGCATTTGCATTATCACATACCTACAACACACAGAGCAGGTTCGCATGACTGGGAGCCAAAATGTTGTTCCTTCAGCATTCTCACAGATGCTTCCACCACTGTGGCAGTGCTGCCATTTTTAATTGGGAATTGCAAAAAACTCTGGAAGAGACAAGGTGCTAAGATTTCTTTCAGAAGGCGAGTGATGCTATTCTGGGGCATGCACCCACTCATCCTCTGGAGTGTCTGTCTCTCACCATGACAACAGAGAAAGAGTCAAGATGACTAGTTTGGATGTGATGCCTGGTTTTCATACAGGTGAGGGGATTTCTTTATTATAACCAAGACTTATTTGGAACTTGGGTCAGTACACTGCCTTCACTGTTGCACCTCCTTTCATGATCCGTGCAGTAAATGCCGCTTCACCAGGCTGCACGCTGTGGAGCAATGTGCAGCAGAGCTGCCTATCTTCTGTACTTCAGATTGAGTCCCAGATGCCAGGATGGCTCTCAAGTCTTCTCTGTCTCTGTACAATGGTTCTTCTGAAAAGAAACGCACAGTTCCTGCCAAAGACACAAAAGAGGAAATCTCCCCTTCAATGGTACCTTTCTGTTCCATTGTTTATTACCATGAATAGCATTCATCCTGAATCATAATACATATTCTTCTTATCTTGAATAGGTTAGAGTCCAGGTGACAGAAGGGGAAGAGGCAGGGCACACTTAGAAGCCCCGAAAGCAAAATGCACCCATAAAGTGGTCTTGTTTTAAAAAGTCAAGATACTTTACCAGTCTCTTTTAACTCCGTATGACAATTACAACTTTGTTTTTCTATGGTGTCTATAGAGTATTTTTTGCAAAAGCATTTCTGGTTTTGTCCATACTTTTCTAGTGGAAAATGTTATGTTCTCTAAGTATGAGCCTATGTACCATTAGCTTAATCTTGTTCCACAAATTCTTCTTTTTTCCTTTTTCTTCTTTTTTTCTTTTTCTTTTTTCTTTTTCTTTTTTCTTTTTCTTTTTCTTTTTTCTTTTTCTTTTTCTTTTTCTTTTTTCTCTTTCTTTTCTTTTTTCTTTTTCTTTTTCTTTTTCTTTTTCTTTTTCTTTTTCTTTTTCTTTTTCTTTTTCTTCTTCTTTTTCTTTTTCCTTTTTTCTTCTTTTTCTTTTTCTTTTTTTCTTCTTTTTTTCTTTTTTTTTTTAATTTTTTTCTTTCCAGAGAGAAAAAACTCAAATGGTCATCCCAATCACCAAAAATAACATCAGTTTTCTTCCCAGCTCCCTGACACATCCTCGAATGAAGAGCACACCTTTAGGACAGGGCAAATGGGTGATTACTAGAGCAAAGTACTCCCATGCTCCTCATTATACATCACACTTTCTACTCCTTTTAAGCAAAAGCCCACTGGCTGAAGTATATGCAGTAAGCAGTTCGGCTTCCTTCAAGAAGATGGGCAAGGAGCCTGACTTGCACTTGAAGAAGAGCTTTCTGATAGTCCCAAAGTCCTTTTGAGGCTGATCATCTGTTTCCAACAGAATTACTTTACATGCAGAGAATTTTTAGTAGAATATAAAATGTCTACCTCTGCAAAATCTGAGGCATATCATTATGAATGAAAAAAAGTCTTGGGGCACTCACTCTCAAACTCTCTGCTACATTCAATGGCTAGGGTTTTTTCCATGCTGGTTACAGATACACAAGCCAACAGCAGATGCTCTGAGAATGTCCATTTGCCTTCCTTTCTCTGCATAAGACTTCTCTCCCCCTGCTCTTGTGGCTTAATTGCCCTGGCCGCCACCATGGGTTCCTGTGCAGTATCTGTCACAGTGAGGCCCTCCAGGTGTGAGCAGTGAGGAGTTCAGAACCCTGCAAAGCCTGTGGAGCGTTTCTAGTAGCTACATAAGACTGCTGATCTTTTGGCCCCCTTCATTGCTGGCACAGATCATCAGCAATGAAAAATGTCATTTCAATGACACAAGGAAAATACATCTGAACCATAGTGATGCCCTAGAAGAAGACAGTCTACATTATCATGACCCTAAGTGTGTGTCTGTGTGAGTATGTGTGAGTACAATCTTCAGAAACGGGTACTACCTCATTTTAAACCTCAAAGTTCCCTGACTTCTTGACCCTTTTTCCCAAAATCTTAGGAGTATTTTAAGCAACTTGGAATAGCAGAACATATAAATAGACTTTAATTTTCTGTGTAACTTTTTTTTAAAAAGTTTTTTTAAAATCAAGTATTTCATTAAATTTTTATATGAGAAACACAAAAGATGTTATATTTGGAAAATATTAATCCAAGAATTCATATATTTTTTTTTTGCCCATTTAAATGTAAGAGAATGCAGTTAATTCTGAGGGAGGTTTTATTGTTTGTTTAGGGGTTTTCTGGCATTAACCTAGACAATGATTGGGGTTTGGTACGTGGTTACAGTCACAGAGGCACTGCTGTAACAAAGGGTTAAATGTCAGTATCTTCACTATTCCCAAATCATGCCTTATTCCACAGGTAGTTTCCTGATTCAACATGACAACTTGCACAGTAAAATATTCTTCAATACCAGAAAAGGAATGAGAGCCCGACTCTGTGCCATTTGGGACATAGTTTTGTTCACTGGAAGTTGGAGAGTAGGTTTTAAAAAAAATATATGTGTTATTTTCATCCCTGGAACAGGAAATGCAACCACCTAAATCAACACATAAAAAAGCAATCCATGGAGTTAAACATAATGCCTAAAAGTAGTAATGCCACAGAAATGGTACTTTAAATGCTGTACGGTGCTATTTTAAGCAGGGGGCTTTGGCAGATATTAATTTTTTTGTAAAGACCACAAAAGTATTGTTATTGTTGGATAAAAATAACAGCTGCAAGGGAGGCTGAAATTCTTTCTGAGATAACAAAGAACAAAGGAAAGACTTGGCATCAGGATTTGTGTCAGCTTTAACAGCTAAATTGTGCTCTCAGCTCAGTGGGCAGGATTGCCACTGAAGGCATTGTGTGATCATGTTAGACCATGCCCAAGGGGAGAATTTGGCCCAAACGGATGACCAAATCCAGGGCTGAGGGCCAGCAGCCACTGAATGAATTGTCCTTTCATTGAAGTGCTCCAGAAAGTGAAGGGGCTCATCTCTAAGTCTGTGTGCTCTGACAGAAAAGGGAGCGATAGGGATTTCAGCCATGTCAGTGCCGTACCCTGGCTGATAGTGCACCCCAGCAAACTCCAGTGCTAGCACAACGAGGAGGGAATACATCGCAGCACAAGTCTGAGTGCCAACACTTCTCCTCAAGAACTGTAACACACCTGAACGCCATTTTTGAAGTGCAGGTTGTTTTTTCTACTGCTCAGAAAATCAGTAATATCCCTAATTGAAGTCTTTTGTTTTCAGGTCTAGGACCAAACAAAACGAAATACAGTCCCTAGTTCCCTAAGCCAGAAATGGGCCTTTATGTATGATGTGTATCAGTCTGGAATGTTTATTCTGTGCAAACCAAGGAACAACAGAATAAAGAAGAGGCTGCTCATTCCTGAATAGATTAGGAGACATGCTCTGAAGAGGTTCTCATCTTGCAGACTTTAGTCTACTTGCTCTTTGTTAAGGCTTTGGAAAATTACATGCTTTTCTTCTTTTAACACCCCTTTTTAACAGATAGTTAAGTGAAATGTGGAATGAAAAATACAGATGTGAATGTCCTAAGAATGTATTTTTTTTAATTATTGGAATATGTATTTAATTTCACTGCAAAGACAACAGGCAGAAGGGACTAGCAATGTGGAAGACCCTCAGAGACTGAGACTGAGACACAACACATCATATTCTGTCTGTCAACAGTGGTGCTGGGTCATACTGGCACAGAGGCGGTGGCTGGTCAATCACCACCTTTATGGGGAGATAGACAGGTTGAGACAGAAGGATGCAACTCCCGTCAGGCATAATCAGTGCCATCAGCCACTCATATGCCACCAAAGGCCTCAATACCAAACTTATTGGGAACCTAGACTAATGCATGGCCCTGTGCATTATGCTTCCCTTTGAAACATGTTTTCTCATTTTGAAAACTGATAATATAATTTGCTTCCCGTTGCTGTGGATGTATAATGGATTTGCTTGATTTATAAGCTTTTCTCCACTTGGGAATGAGGAACAGAACAGAATATCTTCTGTTCTTCTGATCTATCAGATCCTTTCCTACTCTGTGGGTGCCTTACAAGTTATATTTTAAGCACAACCTCAAGTTTTCCTGACTTTTGCCTTCAGCTTGGCACTATGGACACTTGCAAGATATAAATCCAAGAATGTAAATAATAATAATAAAAAAAAAATCACAGATAGATGTTTTTGCTGAGCAATACACACCTAAAGACAGGGTAAAGGGAATGAGGAGATGTACAAATGTTTGTTTGAATATGAAAGAAATGCTTGTGGCCTTTTTGTTTGCTCCTTACAAATATATCCATGTTCTCTGATTACTGCAAAGATTGAATATTAAGCTAGACCTGAAGCAAATATACCCTTGCACCAAGTCTATAAAAAGCATATGAGCCCTGCATGAGTCACAAGCACCTTGCTAACCCTCCGCCAGTCTGAGCTGCCAATGCCACTGGGCCATGGAGGACAGGAGGTGAGCAAGTAGGGCTAATGAGGTGGGTTATGAGCTACAGTTTCTCCCCACCATGCCACAAGTATAGGCTAATGGAAAGCAGGCAGGCTAGTCCTAACACCTTACCTCTCCAAACCTAACCCCCCCTGTTTAGTGGTGATCTCCTGTAAGGGAGTCCTCCAGCGTCCATTGCACTCAGCTGTAGGCTTTATTTAAATTCAGTATACCTTTGGCCTTTCTTCTTGATGTAGCACCTGCCCTATGGATCTTGTTGTAAAACTGGAGTCTTTTCTGATTTCTTTAGAAAGGGTTGGACGGAGCATCCACTGTGCTGCAGCTTGAAAACTGGCAGGGCACGATCTGAGGCAGCCTAGAAAGAGATGTCCTATTGCTAGCTAAAATTTACGTGAACAGCCACTCTATTTCTTTTTCTGTGAGGCCATTCAGTGTCTTTGGTCTATAGCCAAACACACTGGAGACTTGGACATTATAATGCTGAAGGTCATAGTTCCTGAGGTGTAGGCACACAGCGGAATTTCTACCATCCAAATCTGATCCGAGGGTATGCTGGAAATTTGGCACCTTGGAGTGGGATTTGTGGAAGGCAGCTGAGTGGGGAGCTGCCAAAGCTGGGCAATACCACTGCTGAGGAGCGAAGGATATATTTAAAATTGTATCTTTTGCAGAGAATTGACAGTCTTACTCTGGGCAACAAAAGATGCCATTTTTGAATCACTCCACTGAACATTCTCCTTTCTCTGAAGCAGAGAACTTCATGATTGACTTCAGAGATCCCATGTTGCCCTGGTGCTCTGGAGCCTGCTGCAAGCCTCTGCAGAATGCCAGCTTGTCTCCATCAAGCTCTTTTCTTCCATGACGTTTGCAGGGGCCTGAATAAGCCAGGCTGCAGATGTGCAATGTGTACTGCCTGACAAGCTGTCCATTACTGCCATTTTTCTTGTACTCCCTTCTGTGCTTACTTATTGTCTCCTTTCCATATGTGTAAGGTGTTTAGGGAAGCATATGTCACTTTGCTGTTCGGTTTCCTTTTTGGTCTTTGCATGACATTAGTTCATCCTGGTCCTAGACCAGGAAAGAAATGCAGATCTCACCCTGTGTGTGTTCTTGCATCTATTCAGGGCATACATGCAGTGTCACTTGATGTATAACCAGGGGAGCAGAAATTAGGACTATGGAGGTGAACTTTTTACACTTTGTTGGTAAGGAATTGCTTATTACTGTCACAGATAAGTAATTTGGAAATCTAGAGTGGTGAGTAAGTTCAAAGAGCCTATATACTACAGACTGTATATTTATATGTGGCCAGTCACCTTTACATCCAAGCAATTCTTTGTGGTCTGCTTAAATAGCAGGGAGTGGAAGAAAGAAACCTTTGAGAGTCTTCCCCTGGGATGTATGGGCTCTGTGATATCTGAGACAGACTTTGATTAAAAGGCTAGCACGGCACGGGATGGGAATGGTGCGTTAGTTGTCTTATGTGGTAACAAAACTACTGCTAATCAACAGGCAGATCTATAATAGCTAGTTTGACCTGTTTCATGACTAAATAAATATTTGGCTTCACATAATAATTAACATTAGAAAAGAAAAAATCAACAACATTAATTTGTAGAGGAACAGCTGGGGGATGGAATCCAAAGAAAACTCTCATGTCCATGTTTATTTTCATCTATATTGTATTTAACTAATCTCAACTAATTTTTGCCACCTGAAGGTGAGACACCCAGTTGTCTAGACTTCCTCTTTAGCCTGTGGAGAAAGTGCTAGATGGGATGAATCACCTGCCAGAGGTGCCGTCTAAGATATCTGTCTCAGATGGCATGAATTTATCTCTGAAAGTGGCTGTTTCTCTCCTTTGTCTATAGGTGGAGGCTTATGACTACCCCAGCTAAAAGCCTAACTGTTAAATACACACAACTGAGTAAGAGCAACCCTGCCCTTCCGTTTGCACACTCCTCACCTTTCCATCTGCTCTCTTTCACTGGAAATGAAAAAGCCTTTTAAGTCAGGAATTGTCTTCTATACTAAAGTGATGGAGTAGCACTATACTGCCCCTCACTTGCCAGCTCATTGTAATCACCAAGTCTGGGCGGGGAAGGGAAGTCCTGGGCTGATGAGACATGTCATCTCCCACAAGAACCAGCCAAGGGTCCTAGCCGTGCTGAGTGAACCAGCACTTCCTGGCATCACAGGGCTCAGGGTGGGACAGCAGGGGTTCTGCAGGTTACTTGTGGCTATTGTGCCAAGCATATATGCATGTGCCACAAGAGATGAATGAGCTAGAGGAACACATCAGATTTGCCTAGGGAGTAGGAAATAGATTTCCATGTCTAAATAGTGAGACAGTCATAGAATAGATATGTTTTTTCTTAGGAAGAACTGCAGCTACTTCCCCTCCCAGAGGGCTCCTCCTTTACCCCCACTAATTCTGTCTGCAGTGGACTCCTAACTTGGGACCCTTGTAGGGGGGGTGGAAAGAAATGAGACTGTGGCTGCTTCTTGCTTCTGCCAATAAAGCAAGAGTCATTCAAATAGTTCATTCTTGTGCTTCATGCAATAATAATCAGCTGTGAGCAAGCAGAGATGATTGATTGCCGAATTTCAATTTGATAAACAAAAAATTTAACACACAGCATTGTGAAGCTCATGTAGAGCTAGTCAGCTTAACCAGCTGCCAATCCCTGCTCAGGAAAGAAAGCAGATATAAACCAAATATATTATCACTCCACCTTAGCTAGCTCGTACTGCAAACTTCTTTCTCTCCACTTGTCTGCCACTCAGACATTTAGACAGGCTGTCATTATCAGCCACCCGCTGCCCCAGCTTTGCCCCAATTTTTTTAAGCCCTACAGCACTGTCATTTGATGTGTCTGGTGAGAGAATTAAAGTAGATGAAGACTGAGGATACCACTCCCTTAGGTAATGATATATACGGATTCCCTCCAGCTATCTTCCTGACAACCCAGTCCTCCTCATCCTGGTCTTACTCCCCTCTTCCACAGACTGAAGAATAATTACAACTCCTCTACATAAGCCATTGCTTCATTCAACATTCAGCTTAGACCCTGCTAAAAAAGGCTTGTGACAGATGGGGTATAGTCTATGCCATAGCAAAAAGTTAGGTGGCATGCGATAGCCAGTAGGAAAAGCAGACAAAAATACCTGCCATGCAAAGGCCAGGAAGGAAAGAAGACATAATCACTCAAGTGTTATGTACTTTTGGAACAAAACCTTAAATAAGGCCTCATAGATTTAAACAACAAATGCTAGACCTTGCAATTATTAGGCAGGTACTATCCTGAATGCATTCAGCAGAGAGAAAACCACTGAAAGGTTTCTCTTGATCCATCAGGTATGCAAGAGAACTTCGGATGAGATGGGATGTACAGTTATTTTGGAAATGCATCAGTACTACAATCAAGAGAGGTGCGTCTCAGAGGTCAGCATGAGCGAGTCAAATTTCCTTGCTCCAAACTGTATTGGAAAGCAAATAGGAGATCTTTAATTGAATGAAACACAGACACTTCATGTCACCTCATAAAGGAGGTGGGAAGAAAGTTTCTAGACTAAGTTTAAATACCATCAGGCTGTCAAAATGTGCATGCTAGTGTGATCCTGGGAATGTTCATTCTCAAGACTTGTTCCTCCTATCAGCGGTAGCACGGCTTGTCTCTGGTGTAATTAGTCGCAGGGTTAGATGCAGCATTTGGCACTAGGAAGCTTCCTTCCTATCTCAAAAATGCAGGCAAAGGAATCAAAAGCTGTGGCAAAAATCCCCTACAAAACTCGTTCTTAAGCCAAAGGCACCACACCCAGTCATTCTGACAAAATGATACTCTCTGAAAAAAGAAAAGCTCTCATGATTTGTGATGTTATCACAGCCTTGGAATGTGCGCACAGCCTTACTTGCAGAGTAACTGGGGCTTTTTTCTTAATTGTATTAAATAGTTGATGGATCACATGCTATTGTAACAAGAAAAACAGGTTTGATAAAACAAAACAAATACGCCAGTGAATAGAATGTGTAGTCATAATTATTTTTTAAGAGATAAAACAGGCAAACATGGGCAGAATAGGACTGAATGTGCCATGGTTTCCTTAATTATGTGGACACAGTGTCATGTTCCTCTGAGGTGGTACAAAGAATACACACTGGCCAGCAGATTATTGTTCTCCGAGCAGTTTTCCTTTGCTGTATATTGAGCAAGGCAAAACACATGGCTCTAACTCAGGGAGCAAAGGGACTCCTGGCTGTGGCAAGCCAGAGAACCCTGCATTGTGTATTTAGTCCATTCTACAAACTCCCCATTACTCTCAGTGCAACCTGAATTGTCCAGGAAAGGGAAACTGTCTGAGAAACTGAGATATTCCTTTAAAAGTAATAACCAATAGAGCTGTCTTGCCTGGGCAATGAAGGGTACCAGCTGCAGGCTGCTAACAAGTCTTGGTGAGCAGTTTTAAAAGAAGGAGGATGGCAACACTCAGTGAAGTGGAAGAATTTCTCAATGTGACCAGACTGAAAGAGTGAGCACAAATATGGGGGAGCAGAAGGAGTTGTTGCCCAGATGTACTGAGGATCCCCCAAAAGACACTACTTCTAGCTCTTATCTCTTGTTTTTTTACCTTTAAATGGAAGGGCTGACTGCATGGTAAAAAGTTTGTTTGTGAAGGCTGTAAATGCTCTACCTGTCACATAGTCCTCAGAGAGTTAAACTGGGAACTGGAAACAGCTGTCATTGACTGCATAACCTCCAGAAAAAGCACCTTCGCCTGTGGAAGGTCCACAAAGGCACATGAAGGCTTAGACACTCTCTTGCTGGCTTAAAAAGCTGAGCTGGCTTAAAAACAAATACTATCCAAAAGGCAGATCCAATACATCGATCCTGTGACTAGTCACAGAGAGGAGCTGCACCACGGCTCCGACAAGAGTTCTTGTGGGTAAGGATCTGTGGCTGAAGGTGTCAGATGGTCCCAAAGGTAAGCCAATACAAGTTTTGTGGGTTTTCTTTTTTGTTGCACAACCTTCATGGATTAAGTTTTTAGGAGGTGGTGTTTAGGTATCAGAGGTCATACATCAGCAATTATATACTTGATTAAAGTTTATTTGCATGTAAAATCCTATTGCCATTAATCCTGCTAATCCTATTAACAACATAACTCAATGAACTGTCAGATACTGTTTTTTTCCTGTTTGGTTGGTGCTGGTAGCTGTAACTCTGGGTTTACATGGTGAAGGGACTGGAGGGATCCAGCCGGATAGTGGCTGGGTAAAGTATTGTTATCACCGCATGGAAGGTATCCACTCTGCACACAGTTATAACTTTAAGTAGCCACTTGCAGAAGAAAAAGAGACATGTCTGGTCAACATTCAACATGTCTTGCTTTAGTGGCTAATCAGAGAGTCTTTCTGACAAACTCATGAAGATGAGAATGTATTTACCCTCTTACCTGGGGAGATATGCAGAAGGCGTCTTCCAATAACAGGATCTGCTCAGGATTGCTACGGAAGAAGGTCTGAGCTTGTGGATATGCCTCCCAAAGACAGTCATGCTGAGCTGGTTGGACCAGGAAACTGAATTTCTTTCATGTGAGGACTTTGCTTTGATATTTCCTGGTCAATAGTTGGCCTTCTTGCCTGAAACTCAGAGGAGGTTTTATGGGAACAGCTCTGCTGACGGTATAGACTTTAACATGGAAGACTCTGGGTTGCCTTGCTTGCATCTGTAACTAATAAGGGGATTCACATTGCAACCTATGCACTTTACAGTCTGTTGCCTATTATTCATGGAGAGACCTGGGATAACAAATGACACACTGAACAGAGCCAGCCTAACCATTTGGAAGAACATTCACAGCAGGAAAAGCAGGTGGAGTGTGAGAGAGCACGGGATAAGAGAGCAGCCTTGCTCCTCAAAACTGCTTTTGTAAAAAGCCCTGTGAAACATGGGTATCCTTGATCCTTTTGGGTTTTTTTAAGGGAAATAAGCTACAACAGAGCATACTGCCTACCAGCAATTGCTAACTATGCCAAGTGATGGGATAAAAGAAACACATCTAAGAGGATATTTTTTTAAAAATAAAAATTTAACAAGAGACCATGTTTGGTATTTTCATGTGAGTGCATCAATCTGAGGTCTGTCCTTTATAACAGGAATATCATATCTAATTAAGTCTGAATGCAATTTTAACACATTTCTGATCTTCTAAGCAAGTCAAAGATTTAACATTTCACTCTGATGACAACCTGAGAATATGACTTTTCAGGAAGTTGTAGCAATTTTCCTTAACTTCCTTTAGATGTGTTTGAATGTATAGTGCACGGAGTTAAAGAAATGTTGGGATTGAGAGAACAAATACTAAAAGTCAGAAAATTCTCCAACTTCAAGATGCAATATTAGTTTGTCAGTGCATATCTTGTATGTTTTTCACGAGCAAGCTAATAACATATTGCTCTAGGCTTTCTTTAGGACTGTGTGCACCATTTGGTGAGAATACCTTGCGTGTTCCTAGGCATATAGATAACCATCTGAACCATTCTGCTTACCTTAGTGAGGGTGTCAGAGCACATTTGAGACCAAATCATTTCTAGATCTGCCTGCTTGATGATACCTGTCTTTCTGTTCTTCCTCACTGCCACCCATCTTTCTGGCTATAGTTTCCCTGCTGGAGTTTTTCTCATTGCTCCTTCCCCGGCTGCTCCATCAGCTCCCACAGCTCTTCAGCCTCTCCACCCTTGCCTTGCTCTAGCCACTTCCCTAGTTTCTGTGATAACCTCGCAGCTCCTGTGGGCTCTCTCATGCCCACCTTTAAGCTTCATTACAAATCCAACCAAAAAAAAAAAAAAAAAGTGAGAATTGAGCAATGATATAAAACATGAAACTCAAGGCAGAGTTGTGAATGCTTTGATGCTGATTGTGCAAAGGATCTCAGCATGAGCCCAACTGTGTAAACTGCCTTCTGCAGTGTGACTGGGACTGTGTGCATCTGCTAATCCTGACTCTGCCTGCATCCAAGGCTGTGTTTATTTTCACTACAGCTACTATTCCTCCCCTTGATCTCTTTTTTATCTACCCCTCCACACTGAAGTAGCAGGTGCAATTTAAGGCTTTTAACAGAACAGTGTCAAGAGACTAAGAGAGATTAATGTTGGCTGAAGTGAGAGTGAACCAGTGACAAGAGAGAATATTAAAGGTTCACTATTTGTGATATGTATAATGTTTTTTTCAATATCTGAGAGGCATTTGGAGAGGTAGAACATTAGGTCCTTAGATGCAGCTCTAAAGAGATGTAAAACAGTGCACACAAACAGGTAAAGTGCTGCTGAAAATACTTCTGAAAACATTGTAAGGGAAAATACTGAATCATCATTCAGGGCCTCTTTTCTGTGATATGAACATTGCTGCCAATATTGGTGACACTAAATTAGTATTGGCCAACGTGACTTACAGTGGCATAAACCTTGGGGATAAAAGGAGTTGGAATTTTTTTTAGAGATGCCATACCAACTGCAGGTATTTTCTGGGAGTGCTACCCACGTTCAGCTGTAGCACCAAACCTGTTGTTATTGCTACAAAACTCAGCAATGACCAAATGGCAGTGGAAGAACTAAAGCATTCTGCATAGCTCCAGTCTGTCTTCCCCAAACCTCTCTTCCCAGCTCTTCTGCTCCTTGCCAAATAAGAGGTGATTTGAAGACCATCTCATTTTTAGGTAGAAATTCTTATATCTGCTTAAGAAATTAGTAACCCCAGTTACTTTACCTCCATTCTCACAATTATAAGTGCTGGGAGGTGAAGGCTGTGAATTCAACCTGCACAGACTGAGATGAATGCATAGGGTGGAAATAGAGTGAGCTGGTGCTTTCAGTCATGGGTTTAGTCAGCTGCTTCTTGACTTCCAGTGCTCCCACATAGCCAGTGATGTGGGGACCTCAGCAAACTGATAGCACCAAATAATTCATTGTCATGCTCTTGGGTCAGCAAATCCACTCTAAGGCAAGTACAGGAATAAACACATCATGCAGGTAATGGAAAACCTTAATCCAGGTGAGGAGTCCTCTCTCCAGTCCTGTTCTGCTTACTCCTGCACTGCAATTTGCTTAGGCAATTACTCTGCAAATAGAAACCAGTGCTGCAACATGTATGGCACCTGATATTTGTATTTATGCAAAGAAACATGACACTATGAAAAAAAATATAACTGCTTATTCTAACAGCGTGTTATGCAGTTAGGCAAGACCCTAAGAAGTGCAAAATTAGGCTTTAAATTCCCTGTAAGAAACAGGACAAGGATGCCCGATCTTGTTCTCCCCTGACTGATTACAGCGTGTGCTGGGATGCAGCCAGACCCCATGCACCCTGCAAGCCCTGGCAGACCAGCAGAGTGTGGTCCTTGGTTTGCCACTGCAGATAGGGGCTTTCTGTTCTCCAGAACGAGCCGTTTGTGTACTTGGTCTTTAGGAGAAGTCCATGGTCTCATGGGCATCCCACTGTGTTTCTGGAAAAGAGTAACACCAAGTGATGGAGTGAGAAATGTAGCATTAAAATATTTCTGTTTGGGACAAGAGAGTACATATGTGTTTCTCATATATACCAAATAGATCAAATCTCACTTGTGAATTTATGACTCTGATTGCATATCTAGGTGGATGTCAATGATCTTCAAACTTGAAAGAAGGAGCCTATAACTGTTTCTTAAATGTATATATATAGGCAAGAAAGACAAAAGGCACTGAAGTGCTCTAGCACTGTAAGGTATGGAGCAACCTGCGTGGCTTGATACTCACATTGTTTCAACATCCAAAGGTGAAGTGGCCCTGGAATCTAGTGCTAACCAACCACCACCTGTTTATTAAATAGAAAACCCTTTTAATGGCAATAGGTCATAGGAAAGATGCCAAAAGTTCTTCCAACATTAGCTTGTGCATCAGTTCAACACTAGGTTTATGTACAATCAGCTTTTGCATCTTTTTATTTTATTTTACTTTATTTATAAAATTCCAGTTTCCTTACCAACAAATCTGGTGTTGAGTAGGGAGAAAGGGGAAATTATTCAGTCCTCCCTTCTTTCCTCCTGTCAGGAGAAAAAAGAAAAGTCAAAAGCCAAACTTTAGTAGAACAACTATATATGTAATTCTTTGGATCTTCTCTCAGGACTCCCTATGACTCATTCCAAGTCAATAAATTTCCTCTCTCTCAAAAAAAAAAAAAAAGCTTTAAGAAGCTATTCTGTTCATTAGGTATCAGGAAACCAATTGACAGTTCACAAAAGGAAATTATCTGGTGATTTAGACCAGATCTTGCTGCTAAAATGTTGGTATGCTGATACACTAAAAATCGAATCTCTGTATGTTAATATGATTCAGACCAGAACACCTATATTTAAACCATGTATTTATCAAAGCAGTATTTAGGCTGGGTCTTACATCTCAGTGATGCAGAGATAAGCAAACTAATTTCTTCCCTCTTGAAACAGAGCATATTAGCTTATCTAAATAATTTGAAATATTAGAGGACAGTGCTTACAACACATAAGACAAGCATACCTAAATGGGTGCTACTGCTTACCTGCATCAGTGCCTGCAATGCAGGCAAAGCAGGGAGTACTGAGATTGGAAGAATTTAAGTTCTGGGGTGATTTAACTTGTTTTTGTTGTTTTTAACTGTGAAAGAACACCTTTTCTCTTCTACAGCACTAGTTTTATACTACATATATATGTGTGTGTGTGGTTTTTGGTTTTTTTTAGGTGAGGATCATTCTTCTAAAAATCCCTAATCTAAAGGAGAAGTAAGATACTTTTTTTGCAGAAGGATGATTATCTTGAACCGGTTTGCAGATCTTTTCATACCTAGAGACCAGAGCAAAGGTGAGAAGGCCAGACTGGGGCACTGGCTACATTCTGGAGCCCTTATTTAAGCCGAACTGCAATCCACCATTTCACTGTAGTGTTTTGTAGTTTAACAGAACCTGTGGATCAAAATCACATTTGAACATCACAGACTGCAAAAATAAATACCAAAATGCCAACAACTATCCTATAGATGTTCTACATCCTATAGATGTTCTTTTGGTGAAAGGAAGGTGAGGGGCAAAACTAAAGGGAAAAGAATATGAGCAGAGTTTGCACAGCAGACAGGAACCTTCTCGCTTGCTTAATAGCTATCAGCTGGCACAGATATGTAGTACCTGTTACAACTTCAGTTACTGTAGTTACAGGTTCAGTTACAATATGTTTGCATTACTCACAATGTTCCAAACCCACAGCTGGCCTTGCCAGGTGAATATTTGTGGCAAAACTTTCAGTATATATGTGCACCTTTTTTTGAGCTTTTAACAAAGTTTGAATGAAGTAAGGCTGAAATTAAACTGTTCTGCATGCTCCTTTTAAACAATCCTTAAAATGGCTATGGTATGCATCAGACTTGCTTGTTCATTTTATTAATGCCTTGATACCAGTGTAGCAGTGCGACTCACACTGTAAGTGCTTCAGGCACATGGACAGTGGTTAGGTTGCTTGCACAACAGCCAGCGTGACAGGAGGCGTGCTGGGCAAACATAGGTGCTGAGGGGCGAGTGTAGCAGGCGACTGGAAAGGAGCAGTGTCGTTTCTGTGTCAGTCATCTGGGGTGTGAGATCCAGATTGCCTTTGCCTTCTATGGGATGGCTTAAGCAAAGTCACACTACCCTGAGCATTTCTGCCCATGCTTTTCTTTCCTGGCATGCTTTTATTCTCCTCAGTACCCGCTCTACTGCTGGACCAAGGATGGCTTACATTGAAGTTGACACTTTTCCTTCTAAACTATGTTTAGCCTTTTTATACTGGTTAGTCAAATTCCTTGGCTATCGCTTGGGCTTTCCCCACTTCTTTCAGCTAAAACTGACTGGATTCTTTAATTACTAATGCTGTGCTTTGTGTTTTCCAAGTTCCGAAAAGGATACTAAAATGACGTTACACTTGCCTTGCTGCTGTTCCTAGATGTATGATTCAGTGAGAGCAGGCTGGTTTCACTTGCAGGTTCTCACTGATGAGCACATCATTGTTCTTCTTTTCAGAAAAGGAGCGTTTTTTTCATCATTACAATTGTTTGATTTACCTTATTATCTTCTTTCACCCTTTCTACCATTAAAAATAACAATAAATGTCTAAATGAAGCACAGTCTGTTTCTCTGTTGTCTCATCAGAGAACTGGGACACTGTTTAGTCCATGACATCAAAAGTAAGGAAATACTGTAATTGATTTGATGCTTTTGATGATATCCTGGTTTTATTTAATGTTTTTCTCCATTTTTCATATCTAAGTCACAGGTATTTTACCATAATTTTCCACACTTTTATGTATTCACTGGGTCTTAAGAGTATCTTGTTATGAATATGACAGATGCTGATGAAATAGAAATGCACAGTATAGCACTAGAAGTGGTACATAAAACTGGCATAGAGATTTTGGTATTTTTTAAATGTATTTTTGTTTTGATTCTGATAACATATCGTAAAAATCAGGGCTAATTCAGTTTTCATGACATTTTCCACAAATTATCTTGAGGCAAGTATGGAGTAATTGAGAGTTGAAAAAATGTACTGTAGAAACAGCTCTAGACAAGTACAGTCTCTGTTACTCAGGAAGTTGTAACATGTAAATACTTAAAGTGCATCTTTGAAATATAATGATACATAAATTCCTCGTCTAAGCATCATCAGCACAAGGACATTTATTGGTGTGGGTGGAAACATTTTGGAGACAGGGAGCAAGTTTTTCCTCTTTGTTTTGTTAAAGTAAAATATAGCACTAAAAATGTGATGGGGATCCGGTCTCAGCTTGGAGAATTCCAGAAAGTCCTCAGCCTTGACAATAGCCTGTCAATATGTTTGTCCTGTTGAGTCTAGCTGGAAAGCTTTGTCCTTGAAAAAATTGAAAAAGTCTTTTATTTCTATATTGTTACCAGATAATTGCTTTCACATTTTAAAGAGGAAGTGTAAAACTGCACTTTCCAATAAAAGGAGAAAAGAAGCGAGATGATCCTGCAATGACTGGTTCTGCAGAAGTGCTGGTATTTCAGGGCATGGGGGATGAAAGCGGATCGTCCTCGCTGCCCTGCAGAGGCTTCATCCTGGTACCCACCTGTAAGGCCAGTGCAGGCAGCCAGGGCCTCTCTTCTGCAGTGCAGCACAGAAGAGCTCTTGATTATTTCTCTAAAGTGGAATTTCTTTAGCAGGAAAGAAAGAAGGACAGAGCATGGCTCCACAGTTGGGATGCTGGCTGGTGAAGTGGGAAGATCCTTCTGTTCCATAATGCATCCAGCTGGTGTGGGGGCATTCCCTTCCTTCTTACCCCACAAAATGCGCCCAGACCCAGGGACACTGTTCACACTTCTGCATTGTTGTTGTTGCTGTTGTCAAAACTGTGACATTCCTGGGAAACATTCAGTTTAACCAACCATTATTTTTAAATGGAAAAAAGCTTTCTTCAGAAATGTTTCCACCTGCTGCGCAGAACACAAACTCACTCCTGTGCACAACCCAGTTGTTTGAAAGGACCATTCCTGGCAGTTGTTATTTGTGAGACCCTTGCCCTGGCCTGGTACACCATTATTTTAATTAGGGAAAATAGTAACACAACACTGAGGGGGCTGTTATGAATTATTTGAACCCTTCGAGCTGCCACTCACTTAAAAATAAGACCCTAAAAACCCAAAGCTACTGCAGACATCAAGGTTGCCAGCTAATCAGAAAAAAATTCTTAAAAAACCCTGTCATTTTATCTTCAAACTTGTCAGAATTAGTAATGTTGACAACATGTGTCCCAGCTTTACAGGAAGAAGAAACTTCCAACACTTAGCTATGGACATTATTACAGAAATAAAAAATGTGTTATTTTTTTTTTTAAATCAAGTAGAAGCATACAACAAATGACTATCATAATTTAAAATATTGCTGACTTTGTAACAACACAGAGCAAAGCCTGCTGATCCCTAGACTGATCTGACAGAAGCATATCCAGCTAGGAGAGGACTTCAAATGAAAAAGGAGTATAGCAGAGATGTCCATTTCCATTAGACACCAGCTTGTCAGGAATCCTTTCTCCCACCGGAGCAGTACTAGGGTTGAGTGGAGCACTGCCGCTTGCAAGCCAGCCTGAAGCTTGGGGCTGTGCGCATGCAGGTTCACCTCCCACCTCCTCTGCTAAGCACAGAAAAGTGCCCCTTGGGGGTGCAAGGAGGGCTGGCAGGGCAAGAGAGGCAATTTAGCCTACTTTTAAGAGCCTTTTTACAGAATTGCCTAGTAATTACAGAAAACACATTCTGATTCAGTATTTACATTGTAATTGGATTTATCCAGGAAAATCATTTTGGATTTGGTTTGACAAGGTTTGAATTGCAAAACAAGCTTTGCAACTACATTAATCAAGTCAGCCTGCTATGAGAATGACAGCCGGTTTTGCCACAGTGGGACTTTTTTGTTGGTAGACTCAAGTGACAAAATAAGCAGAAATGATGCGCTTATTCTCTAGGGGCAAGTAGAGGCCAGTGTGTTTTCAATTCACCCTTTGAAGGCCTACCCACAAAATGATACAGGTGTAAGTCCTGTCAGAAGCTCCTTGGCAGCTGAGAGGACAGAATGGGAACTCTCCGCACATGGGTCTGTGGAGCAGATAGCTCTTCTCTCCAGCTGCAGCTCACCTGCATGGAAAAGCTCAGTTTAGACATGGCATCTGTAGGTTGGCAATGTGGCTCCTTCATCTACTGCCTTTTCAGAGGCTGACCAGTGAGCCTGACTGCCCACAACCCCCTAGCTTGTGATCCACGACTAAAACTGAAATACGTCTAGAGTAGGGATGCTTGCTTAGGGCTCACTGGTACTGCCCAGCCCTGCAGAACACCCCTGATTCCTGCACCCCATGCTGGGGTGAGGGAATCACTCTGGCAGCTGTTTCACCTCCATCCTAAGAGTTCTGGGCATCTTCCTCCACTACGTCCTTGAGAATGCACCCATCCACGTCTGTGATGTGACAGGTCTGTTCCTGTGGTAGGAGGGTATGTAACACTCTCTCTTTTGACTGCATTATAATGGCAAGTTGGGGAGCTGAAGCCTTTGAGTGCCCCAACAGAGGGTAACAGGACCCACTACCACTAAAAAACCCCAACAGAAAACGCTGCTCTAAGATAATAATAAGCTCTTATGTAAGCACTTTTGATGTGACTCTTCACCGACAAATGAATAGTCTTTGCCAAGGTCCCATCCTGAACCTCTCAGTTACAGAAGTAGTCAAGTTCATTTAATAAGATTAGTTGCCTAAGTACCACACATGTAAAGAAAGTGTTGCATTGTTTCGTCCTGAACAAGTGAGGCTATGCTAAGCAGATTGAGAGGTGAGGAGACCATTAAAAGATGAAAAGGGATCACAGAGTCTGTGTCTTTGTTTTGAATGTTTGTTTGATTATTCTTTACAAGGGTACAGAGTGGAAGACATTTGCATTTTGATTTTATCAAAAGTAATTCAACCCTCTCCTAACCTTCATTTTAGGAGGCTAAATAAGCCAACTTACGGAAATGTTTTTGACTTGCTGCTTCCTCTCCGTGAGCGGTTGCGGCATGTCCCCAGGACACTGCCTCTGGAAGGCTTGTGTCCCCCAAGCACCCCAGCCTGCTCGCTTCCTCAAGTTCCTCCTGCGGTGCAGATATGTCTGAGATCATCTGGAAAGCTTCTCAAGACATCTGTGCTGCTTCAGGCTAAGCTGGATAAGCAGCAGGTAGAAAACAAAATCTCCTTCAGAAGGCTTAGGTACATTGGTGGCAATATAAAATTAAAACTGGAGAGGGACCATGATCATTTCTATTTAATTCATGGTTGAAATTCCTTATAACTTTTTGCCTAAAGGTAAATTTAAAAAAAAAGTTCAGGTAATATTTTTTTTTTTGTCTGCAGAATCAGCTCTAGAGCCTCAATGCAGGGGTAGAAATAGCGGTTAGCACTCAAACCGATAGAGTGCTGCCACGTGTCCCTATGAATTTTGTGTTTACTTCAGCTGAACGCTAAGTCTTTGAAAACTGGATTTTTGTACAGTCATTGTGATTGATCATATAACCATTTGCCAACAACTGCTAAAAGATCTGCAGTCTGCTTTTCACCTTGTTTATCTGCACTCAGGTGTTTAGAGCTCTCAAGCCAGACAGGTCCTACATCCAGATAACTTTGCCAAAAATAATCCCTTAGAGAAAAAATAGTGTTATTTTTTAACCCTTTCTGAAATTTTGTCTTTCAGTTCAGTACACAGCAGGGATATTACTTGCTTTTCCTTTGCCACCACTGACTGCTCACAGGCTGTCACCTTCTACCAGAGTCTCAGGGTATTATGTTTTGAAAGGTGAAGTGTTTTTTGATGAAACTATTAAATATGCTTAATATATTTAATAACATTAATGAAATATATTTAATATATTAAATATATTTAAGTTTATTCTAATTCAGTGAGAAATAGTGTATCAGATCACTTGTTTCACTAAGCTATGAGCCTCAGAACCAACTTAGACAATGACACAGGATAAGAATGTAACCTTTGTTTTCTAAAGAAGCTGGTAAGTCTAAATTAATGGGAACAAAAGAGATAATTATCTGATTTTCTTTCTGCACAATTACTTCCTGTAATAGCTGGGGCTTTGTTTCATGTACTTTCTCTGGTAGTGAATTCTGTCAAAGATGCAATGATAAGAGAGTGAGGAACTCTTCCACAGCATATACTAGTGGTGCTTTTTTACATATACCAGGCATATAATTTACTGAAGGCAGGTTTTTAGATTAAAATATAAATTTGAGTATTTAATGAAAAAGCCCTCCATGGTAAGTAAAAACCTCCTTTTTAATTATCACAGGTTTATTAAAATAATTCTCAGCAAAATTAATTTCCTTCCAAGGAACAGAACACTGAATTAAAAGAAAAGTAATTCTGAATCTTGTGCTAAGATACCCAGTAGTGGTTAAAGTTAATCAATCAGTAAGCATTGCATCTAATGAGTTCAGTTGCGGAGCTACCCAATTAATGCATCCTTGTTATGGTAGAGTTGGTGTGAATTAAATGCATACTACCAAGGAGGAACTAGCTATTTAATCAGCTCTGTTAAGATATTAAGTTTCTTAACTTATTACTACCTAAAGCTGCCACATAATGACCAAAATATATCTGTCAGTAAAGACAGGAACTTGATATCAAAGACTGAGACATTTGTTTTACTACAAGTATCTAAAAGGCAGGTAATTTCATTTAAACAACTACAAAGTAAATTTTCTTCAGTATTAGTTTATCCTAACTAATTTTTTTAAAAGCAAACTGAACAAAAAGATGGAAAAAATGCTTGAATGAGTGACTCTGCCAAGCTAACACTGAAGAAATCTTATTAATTTAATATTGTTGAATGGGTTTAGTGGCAAAGCAGATTAGAAACCTGAGTGAGAGAAACAGAAAATTGAAAAATGCTGTAAGCTTTAAATAAAACATAAAAACATTATGTGCGTATGTGTGTGAGGAGAGGACCATTACACATAACTCGGTGTTTGATATGTGGCATATAATTACAGGAAGTTTGTAGAAGGTTCCATGATACCTGTCAATTATCAGCAGGCAGAAAATGCAGATAACATACATAATTCATCAGCATACTGCCCTTTGTTGTTAAGCCAACTGATTTACCTCCATAACGTAACAGCTTATTCAAAACAAGACATTTAAATTCAAACGAAATACTGTTACCTCTTCAAGATGTGTTCAGTTATTATACCGATTCAGATGTGTATATATAATCATTGCTAGATGTTAGCAAGGAAGACTACAATTACACAAATTCATATGTGTACACAAATCTGTTGTATTATGACGAACAAACGAGGTGTTATCAATATCAGTCAGCCCTTATATTCTTAAATGAGAGAATCTGTTAGCCAATTCTGACTTCTAATAGAAAACACGTAACAATTGGAATGATTTTAATATTCTTAATGTACATTTTTATTCTGCTAATCTCACATAAATTATTTTAATAATTGCAAATATACTTTAAAATTGATTAAATAAATAATGTAGAGGTCAATTCAGCTTGATTTCTCCTGCTATAGCCTTTAGTTGTGCCTGCTTGAAGTCAGACAGATCTTAAAAGAAGTCTATCTAGATAAGGGCTAGCAGTAAGAACTGATCCGATATTGTGTGGAGGATTTTCATGCTTTTTCTGAGTAGGAGTGCCCTCACTTACCAAAAAAAAAAAAAGGAAAAAACCAACATCCACCCTGATTAAAAAAGTCTGATCAAAATATAGAGGTTCTGGAAATCATTAGTATCCATTGCTTGGGTATGAAGAGACAGAAAACAAGTCAATGTTTGGAGGGAGACAGATCTGAGATCCAGTAGAAATTTGTGTACAGTACGAAACATAAAGAGGAAAGAAATAAACTGCTTTTATTTATTATTTCAGAATAGAAGAAGGAGAAGACACATTGTGAACTCAAAAGCATATCAAATAAAAAACTTATCAAGGGAAATGCCTTCTACATTAAAGAAAGGTTTTTGGAGTTGGAGTTCACTCCCACAAGGTGAGTGGGAGCAAAAAGCTCTTTCGTGTTAAGTAGGATTTCTACAAAGTCTGAACTTTTATGAGTGATGAGCGTGTTCACATCCATATACCATGGAAGCTGTGACTGTTCTCACTGTGTACGAAGGTCCATGCTACTGTACCAAAATTGCTGCTATCTGATAGACACACTTCCCTTATGAGAAGGTTGCCTGGGTTTGCCTGTGCTGGTTCTGATTCTGGATAGGTAGATGTACTGTGTATGTGGAGTACACTACATCCTGTGTTATTACTAAACAAGCATATAAACCTTCCAAGAGGCAAATAGTTTTTATTCAGAAAATTATTTTCCTAGGAAGAATAACAAAGTCTAGTAAATCAGATGACATGAAGAGTCCCATGATATGGAAGTGGTCTGAAAAGTAGAAGAAAGGTAGAAATATGGACAAGGGATCTGTCCTCTCCTCCTGCGCTGTAGTTAATCAAAGACCCTCACTGGCAGCTTGGCCTTGACCTGTAACCCTTTCTGAGCTTCTCTATTTCCATTACTGGCGTGAATGAGGCCTTGAACAAGAATAAAATCTCTCACGGATGAAGGGGAAATCCTACAGTTCAGCTTAGTAAAACATTTTGGGTTAAGTTTTCACAAGACAGTGGATGAGAATAACAAAACAAGAAGCTATTGATTACATCCCAGTTTATACAGTATTAAAAAAGGCAGGACAGGCTGCAAAACTAGCTTCGTGGGAGAAGCTGAGGCTGAGTCCCTTCTGCATCTCTGAAGATTTTACCAGAGCCCAAGTACTTTCCTCCCCAGCTGCCAAGGTTTTTATGCTTGCTGCATGGGTTCTGGAGCCAACTGGTAACTCAGTGGCTTGGGTATCCTTTGGCTAGACCCAAGGAGAAGATGCAGGTACTGCATCTCATTTTATTATCCAAACTCACATCTGACATAAGATGTTGTCTATTTGTTCTAGCAAATGCAAACCTGAATATCCATAATTAAGATCAGGTTTTGGATATGGCACTTTGGTTAGCTGCAAATAAATTCAAATCCATTTGTCATCATGTAAAACAATACAAAGTGTTGCCCTATTTGTGTCCATACACTGTTTATCTATCCACAGGAACACTGCAAAAAGTAAGCAGCATACTTAAGCATGTGCAGAATAGTCATTTCACATAAGCAGGTAAAGCTGACTCAAACACGTGCTGCATAAACAAAATATTTATTGTACTCACAAATTACCTGTGTACCCCAAATGTAAAAATGACTGTACTACTGATTATTTCCCCTGAGTACACATAAAATAGTGCCAAAGGGCAGAACATTAACAGACCAGTTCAACCACACCTCAGACTTCCTGCAGGTTCACTGAGATGATGATCTCTACACATTTATTTGCCTTTGTTGCCCTTTCTCTCACCCTTGATGATTACTTCACTACATGAAAACAAGATGGCAGGCAGATGAGGAATGTAAGAGTTGGAAAGTAGGTGCAGTTTGGGATGGGCAGAGGACATTGTCCCTCTGTAGTAAGATGGAGTCACCTGAATATGTGGGCAGTAGTCAAACATCAGTAAGGGTAAAGACACTGGAAGGCTGAGAAAAGGAAGGAAAATAAAAGTTTGGTAAGGTCCTTGCTTCAGTTTTGCCACAGACCTATAGACAAAGACACTTCAGCTGCGCTTGATGGCGTTTTCTTTACCTAGGGTCAGCTGGATAATTTTTGTCATGCTTCTGTTTGCACCTCCAAAAGTTTTCTGAAGGGCAAATGTATGCCTTTTGTATGTATGTATGTATCACTGTTGGGTGATGCAGGTACAGCTATTGCTCAAAGCAGGAAACCCAGGATCCCCTTCAGAAGTCCCATGATTTTAGTAGAACTTGACACATATTGACAAAATACCTCTCCCAGTTTGATATTGCAAACATCTAGCTTCTTTAGATTTTTGGTTCGTAACTCATTCTTGCCTACACATTTCTAAGAAAATTTGACAATGGAGAAAAAAGCAAAAATACTTCCCCTGCCCTATCCCCAACACCACCACCATAATTGGAGGGTTTAGGTCTTGGTACTAGCTAGAGACAAAGTATTCAGCAAAGTGTAAGATGCAGAGGAAACATGAAACAAAGAGCCCTAGAGGTGTAAAAGATGACTGTCAGGTAGCAAGAAAAAAGTTAATCTCCCCAAATCCATCATTCTGTCATTTATCAATGCTTCTAATCATACATTCCAGGAAAAGTTACTTTTAGGTGTAGATGTATATGAAGTCTTTGCAAGACATAAAGACAGTCAGACCAGTCATTTCTGAGGAAGAAGGTGGAATTAAAGTTTTTTCTTTTTCTTGCAAACCTATTAAGGATCTTTTTTGAGCATGGACAGAAACTTCTGTCATTCACCATAAGTGCCCACGCTAGGTAGTAGTCATGGAGTAAGCCTGAGCCAGGACTAGGCATGATTTATGGAAAAGGTGGTGTTTATAGCTACATCCTGTTGTTACTAAAAAAGAAACACAATTGTATATAACTTTTAAAGTAATAGGGGGAATTTGATGTTTTATGGCACAAATAGTTCTTTACAGGCAAAACTGCATAAGATACTCGTCATATGAAAATGATTATTTGTAAGAATAATGTAAATATTTACATTATTTGAAAGATATATTTGTAAGATATTTGTAAGAACTGTAAATAAAGAAGGCACATTTTCTTCAAAGATACAGTTACAGGCACTTTAATATTTACAGTATCACATTATGGAATAGTTGTCGTTGTTTAATCCCAGCCAGCAACTGAGCCCCACACAGCAGCTTGCTCACTCCCATGTGGTGGGAGAGAGAATCAGAAGGGTAAAAGTGAGAAAACTCAGGGGCTGAGATAAAAACAGTTTAACACGTAAAGAGAAAGTTGCACACGTAAGCAAAGCAAAACAAGGAACTCATTCACTACTTCCCACTGGTAGGCAGGTGTTCAGCCATCTCCAGGAAAGCAGGGCTCCATCACACATAACAGATACTTGGGAAGACAAATGTCATCACTCTAGGTGTCCCCTGCTTCCTTCTTCTTCCCCCAGCTTTATATGCTGAGCATGACATCCTATGGTATGCAATACGCCTTTGGTCAGTTAGGGTCAGCTCTCCTGGCTGTGTCCCCTCCCAAATTCTTGGGCACCCCCAGCCTAATTGCCATTGGGGTGGTGTGAGAAGCAGAAAAGATCTTGGTGCTGTGTAAGCACTGCTGAGCAATAACTAAACATGCCTGTGTTATCAACACTGTTTCCAGCATGATTCCAAAACACAGCCCTATACTAGCTACCATGAAGAAGATTAACTCTATCCCAGCCAAAACCAGCACCATAGGTCAGAGACTATATTTTCTATGAAACGCTTCACAAATTCTTACCATATTCTTGATATAAACAGTTGACATCTGTGCAATTTAATATTCTTTACAAGTTCAGACTGATTCCGAACATCAAGTAATGTTCGTATGGCTTGAAGATGAATATAGAAATCAAAACTAAAACACATTAAAGTGACAGACTTAAGTAACTGCTCTAAAATATTGCATATGTAAAATAAACAAAATGTTCATGGTTAGTATAAAGATATGACTAGCTTCTAGCAGAGCCACACTCACAGGCTTTGCAAAGGCTTCATTGGCTTTTGGGTCTCCCAGCAAAGTTACTGTCAAGGACTATGGCAGTCTTTTTCATTTCTGATAAAATACAGGACACAGTCCCTGTTGTGGACACAATCCCTGTCAGATGCAGGACACAGGACTTTAATTCTCTAGTATGCGGTGGTGTGCAGGCAGCTGAGTAACAGCTATTAAGATAGCTAGACTCAGACACATACTAGGCACTTACCATTTTTCAGATTAGTTAAAGTAGCAGCTGCTTTTTATTACAGAGTTTTCAGATGCAGAAACTCAGATGGCAAAAATTATCAAATCCATTGAAGTTGACTGGAACTATGGTAATTTACAGCAGATGAGAATCTAAGCTATCACTGGAGATACAGCCTTACTACAGGAATCTTAAAGGAGAAATGCTGCCTAGTGCATATATAAAGAAGTCTGGAAAATCATTTGATCTGATTGTGTCAGTCAGCCCATATGTTAAAAGCAAGGTGTGATAGTCTGGGGAACACTTGCCAGTTTGTGGATACGATTTCATTGTAATCTAAAGTGCAGATGAGATTCACTATTTTGTAGCAGAATCAAGAATGTATCTATGGAGCTGAAACAGCCTTCAAGAGTACCTCAGCCATATCTCAGGAATACTTTCAGCCTGGAACCGCATTTAGATTTCTCCAACAACTGACCATTATCACAGCACTTTGATACAAGCCTCGAGAGTATGCCAGGAAAATCCCATCAGAAGTCTAAAAGACTTGGGCTCTTTCAGAAAAGAAATCTCCTTCAATGCAAAGACAGAAAGCAAAACTGGAGGAAAGAGGGTGGAGAAGGTTTTGCTTCCTTTCCCCACAGCCAGTTTCTTCAGATGCTCATAAGAAAGGGGGAAATGATGGTCAAGTGTAGTTGTGTGTAGACAAGCAAATGCTGTGGTAATTTGCAAGGTCTCTCCTTGTGACTTTGTGGCCAAAAAAATAATAGCATCTGAGACACAAGACTCCAATAGGAGAAGGCAAAAATCAGGAGTGGAGGCGTAAGGTACTAAGCCATCGTCTCATGACAGTGGCTCTTTGGAAGCCTCCTGTCTCAGTGAGAGTTTCCAGGCAGAGTCTTCAACACAGAGGGGACACACAAAGATCCAAAGTTAAAGATGCTTCTTAAAAACACTCAATCCAAAACTGAAGTTTTCAAGGCATAGAAACGTAGGACTGGTACCTGAGAGGTTTAGGTGCATGACATAAAGCCTACATAGAAATTTGATGCTTTGCTTACCTGTAGATTTCCAGAGTAGTTTTCAGTATGATTGAACATCTATCTGATGCAAAGATGGATGAGGAAGGAGTGACACAACACGTACCCCTCAATGAGTGGTGACCAGTGAAAGCACAACGAACATGCAAGGCAGTCTGATGAGAATGTAAAAGACTAAAACTACCCCTACAAAAGAATAAAGAATCTCCTCAGTAGCAAAATACTGTTTGTGAACTTAGACCGAAACTGGCACCATCTGAACAGAGGCTAAGCTCTGGAGCTACTGATACCAAGGGCAGCAATTAGTGCAGCTCCCTCCTGGTCAGTGCTGCAATGACAATGTTACCAGTGCTACTTACTACTTCCCTGATGGTACTGTCTCTTTCACGGGCACCCCCTTGCCGTGGGGAAAGAGCTTGCGTGCCCTTGTGAAGTTGAGAGCTATGCTGGTGGTGGCATATGCCTCCGGTAGGGTGTCCCAAGCCAGACAGGTCTCAACTGAAGGGTCAGACAAAGTGTGTCCACGGGCAGGATGGGCTCACTAGCCTTCGGGCAACCATCCTAGGAGAAGGACAACTCTAACTCCAAACCCGGGCAGATGGAGCTCGTTTAGCCCTGTAAGGCCATCCATCTAAGAGAAGGATACTCTAACCAAACCTACGACCTGAGGACTTCGCTGTCACCGTCCAAGCTCGCTAGGCCCTGGCAGATGAACCTCAGGTGTAAAGGGTGGGGCCAGTCTCGCGCACGCTGCGCCTCACCTAAAAAATCCACCGCGCAGGCTTGAAGGGTGTACTCACGTTTAAAGCCCTTCCCAAATCTTCGTCCGCGAAGCCAAGCCATGGAGGTACTGTGGCTCTTCCTCCTCTTGTCTTCTTGAGATCATACAGTTTGTCACCTTCTTCAACACAGGACAGGAAAACACAGGGTCTTTTGTGGTGCTTTTTTTTTAAACGCATCCCTTTCTTATCAGTATCGATATATTTAAAGAAGTTAGGAGACTTGTATAGGGTACCAAGGCCAACTTGGCACCAAAAGCCTGTTAAGAAGGATTTCTATCAGGTATAGGTTTCGGCTTGAAGGAAGCTTAATGGAAAAATTCAGATGATCAGTTATAAAGAAAAATGGATGGCAATAGAGAAACAAATATCCACTTCTTGTTAGGGACTGCTTCGAATGCTGATCTCATTGAAATATGCTCCCCAACTTATTGTAATTTTTAAATGTAATTATACTCTGTTTTCAAGTTCTTGTCACTGCACAGAGGTCCTTTTTGTGTAAGTTCATATTCAGATCGAGTTCACAGAAGCTTCATAACCATCAGAGTCAAGACATTGTCCTTCTGCCAATGTGGTTTTGCCCCAAGCTGCAAGAAGGCTGAAGTAGCCATTGTAAGGGGTATTTGCATTTTTCACTTCTTGCAGAAAAGAAGTTTTCAGCCAGGCAAGGATATAATTTTAGTTTTCTATGTGCAAAGAGGGGTTAGACTAAATATCACCTTACAAGCAAGAGCCCAACACAAGTTGCAAGTTTTGGACAAGCTAAAAAACCAAGTGTCAATATGGACAAACCCTTGGTGTGGGCATACAGGCATACAAGAACTAATACATGAGCTAAGAATGTCAATCTAAAACAGTATTCCATCTTCTGTATATGACCACAAGTTTATATAGTGGCAGAGAATCACCAGATACACTGTTAATTCACAAGCCTGTTGCTCAGAAACTGGAATAAACATGAAAAAGGAGTGCTAAAATTCCATGTGTGGCTAGCTGTCCTCCATGTTCATCTTTAGAACAGGCTTTTATGCAGTCTGGATCCCTTGCCACACTATACCATTTACAGACAATTATGCCCTTTCTTAAACTGCTGCAGCTGCACTGAAATTCCAGTACAAATGTTAGCATCCATAGGCAAAAAAAAAAAGGATCATGAAGTAAGCCCAAAGCAGAGCTGAAGGTATAACCAAAACCACTTTGGTCCCCATCAGAGAAAAGGCTAGAGCATCTTCTGTGACCATCCGGGCTGATCCATTTTGTCAAGAAGACCCTGAGATTTCCTGAACTAGTGCTGAATTCAGCTAGACTACCTTTTAAGAAATACAACTCTTGAGGTTAAAAGTACAAGAGATGGAAACCCCATTATAATTTTGATTAAACTGTACCAATGGTTAACTGCTCATTATTTAGGGAAAATTGTACCACTTGGTTCTAGCCTGATTTTTTCAGCTTCAACATCCAGCAATCAGATCCTGTCATGTCTTTGTCAGCTGGATGGAAAAGTCAGGTATTAAGTTGCTATTTCACTGCAGATACTTTTGGACTCCAGTCAATATACTTTTCTGTTTGATAAACCCAACAGAAAAACTTCCTTGTATCACCCCACATGAACCAACGATTTTTCTGGCTTTTCTCTCAACTTCTTCTGTCTACGAATAGACTTCCTGAATCCTAAACTGGACAAAGCAAATTAAAAAAAAAAAATGTTTTGGTGCCAAATATAAAGCTAGTATTGTCTTTGTAGTCCCTAGAGATGTCTCTTTGTATAGCCAAGAATTACATGAGGTGTTTTGACCAAAGCACCATACTAATGAGTTCATTCATTGTTACCCTCCTCGACAAGTCTCTCTGCACCTCTTCATTCTTCCTCCAAATGCTCACATAAAAACTGAACAGAAGAAAAACTCCAACCAGCATTTTCAGTTTTTCTTAGGTCCATCAAAACACAGATTTCTGAAGATGAAAAAGACATCATCAGCATTAGCTTTGCCATAATGTGTCTGATGATTAGACTATGGTAATTATCTGCAGACATGGTTTTATTCCCTTATTTGTTACAGCTGTACCAATACATGTGAAAAGACTAGGCAAGGCAGACAAAGGGTCACAGAAGTAGTGACTTAGCTATGGTGTAAGATGTATGTAAAAAGACTGGCTCAAGATTCAAACGTAGAGTCAATCTATAGCATAGGGTTGTTTTAGCATTGCTCTGAGATGCCAAATTAAAGTCGTGTAAGCATGCAACATACCTGAACGCTTTAGAGATGATCAGAGCCATGATACACAAGGAAATCCAGGAAAACAAATTGGAGACTCCCCTAATACAAAAGGCCGTGTTTGCGAGGGAATTTTATTTTGAGAACACCTTGCTCAACTGACTTTCAATGTCTCCAGATTTGGGTGTCTTCTCCATTCCTGAGCTGCGGTGGGCAGACAAAACGTACAGGTAAAAAGGACAGTCATCTGGACTGCATGAATGACTTGACTTATCTTTGTTGCTTATTACATCCCCAATCTTTTGAGTTATCTATGAGTATCATTAATAATTTTGTACAATGCTTGATGTATTTTACAACAAACATTAAGTAACACATGGCCAAAAGCAATTCCTAAAATAATCTCAATATGAATATACTCACTCAGCTAGAACCCTCCATTTACTATTTATTTTCAGTTAACCAATATTCTGTTAATTAACAGGTCATATTAATCAAATTAGCATGATATATAAAAAGTGTCATGCAGTGGTACATCAAAATGTTTGGAAAAAGTCTAAGGTTTACCTGAATACTGTTGTTATGTAAACACTATGTTTTTTATCAAGTGTGTTCTTTAATAAGACTGTGGTCAGAGCAGTTTTTCATACACCCATATCAAATACTCTGCATTGTCCTTCCCAGTTTCAAATTTTTTGAAAATAAACAGTAGCAATACAGAGACCTGTTTGGTCAGTTTGAATATAAACACTGAATTAAAGTTACCTGAATATGTTACTTTAAACCTAGCTTTGACGGCTAACATTCTCCTGAGTTACTGCTGGAATAGGATGTGTTTTCTCACCTTGCGAAGTCATAGAAGGTTGGGGTTTATCCATATGCTTCAAACATAGAAAAAATAATTATTCATTCCTTTGTTTTACTAGCAACACTTCCATCATTTCTATAGATCCACATGTTTCTTAGGACTAACATAAGCCTCCCTAAATGTACCACCTCTAGCCATGAGGGCAGCAAGGGACATGAACGATGCTGTGTTCTTTGCAGACGTAATTGCCATTTACAGCGCTGACTCACAGGAAGCTGTAACTCCATATAAAATATTCCATCAGACTGACTGATGTGTTATCCCAAGATGGTGTGTTGAGGCAATGAAGAGTAGTCACTGTTCTGAGCATCTGTTGAAAGGGCAGAGTCAGCTTAAAATCTAGCCAAATTTCAAAACTTAGTTAAAAGCAGTTCTGTATTTTCCTACACATCTCCTAAATGACTTGTGAAGCTTAGTTACAGAAACATCTTTCCTGCAATGTGACAGATGCACACAGAAGAAGATGACTTAAACAAAACCAGTGAAGTTAACCACAGATAAAAGTGCAGGCAGAGTAACCAGGGAATTATTTTTGTTCAGCATTACTTGCAACAGTTGGTATGACTCCAATGAGAAAGGTGTAGTTAGGCTGACTCTTCTCCTTTCAGACAGAAGTGACCTGTGGAGAGACTTGAAGAAGGAAGCTGTAACTCAACCCACCTTCATTCTGCCAGACCACAACTTCCCATATAAAAATTTCTGCAAGAACATCACAACATGTAACAACAAAAAGTATTTATTAGGCTAAGTTTATCAACAGTTAATAATTGGGACAGCAGAGGGCTAACTCAGATCTAGAATTTACTTTTATATCTCCTTCCTTATTCCCACACATTCGTTCCCTCATATGCTGACAGCAGAACCTTCATCTTGTCTAGGAGCTGTCATTCATTATTATTTTTCCAACTTGGTAAAAAAGTTTTAACTTTCTTTACACTACAGTTGAGCATAAAAGGCTAGTGGTACTTGTATTTTTAAAGTAGACTTTGCACAAAATTATGGTTGTTAGGGGGCTAGTCAGAATCACCACCAGCTATTAGTATTTATACCATTATGCTTTCACTCATCAAGGTAAGATCTATACAAATGATACCACAAATACTCTTGCTGAGATCAGTGTAAGCCAAATTAGTAAATTTTGTATAATTTTCACTCTGCAGATGCTGAAGTGTGTTCTTATTTGTACAGTAGTCTGGAACATTATTTTCCAGCTCTCAAGCTGCTTTCAGACAGTTGTCTTCTGAATGTTAATTTCAGTCTCATGTTGCCAGATCCATACCCAGCATGTCATGAATGTTGCCATGGTTATACTCTCCATTTAGTAAACAGTATGAAATAAACCCATATTCAATAGCAATTATGCAACTTAGACCAATCCCCAGGTACCTTTAAAGTGGTTCCTTTTCATTTACACTTCTTAAAAATCTAAGTGAGCAGAGATTGCAGTTTCATTTCCAAGTTGCCAGTATAGGGGACACCATCCCTTTTAAGAAGTGCTCAGAATTAGCAAGCAAATTTTCACTCCTAGGACCATCACTGCAGACAAGGTAAGAGATTTTGAGCAAAGGGAAAGAGTTGCCTTCTTCCCCTTAGCAGATGTGGTGACTGCGACTCATGAGTACCAGATGGAGGTTGTCACCACAGCATCAATTATTGGGAGAGAAAACTGCAATTTTTGCAAGGCCCTCAGCTATTTTAGGAGGATTTTCCTGACACTAGAATCAGTCCAGGGTGGAACCAATTTCCCTAGCAGTACATGCCATTTAGAGGGTGGAGTCAGCAAGGGACTGGGTTTATAGATTCATCCTTCAAATCTTACTCACATTAGTTCTGCCCTTCTCTTCCTCATTTCTTCCACTCCTAACTCATATCCCAGTGATTTCTTACTTTTTAAAGAAAAGACTTCTAGCTTTCCTACTTAACTTCAAAAGCAGCCATTCAACTATAGCCAGTAAACTTTTGTCTTAAAACAAAAATATCAAAGCCTTTATATTTGCAGACATAAGTGAAAGTAGCATTCAAACCAACCCTACTGGTTGTCCAAGCATGCATACAGAGAGCTTTGGTGCCTGCGCTGTGGCTCTGAGCACGCTCAAAACCATGCTCGGGCTCTGCTGGCGCTGCTGCTGCTCAGAACTCCTGAAACCACAGAAGGACAAGGTGATTTTTGTGCTGTCTGTAACAAAGGTGTGAAAAACACCTGTTGAAATTACTGACTGGGAAGCAGTTCTCAGTTAGGGTACTGGAGTGATCCTTCCATCTTCTCAGACTAGGGGGAGCAGTAACACAGCATCAGACCTGGATGAATTCAGAGGCTCTGTAGAGACCTGTCCATGCCCAGAGGCTCCATTTTTCAGAACCACTAAAAAATGTATTTTACATGAACTCGCCAGAATAGATTTCTACCCCTGCTGCTCATGGATCACAACATCCGCAGGATGACTGATGGTGACATCTGCCTAAGCTCGCAGTCACAGTATCCGACACAGTATCTCCTGGAGCATTTGAACCACACCACACACAGTGTCTGTATTTATTCTTTCCGAAGAAGCATAATGCAGCCCAGCAGAGGACAGTGTCTAGCAATAAGACAGCTGTCCCTTGAGTCCTGCTTAATTAGTTGAAGCAAAGAAGCATGGACATGTATTAAGTACCAAGGGGTCTCTTCAGTAGTAAAACTGCCAGATACTTGCAACTCCTAATATACCCCTGGACGAGGCTCAAAGCAGTAAATTTCTGGAAATATAAGAGTACATTGTGTCACTGTTATTCCAAGTGGTGAAGTGCAGCAGAGGCATGTCTCTCAGCTCATCTGAATCTAGGGAGCCTAAAAGAGGAAAAAGAAGAATGCTCTTCCCTTCCATTCTGAGCTTCAAAAGTTACATGTTGTTATTTGGAGCAACTTCAAAAGTTAGACGTTTAGTGACAGACCAGTAGAAAAAAAATACTAAATCCCTGCTCCAAGAAAGGGATTCCAGTGAAACCTTTGAAGCTGCTGAAGTAGAAGGAAGTACTGGTTTCTCTGACAAAGTTTCCTAGCAAGCTCTAACCATAGCTTATTTCTATCCTTTGAATTTGATTACAAGTCTTAGCTTGAGATACTAGCTCTGACATTTTCCAAGACTGCAGGACAGGAAGGAAAGATAGAAGAAAGGTAAGCAGAGGGTAAGTTTATGGGACATTAGTTGGGCCAGAGCAGTACAGTGTACAATGAACTGGCAACACCAAAGTACAGTCAAAGGAAGGCAGGAAACAGAAAGAAGGGATAGACACAGGCAAATAGACAATAAAAATACTTACAGCTGGGATATAAAATAAAGGTGAAAGTACATCAACATGACCTAAGATACAGGTTGGTAAGTTGTGTTTAACTTTGATAGTTGACTGTCATCCAAATGGATGCAGTATTCCACAGCTCAGTCACTTGGTGTTGCAGGGATAACTTGGTAAAACAAGTACACATCAGTCTAATTAGCACGTGGGCTACAGGATTTCAAATACTTTCTTAAGCCCCGGGACAAAGGCCCAAGTTTTATTCAGTTAAATGCACAAAAGTATTCAAATGGCACTTTGTTTAAGAATGAAGTTGACACCAAATACTGCTATACAGATAGAAATGGAAGATGAAATCTGTGTGGGGAAAAAAACCCCAAACCAACAAAAATTGAAAACAACTCCTCAAAATGTTATACCCTCTCACTGGGTCCTTATTAATTACTCCTGAGTCCAAATGAAGCTTAACCAGATGACACAGCATAATTTTTCTGCCATACAGAAAAATCTTGGTGTCTGAATCATACAGAACCCCTCATATTCAGAGAACTACCTTGTAAGTTTGTCTCTGGTACAGTCCAAGAAAAGAGTTGCCTGTATATCCTGTTTCAGTCCCAGCAAAGCTAGAGGCAGGTTTGCCATATTGATCAAATACTTGTAAGATTTTAAATACCAGCAGGAATCAAATTTTCAATAGACTGTTAAGAAAAAAAGTCTCAAAAGTCCAGCTCAGTTTTTCCAGCTTGTGAAATGCAGTTAGTGGTGACCAGGTTAGGGGAAGCAGACATTGTACACAGGCTTTTTAAAAGAATGACATTCTTTAAACAGCAACCATTTAAGAGTTGCTTACCTATCTCTGCCTTTTCTCTGCCCCCATATTTTCTGTGGGTCCCCAGTTATAAAGGCAGAGAAGTTTACAGAAGACTGGCAAATACCCAAAGCAAGTTTCTGGCTAGTTAGCTATACTTTCTTGCATTGCTGTCTTGGCTGTGCTGGTGGAAAAAAGGAGGCATCAGCACAGCAAGGTCCTAGTGATAGGCACCACACCTCTATAGTGCATGGGCAGGACCTTCAGTTTTTGGCATATTTAAGCTATTGTCTCCTAAGTACAGCTCTCTTGCCACCAGGAATGAATCCAGACTCAGATTTCTAGAAATGGGAGAAAGAGGGACTTTTTGTTTTGTTCTGTTGTTGTAGCTGATGTTTTGTTGCTTTAGAGCCATTTTTAAAGCCATTCTACCAAAACTTAGCATCCTAGAAAATGCACTTATGATAATTTTAGTATATGTTGTTTCTCCTTCTTTGCCACAGGTGAAAATCTATGTAAGCAATGCCTTTTGTTCCTGACATTAGCTGATTGAGGTTTGCATGCCCTTCTTCATGCAGAGTTTCTGCCCAAGAATTATTATGTTGCCTGCCACAGCAAGGTGGTCTAATTTGGTCTAATGCAAGGAAGTACAAAGTAAAGTGCAGTTTAAAGGGAGGTAGCCCAAGAAGATGAAAGAGAGGTTTGTTAGTGTAGGATGTTTATCCATAAGAAGGCAGTCGAATAATGTTTCATTTTAGACCATCAGTCCACTTCCCTTTTAGTATACATGCGCTGAGCTGTCCCTACACATGCTGCTAGATTGACTGTTCCCATGTTGCCATTAACTTCTGAACTGTCCTATCATATGTTTGGTGGAGGATGTCTGACCAGAAGAGAATAAGGCTTTGAGGAATCTTCTTCTTCTTTTTTTTTTTTTAAACCACTTTACCATAATTAAGTGTATATATTTGCAATAGAGAGAGAGAATACCTATAAGGAAGTTATTTTAAAACCTGTTTTCATCAAATTTGCTTTTATTTTGATATTAGAAAAACATAATCCATTAAAATGCAAGTTTACAAAAGCCTGTGAGAGGAATAACACTGTTTTTATATCGAGTGTTCATGAATTCTGCAATTCAGATCTACAGGTCACAACAAAACCAGAGGGATCTTCAATCTAGAGCTCTCTCAGAGACAGGTTTTTCTGCTTTTGTCTTTTCACAAATGGTATGTAAGTTAAAACTCTGAAGAAAGGTGAGAAACTCATTCTTTTGTTCCATGACTTTGAAATTCTGAACTCTTTAAATCAGTTTAACATGTTTATTTTTAAGAAGTCACTTGCACGTTATCATTTTATTTGTAACAGTGATACTTTTATCCCTAGTAACTTAGTAGTGAACTAAACGGTCCCAGAAGATATCCCAACACAAGGCTCCTTATAAGGAAGAAGTAATTCATTCCCGTGGTCTATTCTCAATAAATGTAAACTGAATGTGCTCATTCCTAAGGAAATACAGAGCAGCATTAATTCACATAGCTCTGGGACTAAGGCACACACAATGCCCTCCCCTTCACTCCGTCTCAGAATGACTTCATACATCAAGTATCAAGCTGCAAAAAGGCGAGAACACAACAATGAATGTCAAGAGGATTTAGCTCAGATTAGAATGTTTGTCTGTTTTCATTATTCTAGAATACTGGTAAAGGATGTTTAGTATTTTAAGTACTTTTAAGTAATTTTCCTAAATGCTTTTAGATTCTACCCTCTGACTCCAGTTTTGGAATCATCACGGCATTTAATTAGAATAAAAAGCTGCACTTTGAAAGGACTCATTCAGTGATGCTGGTTTACTTTCATTTTAGTAGAGAGACTATAAAGAGCTGGTAATATTTATCCTAAAGTATTTGATTTAACAGGCTAGTAAAAGGCAAACGTTCTCTTTTTATATCCTTAAATTAAAAATAGTTTCTGAACATAATGAAGGAAACTATTTTAAGAAAACATTGTAAAACCAAAGAAGTTGGCCAACTACACTATATCCCTCAATGATCCATCTTAAGATGATAACTTCATCGACACTCATCACTACCATCCATTTTTCCTGTATTTGAATTTCCAGTTACTACACTGTAAAGCTCAGTAATATTCACTACCTTTACCTGCAGTAGTGTCTTTCAAGATTTCTGAGGATAAATGTTAGAATACATTTGGCATTCATTAAGCCTATAGCTTTCTTACAAGAGTTGAAGTGCCTAGTTACCTAAAAAGGCTTAAAGAAATAGGATAAAAAAAGACTTAGTTGAGCATTGTAAATTCAGCTGTTTCAGTAGGTCCATCAATCTTTCTTATATTTGATTATTTTAATGCCGTCACCTCAAGTAATTTTTCTTGTGGTTTTTTTTTTTTTTTAAAGCTCTAGCTCCAAGAACCCTCTAGCCTCCCTTCCTGAGTTTCCTCCTCTTTATCTCTCACCCCTTACCCTCCCAGAGTTTAGAAATATTTCATGCAGCGCATGAATCCAGATCCTTGTTCAGCTTCAGTGCAGGAATGCTGAGTCTCATCTTTCCAGATAAGTTTTAACCACCAGGGTGACTTGTGTTGGCCAGCATTAACTTGTCTGCCATCCATTTTTTCTATATTTAGGCCATTATTTGCTTCATACAAAGATACCTGTGCAGCTGTATGGGATCTTTCTTCTAAATTAGCACAACTGGTGGAATGCTTGAGCCCTGTATGTTTTGCTAGAATGAGAAATATTACTGCAAGGGGTCTAAGACTTTGAAAGATTAAGAAGGAATTTCACTGATTGGTGGTCAAGGGTATTTTTCCAAGCAGCTCATAGAATAGCCTTTGATAACATGCAGGAAGTTAACCAAGTTCAGGCTGCTGCTTTCAGCCATTCCTTCCTCCCTGCGTAGTGCTGGAATACAAACCTCCCACAACAGAAAAAGAGGAAATGAATGCTCAGCTCAGCAAGGTCTTTCCACAAAAAGTACATATACTGAAAGAAATTAAAATACAGTTCAGGTATGGCTTTAACACATTTTAACTTCTTCACTGGAGTTGACACATCTTCCCACTTGCTTTCAGAAGGTTACAAGAACTCAAGGGGCAAAACTCTCAGGACAAAGGAATTTCAGCCTCAGATGATAATATACAAGCTGTTATGGTGCTATACCAGTGCAGAGGGAGCCCAAGGAGAAGCACACCTGGTGCTTTATGGCAGAATGTCAAGAGCAAAGATGCCATTACCTCTCCATGTGCTCCCTAGCCCAGAAATAAAAAAGCTTCACCAGCATACTGTGTAGCTATTAATATTCATAGACTTAATGCGAAGTAGCTATTCCTGCTGAGTGGTAGATGCACGAAAAAGGTGGATCTATGGGCTTTTCCACCTGCTTTTCTCTGGGGTTTCTTAAGCAAATTTAATAATTTCTGCCCAGATCTGAAAAGACAGAAGAATGCCTAAGTTGACATAACTGACATGTGGGCTACTTCTGCTTATTATGGGTGTTTTGTTGTTCACTGGCACTCCTTTCACTCTTCTTATTTCTCAATTTTTACTGTAAAGCTTCTTTACTGCGATGGGAAGAATTCTTCTGGTGGCATTAGTGTGTTATTTTTATTACAGCAGGTGGCTAAGACCTAGTGAAGAACAGCCATTACCCAATTTAGAAAAGCATTTTTACTGACTTTCTAGACACTTGTTTAAAACAGAAATAGAGCTAGAACAACAGAGAAGAAAAATTGCTTTGAGATGTGAACAATCATTAAAAAAGAATAAGTGGTAGGGCGAAAATTAAATATAATTTTCCTCTGCTCTTGTATACACTCAGAATCATGAAGGTTGTCTTTTTTCACTGCCTATGTATTCCATTTCTCTGCTTTCAGAAATACTAAAATCAGTATCATATTAATAATAAAAGAAAGTACTACATCCTCATCTCTGGCATGCAGCATTTAGGCTCCCTAAGACCTCCAAAATTTAGTTGGAGTTAACTTTATAGATCCAGTAGATGGGTTGTAAAACACACGCCTAAAATGAGGAAGAAGCCACTTAATATCCCAGCAAGGTACCTATGGACTTATGAAAATGGCACCTGAAGAGTAATGGTTTTGTGCGGTCTGTACTCAGAAGCACAATCTTTAGTCTAAACCCATTTCTTACCCAGAAGGTAGCTTTCATGATCCCAAAGAAAAAACAACTTCTAGGATATACAAAAAATAAACAATGTAGAACATAGTTCAGGCACTGCCTGTAGCCTGCAGTTTAAACTCCCTGGTTAAAAAACTATGCCATTTTCTTTGTATGAGCAACAGTCAGCAGAAAAGGAAGAAAAAAACCACAGAACAACCAACATCTACCTAGCCTTAACATTCTCTACCAGTGAGATTTCAAATCAGTGCTACTGCTAAGAGCTTATAAGCGTATAAAAAAGCCAGTACTTGCATATTCTAAACCAGCTTTCTGCTGTTCTTTCTCTGAAAATCAAAGCCAACAACTCTGACTCGGTTCATTCAATTTCCCATCCGTTTTTAACGGAAAACGCAGTTTCTGCAAAGCTCTTCAATCCCGTGTTCAGAAAACAAGCTGGTGTTCTAGTCTGCGGGTTTGGTGAAGACAAAGAGCAGTTCTCAATTTTCAAGTCAACCCGACGTGGTTCGCAGGCCTTCGCCGGTGCCCACGGCACACCGGACATTCTCTCGCCGCATTCCCGGACGGGGCCACCTCCCGGCCCCGCCCCGCCCCGCCCCGCCGAGGGCTCGCAGGCCCCACGGAAAATGTAGTCCGGCTGGGTAACCAGCCTGCCGGAGCGAAGGCACTGGGCGCTCGGCCACCGCTTCGGCGCTGCGCGGTAGTCGCTCTGACAGCCACGGCAGATGAATAAGCACCGTCGTCAACTGTGAGTCGCCAAAAGTGCCATTCCCAAGCTAAAGTTGCAAAATACTTAATTAAAAAAAGGGTTGATTGTTCTCGAACGATACATCTCTCTCCATACAAAAGACGGTATCAGCTTTATTTGCTAGCATTTGTTGTACCGCATTTTCACAACATTTTACATCAGCAGCGCGGCTGTGGCCGGGGCCAGAAAGGCCACAAGCGGAGGCGGGAGGCGGTGGGTGTTTGCCCAGCGCTGCTCGCAGTGCGGCTACGCTTCCCCTTACGGTGGTTCGGTTGGTTTGTTTGGGTTTCTTTTTTTGTTTGTTTGGGTTTTTTTCCGGAAGACCATTTAATTTGAGGAGTCGGTACGATCCCGAATGGTGTGTTCTCTAATGAACACAAACCCCCCCAAAGAGTCCCATCGACTTTACGCTCTGCTGCAACCGCACCGCTTTCCAGAAACGAACCGGGACAGACGGCCGCCGCCGGTCCTGCCGCGGAACCCTTCCGACACCAAGGCGAACGCAACGCGTTAACTGCGTTCAACTGACTCACCGCGGGTCTGTGGCGCCCGCCCCTTCACCGTGGGCTGCCGGAGCCGCTCCAAGCCGGACCATCCGAGGAACCAACTGGGAGCTGGCACCGGCCTGCAAACGCGCCCGCGGCGCGCGCCGCCCGCCGGGCCTGCACGCGCCGGGCACCCCGCGGCCCAGCAGCCGCGGCCACCGTATTCCCTCTAATAGAGGGGAAGGAGTTTGGGCGCGCGTCACTGCGGTACCTCACAAGCGTGTTGCGGGCTCGTGTAGGAACACCCACCCACGGTCCTGTCCGAGAGGCAGGAGCCCAGGCCTTTACCCCCGTGCCGGTCCCCGCCTTTTCCCCGTCCGCCTCAGCCGTTACCGTATTTTTCGGCTGCGAGCAGCGGCTCTCCCGCCGGCTTTCCCAGCAGAGGTGACCGGGTTGAGGCCGGTGGCGGCCCCGCCCCCGCATTCCATTCCCTATTTGGTGGCAGAGAGGGGCGCCGCCGGCCACACCCCCTTTTCCCACCACGCGCGCGGGGTGCGCCCGTACTTGAGCGCGTGACATCCGCGGCGCGGGGGGCGGGGAGGTAGGAGCGCGCACCACCTCCCCTCTCCCCCCCCCGCCTACCCCCTGCCAGCGCGCGGAACGAGCCGTTCTCGGGCCGTTCTATTTACGTTTGTGGAGATGATTTGCATAAGGCACCGCCCCCGGCCGCGGGGCAGGCGTCCGGCACCGCCCCTCGCCGCCATATTAGGGCAGATGGGGCGTGTCCCGGGGTGTGGCTCGCTGCTGTCCGTTGCCTTCCCGGAGCCGTTTATAGGGTACAGCCACTTCCGCTGTCTGCTTAGAAGCGGCGCGATCATGGCGGAGCGCGGTCACCTCCCTCCCCCCGCCAAGCGCCTCTGCTGCAGACCCGGCTATGGCTCGGGGTGCAGGCCGGGCCAGCGGGCGGGCGGCGCCGGCCTCGGCAGCGGGGCGCTCTGCGCCGGACCCTCTTCCGCAGCTGCTGCCGCCGCCGCCGCCCTGGGTCTGCTGCCTCTCGGCAAGACCCAGAGCCCTGAGTCCCTGCTGGACATCGCGGCTCGCAAGGTAGCGGAGAAGTGGCCCTTCCAGCGGGTAGAGGAGCGGTTCGAGCGGATTCCGGAGCCAGTGCAGCGCAGGATCGTCTACTGGTCCTTCCCCCGCAGTGAGAGGGAGATCTGCATGTACTCCTCCTTCAACACCGGCGCCGAGGACCCCGCCGCCGCCCCCGGGGGGGCCGCCACTGCGCCCAGTGGGGCCGCGGATGCCGTCGCTGCCGCCGACGAGAACCGCCTGCCCTTCCGCAGGGGCATCGCTTTGCTCGACGGCGGTTGCGTCGATAACGTCCTGCAAGTCGGTGAGTCACCGGCCAGGGCCGCGCTCCGGAGCCGGGCCGTCGCCACCCGGGCACGGCGCCGCCGACCTCCTCCGCTGCGGGTCTCCCCCTGCGTGTCACCCGCCTGCCAGCCGGCGAGCTGCCGCTCGCCTGTCCTCCCTCCGCGGTTCCAGCGGCCGGAGTCTCCTCGCCTCCTCCGGCAGCCCCTTAAGGGTGTTCGGGGAGCTGCCCCCGCGGCCCGGCCCGTACGAGCACTTCTCTCCGCGACTGTAATGCGGGACGGGCAACTTCCTCCGTCGGTCTCCTCCCCCTCGCACCCAGGACACGGAGTAACTCCCTCGCTCAATGACACGGCCACGGCCCCCGCCGCTGGGCGGGCCGCCCCCCACCTCCCTCCCCGCGCCGTGCCTGCTCCCAGTAATCCAGCCCGTGTAATCCCGTTTGGCTCTGCTCTCTCCCAGCGCCCACCCTCGGTAATCCGGGTCATCGCTTTACCCCGAGCCACAATACAGGAGATACCGCCCCCCCATCCCGGGGGGGACCGGCGGTGGAAATGAATCAGCAGAAGGGCGGGGGGGGGGGCGGGATGCGTCGCCGTCCAAAATAAAGACATAAAAGCTGTGCGAGACCCCGGCAGCGGGGGGTGCGGGGCGGGGGGATCCGTGAACAAAGGCATTTCTAGGGCAGCGGCGGCGGCGAGCCAGAGGGAAGGGGCGCGATCCGTCCTGCCTGGGGGGGTGTGAGGGGGGGGTTATTGCTTTGGCATGAGCCGCTTCGTGACAAGGGAGGGGAAGCGCGGCTCTTCCTTCTCCTGGAACAATACTACTCTTCCTCCCCCCAGCCCCGCCGCCAGCCGCTGCTCTTCACCCTCTGCGGGCGCCCCTGGTTAACTCCTCCCTGCCTGCGTTTAAAGGGCTGCAGAGGTGCGTCTCCCCCACTTTTGGGGGGCTGTCTGCCGGGAAGGGCTCTGGAGCCGCTCCCGGTAGACAGGCCCGCCCGTCGGTTGGTGATGCTCTTTGTGCGACCCGGCCACTTTGTTCTCATTTTCATGTTTATTTGTGTCCTCCAACAACAGCAACGCCCCCCCCCCCCCCCCAGTTTTCTGTCGCTTCCTCCTCCGAAAAGGGGAAGCCAGACAAAAGAGGCTGCTGCTCGCCTTTTGTTGGTGTCAGCGGCTCGGGGTGTGTGTGTGGGGACGTCGGGATTACCCCCACTCCCCCAAAACCTCAGTTCTGCCCGCTGCGGATTTGACTTGGCCGGCAGCTTGCTAACGTGCCATCATTTTTTTTTTTTTCCCGAAGGGAGGCCGTGTCCCTGCTTCTAGGCTCAGTGCCCTTCCCTTCTGCCTAGGGGGACTTCAATCTTTTTTTTTTTTTTTTTAATCTAATTAACTTTCTTGTAAGTTTCATCTTTTGGCTTTCCCTTTCCAAAGGTCTGAGGTGCATCTGTGGTTCCTCAGGACTGGCAAAACCAGAAGTAGGGCTTTTTTTAGTTTGTTTGGAAGTGCAGAGTTTTTTTTTTCCCTTATGCTTGCACTTGATTCTGTTTGCAGGCTATGAGGAATGACAGGAGTGCACATAGGGAGGGTTTCTTGGCTGATTACATTTAAGCCAGGAATTCACTGTGAAAATAAAGCCAAGGGGCGATAAATAAAAGATGCAATCTTCTCTAGGAGACAGACACCCAGCATGGGCTTGGCTTTACTTGCTTTCAGCAGTGGAATAGGCATCAGTGAGTACTTACGGAAGAAAAAAAGTAACTTTTTTATATGGCTTCAAAAGTGGGGAGAGCATTGAGTAATGTTGGCAGAGGTCAATGTGAAGAAAGAAACTATGCATAAATACAACTGAAGTGTTGACTGCTGCTTCTGGAGCCCTTAAACACATTCCAAACAAATGCTATACCTGCTGCTGAAAATACATTTGCTTCGGTGGGTTTTTTTCCCAACCTTATGTGACCCTCCTTTGGCAGTCTGTGTAGAAATAGTAGTGGAAACAGGTGATAGGAAACCTGTCAGTTGCTTTGACAGAGGCCTTTGGCTTGCCTGGGGAAGGTAGTCATGGGGTGCTTGGGTAGGCTGGTTCCTGCTGTAGGAAAGTTCTTGTGTAATTTGGGTCAGTAGCTCTTCCCAGCAAAATATTCCTTGTGAACCAGAAAGGTGCAACTGTTAAAGCCAATTCAAGAGGAGTGAGTTATATACTAGGTGGAGAATTGAATTAGACCTGTATAATATGGCTGAATATGTAGCATTGAGGAAAACTCAATATGGAGTTTAAGTGCATGTTTAGTGACAATAAATGTGAACTTATGTTCTTTGCAGTATGAGTAATGGAAACTCTGTAAATGTTTACTATTGCACTATGGAAAAGTGCAGTTATTGAACAAAATACATTTTATTACATATCAATTCTAACAGCCTTACTTGTAATCCTAAGCATTACTGTAAACAGAATGCAGGATTTGATATCTGAGGGAGACATAAATTTCACTTCAGTGGTTGGTTAAATGGAACCATTTGCTTCTGAATTTTACTTTTTTTAGTCTAGCCCTGAATAAACATTCAGACAATTTTATCATGGCAACTCATTTCGAGTGGGAGAATATCAATATCAGTGCTCTGCTACAAGTCTTCATGTGATCCTGCTTTGTGCTCCCCCAACTTCATCTCATCTGTGTGATGGAAAGAAAATCCTAAATAAAAGAAAGATGACCCATTAGTGATATGCAGAAATAATGTTCTTAATAATCAAGCAGTAAAGTTGTCTGCTAGCCTAATTTGAAGTTGAATGACATTGTCCCAGTATAATAATTAGCATCGCTTCATTTTGAAAGATTTTTCTCCAAAGAAGTTGGCTTCAAAATTCCATTTGCATCTAATTTATCAATATTTTTATAGCTTTTAAATATGTTTCAATTAGACATGAAGGGTTTTCTTTTTTAGTTTATTTAAAAGAAATACAGAATGCAGGCTTCTAAAGCAAACCTTTTCAACTGCATAAACCAGAGCTTTTCTACCATACATGTTTTTCATTTATTTCAAATCAGGTATTCTTAGTGGAAATTACAGGCTAAACATGAAACACTTTTTGAGTAAATACAACAATCTGGAAGGAAAATTAGAAATTGACTGTTTCATTTGGCCAAATTTGTGAAGATGCCAGGAGTGAGCAGACAGTTTTAGATGGTAAAGTGTCTATTTGGTTTCTGAGGTTAGTCCTGAATTAGTATACAGTACCATATTGTCATCCCAGCTGTGGCTGTCAAGGTTAGGAAGAGGTGTGATCCTCAGTTGCACAGCTGACCTGGTGAGAGCCCTTAATGCAGCTATTCTAGGAGAAGGAAAATAGAACCTTGTTCCTCTGCTGGTATGACTGTTCTTGCTTGGGGAAAAATGGGAACTGCCTTTGCTGTAGTGCTGCAAAGCTTGGCTTTACTGCCATAGCTGTGTCCACATTAGAAGTACTTGAAGTGGTTTTTTGATATGTCATGTAAGTACTCCTAGAGTATCCTTGTCTGTCTGTAATTTGAGGTCGGTCTGTCTTTGTTGCATAGACCTCGCTTGCTCATACAGGTCTTCCTTTAAGGTGTTACAGTCCTTTCCACAGCAGTATGAGGCTTTGTAGTCATAGTAGTCATGCCTCTTAGGTATAGATGGCAAGGGAGTGAGTTGGAGGGAAGAGACTTCTAGGGAAGGAAAATAATGTAAAGAATTAATTGCCTGGCACTTAACCACAGCTCTAGAATTTAATGTTACTATTGTGAGCTAGAAAACTGCATTTCCTGTGGAAGAGGGTTCAGCCAAACAGCATCATCAGTATGGAGCTACAGACACATTTCACTGAAGCCCCTTAGTGATACATGATCAGGGGGATGTAACCAAAGTACTTTTTAGAGAAAAACAAAGTAAAATTTCTCAAGTGTAAGATTGTTGGAGCTCCCTGGATGTTTGTTTTCTTGATTCTTAAATGAAGTTAAAGACTTGAGACTTTTTTCCCCAATTTTCTTTTAATGAGAAGTATTTATCTTGTGGATCAGAAGTGCTTTTATTGTCTGTTGTTACAGCTGATTATTCCCCCCTATCTGCCCCACCCCCTTTTTTTTATTTTTCAATATGAGCTAAAAGTTGATGCTTGCTTTCAAACCAGGAAAAGCCTTTTTTTTTTTTTTTTTTCCCCCAAGGAGTAAGATAAAGCTTTACAAGACCATGTTGGTAACGGGTACATTAAGTCTGGTGGAATGTGTATTCTAGTCAGCAGATTTTGGATCCTTTTACTGGATGATGATTCTAGTAATTTTTTGTTCTTTCTAGCCATCTTTACTCAGAATAACATGTAACCGTGGAGCAAGCAAAACAAATGTCATTTCTCTTCTTTCAAGGTTTAGTTATTTGAGTGCCAACATGTGGAACACCTTTCTGTTGATAAAACCACACAGTGTTTTATTAGCAAAGCTTGCGCAAACATTTTTGTGCTGAGTTGAAGTGTGCCTCTTAGCAGATGTGATGATCTTCACTGGTGCATGCAGTATCTATCAAATTGTTGATTAAACCTGTAGGACACATGGATTTAGTAAAATAATGCTGAGTTGTGTAACAAAACAAAGGCTGTCATTTGTGGATGTGCAAGAACTGTGTTTTGCATTAACTTCTTGGTGTCCTGTGATACCAAATTGTACTGGTATGTGTAGTGACCTTTTTGCAAGGTCTGTCTGAGAAGGAGAAATTTATCTGCTGACAGGCTGAAGGAACAAGCATGGTTTCTTCTGCAGTCAGCCTGATGTTGGGGTTTGGTTAGGAGTGTATGACTAAAACAAGTAATCCAGAATTTGTTAATACAGTATTTTGGTAGGGGAGTAAACAAATGATGTCTCAGTTTTTGCTGGACTTTTTTTGGCTTGGTTCTGAGACTACTAGAGTCTTTCGAAAATATCTTCATTGATTCCAGTTTTAGTTTGCTTTAAGAAATAGCTATCAGTAAATACTCCCAGAACAGAAACAAGTAAACTTGTTTTTAAATATCCCTTCCTGAAAGGGAGACATCTGAATGCATTCCAGTTTCCTTGTTAGATTTGGAATGCAATGCATTAATTAGGGAACATGCAAGCTATTATTCAGTGTGCTCTGATGTACTATCCTTGACCTTGAATAATTTCTTTGGAAACCTTAAAAAAAAAAAAGGGGTGGGGGGGGAAGGCTTTCATTCTAGACCAGATCACTAAATATGGAAAATTTTGTAAATCAACTCCTGCCTTTTTTCAGTCTTTCTAAAAATATCTAATCTGGATTTCAAGAGAAAGTAAGCATTTTAGAATGATTTCAAGATATGATAATAATTACATAGAAAGATAGTATAAAGTTTTATGAATAGAAGACTAAATGTAATAGAACAGTGTCAGTACTGCTGTAGGATCTCGTTAGTTTTTAAAGAGAAAATGAATTGTAAATTACTTCCCATCATAGTTTTTCAAACAAGGATTCTTCTTTTATAGAAAAGTTCTGTATTGGATTGACCTAACAAAATTTCTGATAGTTTTAGGTCAGTTTTCATGCTTTTATGTTTCATTTTCCCCTAACTTCAAGGCTTTCCTGACTTCCAAGTAAACAATTTTCATTTTCAAAGCTTGCTTTCTGTTTTAGAAAGCAATTCCATCTTTGTATACGATGTTTTGGTATGTAGCCATTCTTGAATTTGAGCCAGTTGTCATGCCAGCAACTGATGCCTGCGCATGCTTGCTCTCTCCCTGTACTCTAATTTTCAGAGATGAACCATTAATTAAAGCGAAATCTGTTTAAGGGTAGGCTGGAACTATTTAAAAGTCAGCATTGGACAATTTCTTAAAAATTAGTAGATACTTGCTGTGTTTTGCCATATCATTTGCTTTTTTAATGAACCTGTTTAAATTGAACCCTTACATAAGGCTCTGGTAAAGTTCTAATTTAAAAAATATAACCTACTTTGAGTGAAAAGGTGTGTATAATGTACAGAAGTTTTTAGTGATGAAGGATGAAAGTACGTTAAATGGCAGACTATAAGATGTGTCTGGATGGGTTTAATTTTAAGATCACCTGCTGTCTAGGTATTCTAGTTATGTTGAGACAAATGGTGAAGTTTTGTAGCAATGTTAACAAAGTATGAGTGCAAAGTTACAGTAGTATAGGAATGCAGCTGACATCCCTTAACTTGCTTTCTCTTTAGTTGATTTTCTTTGTGGATTAGATGGGAGAATTTACTGCATGGTAAAAAGAAAAAACCACCCTATTTTAACTGACAAAAGCTACTCTAATTTATGAATATGCTGTCTGTGACAGGAACTAATTTGAAATTTTAAAAATGCTTTCATATGAAACAAGGGTACAGATTTGATGTGAATTCTGATTGCCTGGAATGCAGTCAGCCTGACAGCATGTGGATACTTGAGTACTGTCCAACAACTGTACTTGTTCTTCTGGAAGATCTTTCTCCTTGAACTTCCAGTTTTTCCTCTGTTTTCTATCTAAGACTACCTATATAAAACGATTCTCTTATATGGATATGTATGCAGCCCTTGACATGGCTTCATAACTATCTGTGACCTGGATCAGTAGAGATGTCAGCTGGTACTGTACTCTGGTTTGTGTTCTCTTTCTAGCTACATGCCAATTACTATGATTTATGTGATGCCCTTGCAGTGCAGTACCCCACTGTCCTCTGAAGCAGCAATATGTGTCCAGTCTTTATTTTCTTGGCCTTGCTAATGAAGACCAAGATGTCTAGAAAACTTGTGATGTAAGTCACTATTTTAAAATATTTTTTTCTGTCTTAATTCTGCAAATGTGCAAACAGACCAGAGGAGTTTAGCCTATAGTAACTACAGTGTAAAGAATTCCTTTGTGGTTAAGTCAGAACTGATAAAAGGCCTGCTGTAGGAGCTGAATGGTTGTACAAAAGACTATTTCTGGTTTAACACAATTCTGTATAGACTGAAGTGTCTCTCAGTAGGGGCTTTTTACCAATACTTTATTAAACCCTTCTGAAAAATGAAGAGCAAATTGTGAAAGAGTGGAATTGTTAACAGTGTTTAAAGTACATTTTCAGGTAATTGTGATGTGCACCATCACACATGCTAAAAAGAAGAGCTTAATTTTTTAACTTTTGTTGATATTTTTTACTCTAACCTTATACTCCTTGTTGCAAGTGAGTGCATTTGACAGTCTTTATATATCTGGAAATTTTTGCTTTGGAAATGCAGGGACAATGCCTGAGAAGGTCTGACATTAATTAGAAGGATGAAGTAAAACCTGTCAGTAAGTTTAAATTCACACTAACTGCTCAGATAAGTCAGAAGCTCCTTTACTGAATTAATGTGCTAAAAATTCAGGTGACTTATCTTTTCTCCTGCTTTATTTAACAATCTGCCTGTTTATATAAGTCATCTTCCATTTTTAATTGGTGTTAGACCTTTAATACATTATGGAATTGTTGGAAAAATAAGTGGGGGAAAATGGCAGAACAGGAAGAAATTCCACAGAAGTAGGTGTTAATATATATCTTTATTGTATCTTTTTTTTTTTGGTCAAAAGTTGGTCAAAAGTTAATTGCATTCAAATGGTTCTTTTAAAAGCTGGGAAAATCAAATGCTGCGTAGCTTTATGACTTCTAAGAAATGAGATGCTTTGTTGTACGCATGCCAAGTTTAACTGCTAACTACTGACAGCCAGTAGTAATGCAAATACAGTGCAGGAATTGTGTGGCTGACTACAATGTTTAATTTATACTGATTAATGAAATAACATTTGACCATTGAAGCACTTAAAATTGGATAAACTTTTATAAAGTAGAAAAATATACTATCTGTAATAGAGGATCAAGTTTGCATATATTCTGATTATATTTGAATTTTTAAACTTGTGTTAAAAACAAGGTTTTGGATTAAAGATTTTTGCCAGCACTGGGTCTCTTGGATTTGTTTCCTCATGCTTAAAGTTTGACTCTTTCTTATTTTATAACAGTGACCTGCCTTCTCTCTGCATATCAGTGTTAGCTGTGTGTGCAAGGCAGCACAAACTGTTTTCAGCAAATCAGCTTCTAGCTTACACTTGTTAAGACCAGCTGGTGAGCTTTGTGATTAGTATTTGATTTCTACATTGAGCTCTGATACTTTGACTGGCATAAAGAACACCAGTCCGTATTCAGTGATTAATGATGGGATTGACGGTACATTTATGGAAGGTATAAATAAGTGCATGTAGTGTGGTCTTCAGGGTTTCATATGCTTTTTGCCACTTACCAGCAGTTTTGGCAGGTATAGCAAATAAAATGTCTGTGTTAAGAATTAATTAACAAGTACATCCACAGATAATCTTCCTGGAGTTTTCTGAAAAATGTGAGCAAATCAGCAAAGTTGAACCTTACAGTATGCTATTGATTACTTGCCCAGCAGTTGCCTCAATGAAGCATTTATTTAGGTTCTCCTGTTTGTGAATTACAGTGCACTGCTTTGGAAGGGTGAAAGTAGTCTTAGTAAGACACTTGTTTGCATATTTACAAAGCTGGCCTCAGTGACAACATTAAGCATGGCTTCTGCTTCTTCAAGAAAATTCTGCTGAGTCCACTGATTTTAGAAGTTCAAGAACAGGGAGAAATCAATAGCCTAAATGAATTGTTTAATATATTAGCTAAGGAAAGGAAACTTGGAATGCTTTTCTTCTGAAATACTGTATGATAACTAATGACAACTGGGACAACTGGCAGTGCTGCTGGTGTTGTACATGCAAAATGAGTCTCAGTTTCTCCATTGATTTAGGTTGTAAACTGAAACCTTGCAAACTGGTTACAATTAGTGTCTTGGGGATAAAATATCAAGTCCATTATATTCTGTGCCCGTGTCTGGATTTAGTATGGCTATATCACGCAAAAGCATGAAACTTCAGTTTTATTGCTTTCAGAGCAGAGGAATGAGGATGACATAAAATGTGTAGCTGTTTTTTAGCTTTTTATTATTGCAGGCCATGACATGTGGGAGAGCCATCATGCAGCTTTCCCGGTCAAATCTAAAAGCATGAATTAGGAGAGGTGACTGCAGCTAAACGCATGAATGGTGCCCAGTACTAGGAACGGGGCTTGAGGTAGTAGATGCTGTGGCAGTCTGATGGGATAAGGAAGCTGAGAATAACTTGATTAGTGCTACTTAATTTTAAATGCAGCATACCACTTAGTTTTAGTGATAGTTTTCAGTTCATATTGTCATGTATCCTGGCAATAATTTACAGGCTTGATTTCTAGATCGTTATGTAGATGATAAATATTAATGACTTTTTGGTGGCAGGAGTAAAAAAGTACTTAGGAGTAAACAAGAGTTTGGCTCATTAAATAAGAGATACTTGAAGAGAAGAAAGGTGGTAAAATGTTGTGTTGGCCTTTATAGATGAGAGGCTAGGAAGAGAAAAGGGAAGTGGTGATGCCTGTGATCGGGGTTCTATTGAGGTATTTGACCTCTAACTTAAGAAGTGTTTTTAAGGAGGGTACAGTCTGAATGACTGCTCCTTCTATACGATCTGCTTGCAATGGTTATTAGCAAACACATGGAAGCTGGTAGATTATTTTGTACAAAATGAAATAAAGCTTTCAAACTGGAAAGCAGATTGGCAAACTAGCTTAGCTGTCCTGTAGCTTTTGTAATTATAAAATATGTTTAAAGTTAAGTGGGTATTCTCTCACTCTTTTCAACTTTAGGTCCCAATTTCAATTCTATAAACAAGATGTATCTGATGCATATAGGAAGTGCTCTGTGTTTCAGAAAGTGATGACTTCCTATTTATTTGAAGGGTGTTTGTCAGATTGTACTTTATCAGAAGCAAAAGTTATTTTAAGTCATGGTGGAGGCTCCACCATTACAGTGGTAAAACAAAATAATTGACTTCATTTTGTAAAACTGTTTGAAACAGATTTCTTTGTAGAGTTAAATATGCATTAAGAAGGTCATAAAATATAACTGAATTTCTTTTACTATAAGCCATAGTTAAATTGTGGTTTAATACTCCTCAACAGGCAATGACAGGAAAGATAGGAACCTGATGAAGAGTGATACACAGCTTTTTTAGGCACTTCTTTAGTCAAAGGTAGGAAGTAGGAAGGGGAAAGAGGAAGGGAACTGTCTGATTTGCTACAGTGGTGATGAGAAGGACTGGAGAAGTTTCTTCTATGGATAAGAGGCCATTTCGAAGACAAACCTGACTTTGGTAGGGATAGAAATAAATAGCAAAGACTGGAAACATAGAACAACTGTGAGCATTGTAATCTAAGTAGCTAAGAGATCCAAAGTTTTGTTGCGTTTAAAAGGAAGGACTTGTATATGCATGGGGGGACAAGGAAGGGTGCTGGTGTGGTCAGAAAACTAAATACTTCCAACATGTAGAATAAGCTTGAAAGGAGCAAGATCGCAGTAAGTTCAAAGCTGCTACTTCCTGATTACTCAGTGTGAAATGATAGCTAGTTAAATGTTAGACTGGATGAATGGAAAGAAATGTGAATCATGGGCATGCACTTCAGTGAATCCTGCCTGTTATGAGGTCCATCTTCCCCTGCCTCCTTGAATAACAAAAGGAAGTTAAGAAGTAGAGATAAAGTGTTGAGAAACATCTACTGAAAGGAGGAAGCAGAGGAAGATGACTGTGCAATAAGACACTAAGCTGTGATTTTAGGAAGTAAAAGGAGAACCACAAAAGCCAGTAAAGGTCTAAGGTTCTGGGAGAGAAATCATTGCCTTATAGAAGTGCTGAAATCTAAAGAAATCCAAACTGTGAAACACATTCAGAAAAGATCTCCACTGGGGACCGTGATGAGAACCATCCCAGTGAGATGCACTGCACTGGAACCAGCAGAGGCCCAATGGCAGAGCCACATTCCAGGCAAGGGCCTTGGCATACTCAGTGACTTGTCTGTGGGAGCAGTGGATGGTGATGTGGGACAGGTGGTTGAGTGATATAACACAAGCACCTCAGGCAGAAGTTAATGGGTGAATGAGGTGGGAGAGTCAGCAGCAAAGAGTGCAAAAAGAGTCTGTGTATTAGACTAGCATGCATGTAGCTTGATTAGTAGGCATGGGCGGTTATCTGTAGCTGTGTTTTGGGCCAGGCAGCCTAGAAGGAATAGCATTACTTTCAGGCTTGGTGAGGAAATTAGTGTCCTGAGCCTGGAGATGGAGGAGTGTGGTGTGAGCGACTAAGGCAAAGAGCAGATCCACCTGTATTGCAGCTGATGCTAGTCTGAAGTTCCAGGAGTGGGAAGAATATGTTTGCATGGTGGACTGAAGGTGGGACTGCTGTGGAGGTAGCTTGCAATTTAATCATCAATCAGTAGCTGAGTGCAAGTCACCAGCAGCACATTCAGCACAAGCTGGTGGGACCTTTGATGGGCTTGTCTATTTCGCCCTGCTCTCAGCACCGAGTAGCTCCTCTTCCACAAACAAAAGCTGGCCTTTGGTTGGTTCACTTTCTTGTGGGAATGAATGTGTTTGTCAGCAGGGAGCTGTTGTGAGGTTTATTAGCAATATGTGCTATAAGGATCTAATAGCAGTGTCCAGTGTAGTCGTTACAGCTTGTTAGCCCTGACATGGACATGCTGGCATGGTGATACAGGGCCTCCATTAGCTTGAGCTGTGCATGTCAGCTATTCAGAGGCTCTTGTATTGGCATACAAAACCTGGTCTGTGTCGTAAAGGTGGTGTGCTGATCAAAGGCTGACACCAGTAGTCTTTGGTCTTTGTAAATACAGGTCTACTTTTGAAGGCTTGTAAACTTAGGTTGCTTGACAAAGATTGTAAATGACAAAGGCCATAAATCTTTACTCTGAGAAGTGTTGAAACTGTATTTCCAGTTACAATTTAGCAGTGTTATCACTCTTGCCCCTCCTGTTTTCTAGGAAGGGGACACATTCCTTATGGACCAAGCCTGCTGCCCTAAGGAAGGCTGCTCATAGAGCAGCACAGTGTGGTTGTGAGCATGGGAGTCCTTCTCCAGGGGCCCAGTCCAGAAGACTTGCTCCCTCTTGTCACTCAGTGAACTCCTCCAAGGATGAACTGTGAAACAGGCCTATCAAAACAAATGTTTTCCATTGTGAAATATTCTAGTCATGAATATGGTAAATGAAGTGACTCATTTGCTGTGCCATGACTCATTTACTGCTCTGTGCCTCATTGTGTAACTCTTAGAACAGAAAATGCGCATTGCTGTGCTTATAAACTTGTATTTTGGAAAGGTTTTTTGTAATTGTCATTTGCAAACTTTACCCACTGTGTATCATTCACTCTGAAGTTACGTGGTTGCTTTAGGCTGGCTTAAATGCAGGCTGCTGTCAAAAGGATGCTGTAGTTCTCTTCAGGCTTGCAGCTTGTGCCAGGGCTTGTGGAGCTGTGTGGTGAGCAAGAGAACTGGCCTGCTTATGAATTCAGATCTTGTTTGGTGAGTTTTACCTGGTTTATTGGCCAAGAAAATGCTCCTGTTGATTCAAGGGAGAGGAGATTGCCAGATGGGGGCACTGAGAAGGGCAGGGTGCTCTACTGTGTCAGTCACTCATAGACTGGCATAATGTGATCATGAAGCCCTGACTGCTGCCTGGAGGAAGGAGATGGCTCCTGTGCTTGGGAATTCACCTGTGGAAAAAGGTGGCCTGTTTGTTCCAGAGGCAGCAGCACAGGCCTTTCCTGAGCCCATGTTGTGTGGTGGGCCTATGAGTGAGCAGTTCTCCAGATATCTTTATCCACGGTGTTTTTCTGTGTTATGAAACCTTGGCCAAGTGATGAGTACCCATCAAATGCTCTACCAGCTGGTTGAAAGAAAGCCAGACAAATGCTTACTTTTAAGAGTATAGGAAAGGGGACTATTTTACTCCAGTGGTACGTGTTCATTTCTCTCTATATCTGCATAGGTGTTGCAAAAGGTACTTTTTGCCTTCAAAGTTCGTATCGTTATTCTTCTTTTGAGACATTGCTGAGCTTCAGCATACTTAGGTATAACACAGACTTCCAAGGCAATTTTCCTGCCTGTTGTGCAGCTGTTTGGGACCAAATAACATGTTTTATGTTTATTTTCATTGATAGCTGTTGCCTTCAGTTGCTAAAATGTTCACAGCTTTTTGTCTGGTTAGGCTTGCTGAGCCAGCATAGCTAAGAATGAGCTAGAGTCTTCTCTTTGCTTCTTTGATGGTGATGTGTTGCCACTTAACAGTCTCACTGGAGGCTGCAGGGTCATGGTGGTATAGCAGAGGCTTCATTTGTCTGGCATGGTCTTTCTTACTGGTGGTAATGCCTGAGAAGTAAATGATGGAGGTGACTTGGGAGATCTCAGACTGAATTTGTAGGGCTAGCACATAGTGGAGGGAAAACCCTTATTGCTTATAAACTGAGGGATTTTAATACGGACCTCATTGAGGGTCTAAAGTAGCTTTATAGGGTTCCAGGATCATTATTGCTTCCCCAAGTAGAACAGCAACTGGGTGGTGGTGGTGGTTTTGTGTAACTTGCTTAGTGTGGAAGCTAAATGACAGACAGCTGTTCTGGTAAGTGAGGCATATTTACTGAAATGATCTGTTTTCAGGACTCAAAGCTGATGTGAGATCTATTCCAGCTGGACACCTAACTACTGCAGAACTAAGCTCATCTGTAACTGCTGGACTGAAGTGCATTACTGGAAGCCCTGCTGCCCACTTACACAGTGCAGATGAATCTATTTTCAGGGCAGAAATGGCTTCCCTTTACCATAAAGGGAGATTTTTTGGGGCTTTACATGAGTCTGTGGAAGAGAATGCTTTGGTCTTCTCAACTGCTTGCACTTGGGGGAGATTCATGCTTATTAGTGTCTTGCTTTCAACAGTAGCCTGCTTTGATGCAGAAGGATTGATCTGGGTTGCTCACTTCCTAGAGCCTTTCTACTGCTTTGCCTAGATGATTGTGGCTGCCAGACTCTTTAAGGCATGCGTGAAGTAGAGATTGCGTCCTTAAGTTGTAGAGAACTTTAAGGAAGGTACCTTACCTCCTGTGGTTGTCTCCTGCTGGAAGGGAGCCTGCATGACCTCCAACCCTAATTGAAGTGTCTAGTTCCTTCCTAATGTCTGCAGGTAAGTGTTTCAGCTCGTAAACTAAGTATTTCTTATTGGAGGAAGGTCAAGTTACTTAGTCTGGTATCTTTCCTGCTGCACTGCTAACAGTCTTACAAAAGTAAATGACTCCTTTCTGTCAAATTATGTGTTAGGCTGATCACGGGTGTTTAATGTGATGCTTTTATAAGATGACCATGATTTCTGCAACCCGGGTTTGTTAAAGAAATACCAGCTTGAACTCTCGTTCACTTCGGAGAATGAAGAGCAGTCAGGTGTATCAGTCCTTCAATTTTTGTACCAATTAGTGTGGTTTCATGGCCGTCTTCCTTATAAGCCCTCCACCTCTACCCCTGCTTCTTCTTTGCTGTTTTGAAGACAGAGACAATCAGGGGAAACTGTTCAGAACAGGTTATTGAGCTATACAAAGTGCTGTTGCTCACATGAAACTAACAAATAGGAAGAAGAAAAATTCCTATGAGTAATGTAAGAGATTCTTTAAACCTGATCAAATAAAAGTGTTCAATTTTTGAAGCCTTAGTAAGTTATATTCAGTGTAAGTACTAGCCCAGGAAACATGAAGACTTACAGGACTTGAGTGGGGGAAGACAAGAGGAGCAGTGCTTGTAAGCTTCCTTTATCTTCATGAAATTATTTCATCTGCTATGGGTGGATGTGTATACTTAAATTATTGTATTTGTACAAAGCCAAGATTGTGACATGGTTACAGATTAGTGTAGGAAAAAGTATTTTGTCATTCATTTTATTCATATCTGAGTATGTTTTGTCTTTAATTCGGGGAAAACTTTTTTACCTCAGTGAAAAAGCATTACTTTATTGGAAAGGCATTAAGAAGAGGGTTAAAAACCCTGGGATTTATATACACTTCAGTTGAGTGCAGCTCCTCAAACTTGTGAAACTTATGGGTTTTGATGTTTCTTACTGGAACAGACAGCTCAAGAGTGGATGTTCTCAGCACAGCTCTAGAGTTGAGTGAAAAACAGTGCACCACCAAAACCAAAAAGAATGTACCTAGCTCTTTGCATACAGATTTGCTCACAAGTTCAGAATTTTGCAGAACTGGTTCAGGAATCCTGACTTGCACTTGCCATCCTTGCCAAAGCCCTCCAGAAGCATTACATAAATACCTTCACACCAGCTGAAGGTGAGAATGCTGCCTGTGGGTGCATGGCCAGAAGCTGCTGCATGTCAGCTGCTCACTGTAGTTTCCTCTCTTCAGACCTTTATCTTGCACCTTCTTGAAAGACAGCTGACTGCTTTCCACCAAGGGGTAAAGTCCTGTGAGTTACTTTCCTGTCATTGTTGAGAGACTGTCCACAGGGCAATTTCTGTGGAGCGATGAATGTGCCACCAGCTGTGCCTTTGCACAGTTTTGTTGCTGTAGTAGGGTAAGTTATACAGGGTTGTTTCACCTAGTAGGAAGTCTAACATAACTCTTGCATTTTAAATCTTAAAGATATGAGGAAGAAATCATACTGAGTTCAGATTACTACTGCTAAAATTGTTCATGTAGTTTTATCCATTTTAGTGTTGATAGAATTTGGGCCAGAGTTCCTGTTGGTTACGGTGCGCAGATGGCAGGTTTAGTTCATCTAGTAGTCTCTTTAAATGTAACTATCTTTAAAGATAAAAGTCTGTGGAAACTAGGAGCTGGCACTCATGAAATTACTTTTACTACACAATTTCTGCTAAATGCATCCTAGAAGATCTTAGAGTGTGTGCAATAATTTGATAGTCTTCCATCGAGTTGAATCTTACAGATTCAGGATGCAAGTACTGGATCAGTTTTAGCTCACAATACTTGGGCAGAAACAACAGGCACAAAATTGACTAGTAAATCTTTAAGAGGTGGTCCTTAATAGTATCTTCCCAAGAAGAGCAGTGTACCAGGTATTAAAGCAAATAGAGGTTTTGTGCACAATGTTGAAATCTTAGCTCTTGGGAGGCCTCAGAACAATGTTCATTTGAATCATGTGTATGAAAATTCCTTTTAGATAGATAGGAGTGGCTATTTTTGACTTAATCATTGTGAACACATAGTAAATTGAGAAATTAAAAGCAGTGTGTCAGTTTGGAAATAGTGGCATCCTTAAAAGAAGGAAAGATGTATCCTTAATGATCAGTTATGGCAAATATACAGGTCTACACTGTGCTTCTCATTGAGCTTCATGATGGTTTCAGTTTACTTTCTTGTCTTCCCTGCGCCCATGTAGTAGGGATGCAAAGGAAAGACAAAGGCAAACCTGAATCCCATGCTGTTAACTATGAAGTGACAGTGGAGGCTTAAACCACCTATTTGTAAGCAGAATGTGACATTGACCTCATTAGATGCAATGGATATGAACCTTTTGAAATCCTTCAGCTCTTAACTGATGAAGACTTGAAGTACCTTCCTGATGATTGTGAACTTTTTAATAGTTTTTTTTTTTCACTCTGGTTATTCTGAGTACAATTTGGCATATCTTGATTAAGTCTGCTTTAATTTGATGCATATGGGAGAGTGAACAGAACACAGAGGAGAAACCTCAGCTGAAAGTTGGAATAGCTTTGCTCAACCTGGTCACTTAGAAGATTCCATAGAAGACAGGATAAAGTTTGTGTGTGCTGTATCTTGGTTGTCATTTGAAGTTTATACCCGAAGTAAAATATCAAACTGGGAACTGTACCATAATTGGCAGGTTACTTTAGAGAGAAAAATATAGCAGGTGAAGGGAATCTGTGACTTTAACTGGTTTGCTGGAAGTTATGGAATTCTTGAGCCTGCCTGAAAAGGCAGAATAACTTTTTTCTTCAGTATTCAGAGTTGACACACATCTACCCTATTAGATTTATATCGGCCCTCCTAGCCTTGTTTTGCTTAAAGCAGGAACAGGACCTGAAGGAAAACTGTCATTAACCTTATGTGGCAGTGGTGACTCTGCTCCTCCTCTTGCTAATGCTTTTGTGTTTCACATTAGCAGTTAGCAGAGGTATAGCCTGTCTTTGGCACTCGAAGGTTAATGATGTTTATGAGTCTGTTTACACAGACTAATTTTTGAAGGCTCATACAAAAAGGGTGTGATGGGGGAAAAAATCTCTTGGAATATATTGAAATGCTTGTGCATTTTGGAGACTTCTTTCCATTGTAAACACAAGCTACTTGCCAGCTTTCATTTTCTGCCAGTGGTAATAGGTTTTCCATATATCCACAGCTGTTTATTGTGTGAACAGCTGAGAAAAGCTCAGGCTTTCAGCAGTAAGGTGAGCTGGCCTCTGAGTGGAACAAAGACTAACTAGGGAGGGGAAAGGCTTTTTTCTCCTAAAGCACAAGTGTAAAGGCAGCTGGCAGCATGTGTGCAAATCGGAAACATATCTGGAAACTTAATTCCCCCTATTGTGGTGCTACTGAAGCACAAGGATATATTTTTATCTTACTGTCTTTAAGGATGTTAATTAGCAGATAAAACTGTATGCTTCTATATGCTTTTTGGATTGTAAAAAATGCTGCAATGCACAGAGAATAATTCTTTTAAAATGGAGAGAATTGCACAAGTGGTGTGATTTGTTTTGTGGTGAGGAATGGAGGTTTGCTGGGCTTACACTAGATTAAATAAATAAACCCTGTAGATCTTGGAGATCTTCAGTTTTCCTGAATTCAGCATTATGTGGGAGTGTTATGAAAATACTAATTCAAAATAAGCAACTGCTGGTGTTTGTAAACCAGTATCTTGATGTGTTTGCTCTTGTAATGCTTTTTCCACAGCCATAGTACCTCTTATTTTGCATATGTGTTATTGCTTAGATAACCTGAAAGGAATGCTACTCCTCTCCCCCTTAGTTTTTCTTTGTATCTAAACCATTACCACAAAGCCTTCATTTAGCTCTGACTTCTTTAACCCTTGAGTTGTTTGTTTATCCTGCTGTTTAACCCTGTAATTCTCAGAACTTTCTTAAGGAGAAATGCGTGTTCAGCATTGAAGGGTAGCCACTGCTAATGTGTGTGACCGGGCTGGGGGAGGGCTGTGCTGGCAGAAATGAAGGCAAGTTCTCTAGGCACAAAGAATGGCAACTTGAGTGCAGCAGCATGGTGACAGGAAAGTACAGATGGAGCAAGGCAATGTTGCACAATTCAGCTTGTTCATTTGCTGAGAGTAAATTGCTTTGCCTTGAAGAGGAAAAAAAACCTCAGGTTGTATTACAACCTTCATAATTGGCAAACAGATATTTTTGTACTTTGGCTTATAAACTGTTAGGAATATACTACTTTAATTTGAAGAGCATTTCTAATATGACATGCTACCAGTGTGCACTGTTGAACACTTTGGGAGGCTTCTTGGTGAAAAGACATTTAAACCTAGCTGAGTTATGTGATCTCAAACCAAATAACATTTCATTGGGAGCTAAATATTTCAGCGTTTAACATTTCCTTGGGACCTTTAACTGATACTGAATACGAAAATATTTAAATACACTAATCAGAATAAGTTATTATACTATATTAGTTGAAGTATGTTTTTTGTCTTATTCAGTTCTGTGCCAATCATCAAATCTTAATATTGCAGTTTGAAGTTCTGTGTTTTGCATGTGATAGTATTTGGCTTAGTTACAGCAGACTTGAGTGCTTAGGCTGCTTTTACAGAGGAAAGGATGCAATGTATTCATGGAACAATAGAAAACAATTTAAAATTGGTTGCAGCCACCTTTTTTCTAAGCTCTTTACACTGTTTTTTAAATGACTCTGATTTGCAATTACTCAACTATACTGTCTTCAAAGAAGGAGAGATTGTTGGATTTTAGGATTATTTTCTTAAAGGGCACAGTGCATATTTGAGAACTGTTCAGAACAGTTCACTGACTTAGGGTTATCAAAACACAGTGTGCTTAACTGTAAATGATACAGGAATTATACTATTCAAAATGTTCTGTATTCTCTGACATAGAAAGATCATGGCTGACAATCACTCCATTCAACCCACCAAGCCAAAATAACCTATCTCTGTTGTAGGCTTGACACACCTTTTTTTCTTCCTTTTTTTTTTAATCTCACTTGTGGCAAGCTCTTCATTAGCTGTTGAAGGCACCTTTTGGATTATATAGAGCAGTGTTACTGGGGCTCAGGAAGTCATTTAGGTTCCCTTTTGGCTAGATACTGGTGTCCGCATGTGCCCTTTCCTGCTTACCTGTTCCCCTCTCCAAGTTTTTGTTTTGTACTGTGTTCTTCATCTGTTGCAAATGAATAGTGGGATGAAGTCTCTTGTCCATGACCCTCATTACTGTAGTTTTTGCTTATCTCATGTAATCTGAAGGCTTGGTTGGGTTCTTTTGTAGTTTAATACTTAATCAGTTCTTTTTCTTACTATATTTATTATGGGCTGTGTTTTTGAAGCTTTGTCTAAAAAGTCTTAAAGCTTTCGAAGGGGCACCTGCAGTTCTTGAAATGTGGTTCATCCTGTAAAAAGCTGTATGCAATAAGACTAATTAAAAGTTATGGTTTACTTCTCCTTTGTTTTAAACCTGATTGCATCTATAGAAAGATAGGACTGTCTGCATAGTATGTTGTTGGGCATTCCTGGTGATAACTTAACTTTGGCTACATCTGCACTTGAAGAACACGTACTCTTGCAGTGTTGATGGGCCTTAAATTCAGTTCACATGATTTACAAGTGCTGTGAAGCATATACAGCTAATGTGGAACCTACTGCAAGCTTGTTAAGTGATTTTGGAACTTAAAGCTTGTTTCCACTGAAAACAGAAGTGGTTGTAGTGAGATTTGTAGAGTACTTTATACCTAAGTCTGTAGATGAGTGTGTAACTCAACAGCAGTTATGCAGCTAATCACTTCTGCATGTTTGTATTTGTTGGCACTAAAATGTCTTTAAAAACAAAACAAACCCCAAAACAGGTCCTCACTGGTTTCTTTCAAGAAATAACCTCCATGAAGAATGAGTTCTAACAGGAGACTCTTAAACAAAAACAACACTGCCCCCCTTTTTTTGAGCTTTTTGAATCTTTTGGCAGGCATTAACCACTTCTGTGTGTTTGCTGGAACGCAAATATAAGCTTTAGAATTTTTGGACAGTTATCACTATAGCTTAGGCCTATTGTCTCCTTGGGTTGTGTGGTGGTGTGTGTGGGTTTTTTGTTGTTTAAGTAACTAGCTGAGAATTTAAACTCTTTAGTCTGGATTTCTGGCATAGTTAATGCAGGGAGAAAACTAATTCTATTTCTGGGATTCTGACCTCTCAGTCAAGACTGAAGAATATCAATGGGCATGCTTATCAAACTGATAGGGCAATACATACAAGCTGTTTAGGAATCAACTACTTTATCTGACTTCTTCCCAAGATATCTGTCTCGTTTAAAGCCATGGCCTGGAATACTGGTAAGGAAGACACTCTCACAGTAAAGGAGTGTTCAGAAGGAACCTCCTGTGTTTTACTTTGTGCTGTCATGGGGCACCACTGGCAAAAGCATGGCTCAATGTTCTTTGCACCCTCTTTTCAGATATTTGTACAAATTGACAAAATCCCTTGAGCCTTCTCTTCTGCAGGCTGAACAGTCTCAACTCTCTCTGTATTTTCTCCTATGTGAGGTGCTCCAATCCCTGCATCACCTTTGTGGCTCTTTGCTGGACTTTCTCCAGTATGTCCATGTCTGTCTTGTTCTGGGGAGCCTAATGCTGAATGCAGGACTCCAGATGTGGCCTCAGCAGTGCTGAGCAGAGGGGGTGGATCACCTTCATCACCTGCTGGCAACCTTCTCCTCCTGCAGCCCAAGATGTCACTAGGGCTCCTGTTGAATATGGCATCCACAAAGATCATCAGTTCCCTTTGTGCGAAGCTGCTTTCCAGGTGGTTGGCCCACACCACATAGCTCAAGACAACTACCTGGCCACGTAGGCTGTTGATGGAAGAAAATGTTACATTTTCTGTGCAGCAGTACAGCTAGCACTTGCATTACTGCAGAGCTGAATGTTGGTGACCAGAGGGTTGCATAGCAGGTAGTGGATCAGAACTTGATCTGTTCTTGATCATGAGAGGCTTCATTTCATGCAAACAAGTTCTGACCAAGATAGTGGATTGTGGATCTGAGCCTGTGGTAGCTGCTTTTCTGTTTCCCGTTGGATGCACTGACACGTTAGGGTTTGGTTCTCATTCAGTAAGCTCAATGGTATTGTGCAGGTGAAGTTTAGTTTATAGCAAATGACTGCTGGGGCTGAGAAATCCTGTGCTCAGTCCCAGTGTATCTTTAAGAAATGCTTTGGGTCTTTATTTCAAGCACAATACGGATCACTTTGGTTAGTGGCTGGGGGGTGAGGGTGTGGGAGTGGTGTTTAAAAAAAAATCTTCAATCTCTTCTCAAATTTGTCCAACTTTTATTTAGGAAGAGGAATAACTGTTGGAGCAAGAAGAAATGTTATGTGACATGGCTAGCCATATTTTTAATCCAGGGTGTGGATACCACAGTGATAGCTGTAAACAGTGGCCATGTGTTGAAGGCTTACAAAAATTTCTGCTCTATCTAGAAGTGCAAGTCCCACTCACTTTCTTCAAACTGTAGTTCTTTGTGGAGTAGGACTCTGGCAATAATTTGCTTTTCAGTATGGAAGGTCAGAGTAGTTAATGATGATTCTGGCTGAAAGTGGAATACAAATTACTTGCTTATGAGTATTCTTCCAAGCTTGTTAATGAATGACCACTTGCACTTGTTTGTGAGGTTGGGATTTTCTTTGTTGTTGGTGTATTGATATTCTTCCTAATGTAAGTGAAGAGTTTATGTGTTTTGAAGCTTCTAACCTTTTTTTGACTAACAGTCAAAAGAGAGCAGTTTAACTTCTTCTGGTTTCAGCCTACCCTTAACCCCAAACAGTAGTGAAATAAAAACACTTGCTTAAAAAGCAATCACAACTCCTCATTTGTCCTGCCTGTGCAACTGGAACAATTTCATTCTTAACTCTAAAAGGGAATAGTTTTCAAGCTTGCATTTTTAACACCAGCATTAACACTAATCTGTTAGTGGATGGGGATTGGAATTGGTGCTGCTTTTATTTGGGAAGAGCTATAGAATTACTTAATATGTTTTCTTATTTGTTAGAATATTGTTTGCTAATGGTGTTACTTTGCTATAGTAGTTTCTATGCTTTGCTTGGATTTCTGCTTAATAGAACTTGGTTGCAGGTGACCCATTGCTCCTTTGGTTCTCACGGACAGACCTTGGGGCTTGAGTGTACTGATGTAAGACGTACCTGGATTGCCCCTCCTATGCCCTTTTCCAATTCTCCCAGATTATCTGGAATAGAGCAAAGCATGGGTAAAGAGGAATTGAGGCTATGTCATGGAGAAATTTTGTTTATTGTATTTTCTGTGCTGCATACAATAGAAGACTGCTGCAGTTTTTAGTAAGTGCTTTTAATAGGAGGTTATCAGAGAGCTTTACATTAGTTCAGCTGAAATGGAAACAGTGCAGGCAGAGAGGGCTATCAGGATCTGTTCCTTGCCCTTTCTTTCCTCTCTTCCACTAACAAATGTCAAGATGGCTCTTTCTGAATGTAAATAAGTCTTATGATGAATCACCTACAACTAGATGATACTTCAATAATTACAGTCACAAAACACATCTGAGTGGCTACTTTCTTGCCAAATGGCAAAAACTGTTTTAATGTAGAGCAGAGAATGCTGTGAAAGCAAAGTAGTTTACAAGACAATGATTATTTGTCCTTAATAAGCATTATATTTTTATAGGTTCTGTTTATTTCTGTTAGAGAAAGTGACAGGCAAGAAAAACAGCTGCAAAATTACATCTGAGAAGTGAAATTACATAATGTTCTCTTAACAGCAAATCTTTTCCCAACAGTGGTCTAAGAGCCTCTTGGTTTCCACAATCTATGTGACTTTTCTGTGTACTGTAAGACTTACAAAATAAGCATTTCCATGCAAGTGAAGGAGTAACTAAATAGCAAGTGTGTACTGATGACTTTTTTCTCTTCCCTAAAGAAAAGTTGGATTTTCTGTTTGCAGTTCAACTCAGAAGCTAGCTTTCAAATGAAGTGGTAGACAACTGATCTATGTTCCCTTCTGCTTTCCCTTCAATGCTATTAGAGAAGTCACTTGTATTTGCAGAAGATAAGTAGTGCAGGAGGGATTTTAGAAAAAGAAAAAATGATTACCACATCTTTAAGCAGGTTTATTTCCTAGAGCTTACATATAGGATCTGCTATTGCTTTTGTTGTCATTACAATAAACAACTTTAAGTTCTCTTTGTTTTTTTATTACACTTGAGAAATAGAAGTGGATTGTGGTTTAGCTAGAAGGCTGGTGTATTGATAGAAGACTGGAAAGTAGATGATAAGATGGATGTACATACAGATACCACCTTGCAGTCATAGTTTTAGCCCTCACTGTGAGGAAAATTTGGAGTGCAGTAATGATACAGCTTGATAGATGTTTGCAGATAATTCTAATTCCTCCCAAACGAAACAAAAAAGGAAGCAAGACAATGTTCTGGAAACAAGTAAGCAATGCATCTTTGACTTCTAACTCCAGTTTAAGTGCTTGATCCTGCCTCGGTAGAATATTCTTTCCTTTGGAAATTCTCATGTTCTGAAATGGTCTTCCTTTGGGGGAATTTAGGTAATATTTCTTATTCTTTCCCTCCTCCCCCCAACTCTGAAGATCTGCTTTGAGCACTTGCTGGAAAACTTCAAGAATTTTCAGCCTTTACTGCTGGATGTGTAAAGTTGAAGTTGTAGCCACAACTTCATTGTCAAATGCTTGCTTCTTGTTGGGTGTATTTGTGTAGGTGGACCTTAGCTGACTTGGAATCTGTAAAGCTGAAGCCTTCTCTACATATTCTTGAGGACATCTTGCAGCATGTGGAAATAAACCTGCAGGAAAATGTCACGGTAGAGATTATATGGCTGACTCAGTGTTTTGTTTAGAATATGTTGCAGAAATGCAACTGTTGCTTTTAAGAGGGTGTTAAAATATTCTAAGTTACAGAAAAAGACATGGATTTGACCTTGAATGTATGTAATACAGAAGATTTCATGGTAGTTAAAGATAAGTTCATATATTCTGTAATGGATCACTGAACATGTGTGACTAGATAAAAATTCAAAATGTTTAGCATCATGCCAGACACAGGAAAGTATTTCAAGTACAGCCAGAGGGATTCATAATTACTACATTAGTGACAAGTGAGCTTTGCTCATTCACGTTCCCTCCGAGCCATGAACACGTTTAGCAAAGTATTCATTTCATCAATTCTATCCCCACTAAGATTTTTGCCTTGCATCTTTTTAAAAATAATTTTAATCTAGTAATCAAAATCGGTAAGAAAATGTCTAAGTAAAAGGGAGCTAGAGTAAATTAGATTGTTCCAAGTAAGAGTCTATTAGGGAGAATCCGGAGATTTACAAGTCCAAGCTGAAGTGACATAGTAATGGAATTTAGGGACTGAAGAGCATGTTAATGGGTTTGAATTTAAATACCTAACCAAATGAGGCAAATGAATGCTTTCAGTCCAAAAGGCAAAGATATTTGATTCTAAGAAACTTGGTTTCTCAGGGCTGTTGGTGCAAATATGTGGATAGGTTTTTTGTTTTGGGTTTTGTTCTTTTTTCCTGACAGGGAAATTTCCAACTCATAAAACTCATCTTGGCTGCTTCTTTTTTTGGGTCCTTTGCCTCTACAGTTCACTATTGCTGACACTGGAGAGCGGTGTGATTGAGACAACATTGGTTGTTTGGGATCTTCTAAAGAAGCTCTGCAGACTTTATTCAGTTTTCTGATCTGTTTTGTCAAGATGATAGTAATGGAAGAGTTCCCACCAGGAGAGGATGTAAGCAGGCAAACCATAGTCTGTTGGCCCTGGCTGTTTGTGGTTCAGATCCTTTTCTCAGTAATTAAGAGTGGCAGGCTGGGCTAATCTCTGTCTTTCCTAAAATTTTTGGCAATTGAGCTCTGATATTCAGGCTTTGAGCAGGTGTGCTTCTGTTTTGTTGGAGCAGAGAGACTCTGTCTTTTCTTCAGTGTCCTTAGGTTAAGAAGTTGTTTTGTCCAGCAATTAGACCATGTCTCATGAGGCAACTCATCATGGCTTGGCTTCGCGGACGAAGATTTGGGAAGGGCTTTGCCCACGCTTATTGCAAGCGCGTTGATGGCTGAAAAGGCCAATGCGGGATAGGCAAGACCGGTTGCAAAGAGCACACCGGAGGGTCTCCTTGGGTGGTATAGTCGAGGCACGGTTCTTTCTGCGCTGTCTTTTCTCCTCGAGCTTGATTCTACGCGTGCTCTCAAAGGAGACAGCAGCGTTATGTATGGTGTGTCTCCAAATCTCCCGATTGGAGGCCAGGCTGGACCACTGATGGTGGTCAATATGGCCTAGGCTGAGGTGTTGTTTCAGGGAGTCCTTATATCTCCTCTTTGGAGCTCTTCTCTTGCGGCAGCCGGTGGCAAGTTCACCATAGAACACGATCTTAGGGAGGCGGTGATCCGCCATCCTGGAGACGTGCCCTGCCCAACGCAGCTGCGTTTTCAGCAACATGGCCTCAATACTGGTGACGTCTGCCTGTTCAAGGACAGCAACATTAGTCACGTAGTCAGTCCAGCGGATGTTTAGGATTGTGCGGAGGCAGCGCTGATGGAAGCGTTCGAGGAGTCGCAGATGGTGGCGGTAGATGACCCATGATTCAGACCCGTACAGAAGAGTAGACAGTACCACGGCTCTGTAGACACTGATCTTTGTACTTTTCTTCAGGTGTTTATTGCACCAGACTCTTTTATGGAGTTTTCCGAAAGCTCTGTTTGCCTTTGCTATTCTGTTGTCGATCTCTTTGTCGATCGTGGCATCTGAGGAGATGATGCTACCCAGATAGCTGAACTGCTGGACTGGCTGAAGCTCTGACTCGCCAATGGTGATGTGGGGATGATGGTAATCATCTTGTGGTGCTGGTTGGTAGAGAACTACTGTCTTCTTTAAGCTGACTTCCAGCCCAAAAAGCTCAGCCGCCTCTGCAAAGCAGGATGTTAAGCACTGCAGAGCTGCTTCTGTGTGGGCAACAAGGGCGGCATCGTCAGCAAAAAGCAGCTCGCGGACAAGGTGATTCAGGGTCTTGGTGTGGGCCTTCAGTCGCCTTAGGTTGAAAAGGCTCCCATCGGTACGATATCGGATATAAATGCCGTCTTGTTCGTCGAGGTCTGCCGTGGCCCTTTGGAGCATCATGCTGAAGAAAACTGTGAATAAAGTGGGTGCGAGAACGCAACCTTGTTTCACACCATTGGCTATTGGGAAGGGCTCAGAGAGTGCATCGCCATATCTGACTTGGCCGCGCTGCCCCTCATGTAACAGGATAATCATTTTGAGGAACTTGGGGGGACATCCTAATCGTTCCAAGATCTGCCACAGACCTTTTCTGCTCACAGTGTCAAAGGCTTTGGTGAGATCAACGAAAGTTACATAGAGACCCTTGTTCTGTTCCCTACACTTCTCTTGCAGTTGTCTGAGAACGAATACCATGTCTGTGGTACTTCTGTTGGCTCTGAAACCACACTGACTTTCAGGTAGAAGTTCTTCTGCGATAGCGGGTACCAATCTGTTCAATAGTATTCTTGCGAGGATTTTTCCAGCAATGGAGAGCAGAGTTATGCCTCGGTAGTTTGAGCAGTCTGACTTTACTCCTTTTTTCTTGTACAGGGTGATGATGATTGCATCACGGAGATCTGGTGGTAGTTCGCCTTGTTCCCAACAGCGCACAACTAGCTCGTGAAATTTAGCATGGAGCGTTTGGCCTCCATGTTTCCAGATTTCAGGCGGGATTCCGTCGACCCCAGCTGCCTTGCCGGTTTTCATCTGCTGTATGGCCTTAAGGGTCTCTCCCATAGTAGGGGCTATATCCAATTCATTTTTCACCGTTTGTTTCGGGATGAGCTGGATTCCTGAGTCTTGGACTACACGGTTGGCACTGAAGAGAGTTTGAAAGTGTTCAGACCATCGATTCAGGATGGAGGTTTTATCTGTGAGAAGCGTTTGGCCATCTGCGCTGAGTAGGGGGCTTTGAACTTGGTGTGTGGGTCCGTACGCTGCTTTCAGAGCCTCATAGAATCCTCTGTGGTCACCCAAATCTGCACATAGTTGAGTCTTTTTTGCTAGGTTGAGCCACCACTTGTTCTGGATGTCTCAAAGTTTCTGTTGGAGTTTACTGCATGCAAGACAAAAGGCTGCTTTTCTTACATGGCAAGATGGCTGAGCGAGGTGTGCTTGGTGAGCAGATCTCTTCTTTGCCAGCAATTCCTGGATCTCTGGATTGTTTTCATCAAACCAGTCTTTGTTCTTCTTTGTGAAGAACCCTAAGAATTCTTCGGAGGACTGCAGGATGCTATTTTTAATATGTTGCCAAAGCGCTTCAGGAGAAGAGTCTATGGGACAGTCTTCAAGCCTAGTTTGAAGGTTTGCCTGGAAGCTGTCTCTCACTGCAGCTGTTTGAAGATTGTTAACTTGGAGCCTCCTCCTCAGAATGCCGCCCCTCTTAGGTTTGGGCTTAAAATGGAGGTTAAGTTTGCAGCGCACAAGGCGGTGGTCTGTTTGACATTCTGCACTAGGCATCACTCGGGTGTGACAGACATCGCGAACATTTCTCTGGCGCACTAAGATATAGTCAATGAGGTGCCAGTGTTTAGATCGAGGATGCATCCAGGTTGTCTTCAGGCTGTCTTTCTGCTGGAAGATAGTGTTGGTGATGGTAAGCTGCTGCTCAGCACAAAACTCTAGCAAGAGGCGACCGTTGTCATTGCAGTTTCCAACTCCATGCTTGCCTAGTACTCCTTTCCAGGCTTCAGAGTTCTTACCTACTCGGGCGTTGAAGTCACCAAGGATTATGATCTTGTCATCCGCAGGAACCTTTTGAGTAAGGCGGCGCAGATCGGTGTAGAATTTGTCTTTTTCTGTAGGGTCAGCTTGGAGAGTTGGGGCATATATGCTGAAGAGAACAACATGTTGCTTGTTGTGTAGAGGGAGGCGTAAGGAGATAATGCGATCGGAATGACCTGTTGGCAAATTTTCAAGTTTAGAGGCGATGGAGTTTTTAATCATGAAGCCAACTCCGGAATGATGACTTCCGGTTTTGGGTTTGCCTGACCAATACAGTGTGTAGCCGGCACCATGTTCTTTAAGGCTGCCTTCCTCATGAAGGCGAACTTCACTGAGAGCAGCAATGTCGATGTTGAGTCGTGACAGTTCGTGAGCAATTATAGCAGAACGGCGTTCAGGACGCCCACTGTCTGCTGTATCGAGCATGGTTCTGATGTTCCAACATGCGAGTGTCAATCTGGACACACCTTTGGAGGCAGGTGTATGCCTTTGTCTCTTTGTCTTTGGTTGACTGCAGAAGAAGATGTCCGTTGGCCGCGGCTAGCCAACCGGATTGGAAGGGAGATGAGCTTTGGTTAGGCCACCTTTTCTAGGCCCCTCTCCATGTGGAGCAAGCAGTGCTCTCCTTGAAAAGGCTGCTTGGTCATTCAGGATGCTGCCGAACGAGACTGTCATCTCCCGGGTCAGTCTCAAGCGACCAATGTCCTGAACCGCCTGCATGCAGGGTTGGGTCTGCGGCTTCCAGTGACATCTTTCCACCTGCCGTTTCGTCCCTTGCCTGTCGCTACAGGGCTTTGCAAACGTGAGTACACCCTTCAAGCCTGCGCGGTGGATTTTTTAGGTGAGGCGCAGCGTGCGCAAGACTGGCCCCACCCTTTACACCTGAGGTTCATCTGCCAGGGCCTAGCGAGCTTGGACGGTGACAGCGAAGTCCTCAGGTCGTAGGTTTGGTTAGAGTATCCTTCTCTTAGATGGATGGCCTTACAGGGCTAAACGAGCTCCATCTGCCCGGGTTTGGAGTTAGAGTTGTCCTTCTCCTAGGATGGTTGCCCGAAGGCTAGTGAGCCCATCCTGCCCGTGGACACACTTTGTCTGACCCTTCAGTTGAGACCTGTCAGGCTTGGGAGACCCTACCGGAGGCATATGCCACCACCAGCATAGCTCTCAACTTCTCAAGGGCACGCAAGCTCTTTCCCCACGGCAAGGGGGTGCCCATGAAAGAGATGAGGCAACTAGGATGAAGCCATATTTCCTTCCCAGTTCCCTCGTTCTGTGTGGGGCCAGTGAAGCAGCAGGAGAAATTGGCTTGCAAGTACATCAGTAGATTCTGCCTAGCCCATTTCATTTGACAGAAAGGGAAGTGACACTCTTGTTCAGCTCAGCACCATTCTGGAGGAAGAAGATAGTGTAATTTAGACAAGTATTTCTAGTATTATCTAGCTCAGAAGTAGATGTTTCTGCAACCCAATCTGTGACAGCAGTTAGTGAGAAATACTTGGGTTTTGCCTGTAAACCATTCCTGTCTTCACCTTCTACAGTAATTACTAATGTTGTCCCATCAAAAGCCAGCTTCCTTGGAACATGAGACATGGAGCCAATTCGCTGTAGAAGATTTCGCATAGCTTTGGCTTACATGCGATAATTTACGCCCATATATGTTGACTAAGTATGGTATCAGGTTTTCAGATAAAATCTGAGGTAACCACCACTACCTAATTAACAGACTTGAAAGCCTGCTTTTTGTAAAGATAATTTTTAAAAGTTGCATTCTCTGAATTAACAACAATGAAACAAGAGTCTGAGGTAGAGAATTTTGATTATGACTTAGTCCTTGAGAAATAAGGTAGTTTAGGAGCAATGAGAAGGAAATTCTGTGTAAATATTGTTTGTATTTCATTGTTGCTGAATTCTTTTTATTAAAACTTAAGAGAATTTTCTCCAATGAAGTTGGCCATTTTGAGGAAAGAAGTACTCCTTGGGGACTGTTCTCCCTAAAGATGGAGAAGATGACTTACACAGGGTTGAGTTGGTTTCTATATCTCAACTTTGCAAAGCCAGCTTGTGTCTTCTTGTCTATCGGGAAGTTTCCAGGAGGCTACTAAGAGGTTAGGTGGTAAATTTGCTTTGACCTTCACCCTGATCTTCTCGGAGACTGTCTCTGTACAAAGGCAGGCTGGATCAAACTCACTGGGACTTCAGATCCTTCCTGTTTTTTACATCCTATCCTTAACTTGGGGACAAATCTTCTAATGCATCAGGATATGAATGACACCCCTTACCCCCAGCAATCTCTAATGAGAATTAGAGCCTGGAGGCTTTGTTGCTAACTGAACATCACTGCCTACAGTGGTATTGTTGCTATGATGTTTAAACATCCTGAAAATCTGGCATTTTATAGTGATTCAATTTTTTTTGGTAATGGTAGCTTTTTGGATATTAAATATGGTATTTCCTTTTTAGGCATTTGTTGGGATAGCTTTGAGTCACTAATGTCTCTTTATTTTGCCCTATAGCAGTTACATTGCAGTGCACTTTGCCGTTCTTTTTGTTCATTTTATTTAATGTTTTGTCTTGGCCATACCATGGTTTTTACAACTGTCCTAGCTGTGCTGGTGCAAGGCAGTAATGTTTCCAACATTCTTTGATTCATTAAAATTTCAATAAGGAGGGGTGACTCCTCAGAGTCTGTTTTGAACAGATAATTGGATAGCAGCTTATGAGCTACGTTCATTTTAAGTATCTGAAATTCCTTCTTTGATTTCTGTGCCTGATACACAATTGGAAGGACTATACTACTTATACTAATATACTGCCATTGTATTTTTGTTTTGTTTGAACCATGTGGTGATGACACTCCTTTAGTTGCTAGAGTTGCAGTTCCAATTAGCTGATGATGCTTCCTTGCAGATTACTGCATTTTATTATGAACACTCTATTGTATGCAGAAAATACAAGAAAGTTTGCAGTTTAAACTAGAACAGCTCTCTATAAGGCCTGGAAGATGCCACAGTAAACTCCAGCATGTTGTTTATGAAGGGTTTGTGCATCTTGTAGGGCCTTGACATATCAAGAAAACAGATTTAACCCTTGCTGAAGATTTGCAAAACTGTACTGAAACAGAGTAACTAGTAATATATATTCTGAAACATTTCATAATGAAACACAGAGCTTGGAACTTAGTGTCTTTTATTTGAAATTTCATGGGGCAGTTTTGTGTATTCAGGGTGCTTGGGAAAGTTTCAGACCGCTTCATAAGAATTTACACTGTGGTGGCTTGTTAGCTAAAGTAATTGTGAGAAGTTTAGGGACTGATGTTTTTTGTCAGGTCAGCAACTTAACTGACATGTAGGTTCTGGTTTTTTACAATTTTGGAAGTGCAGTGGGGAGAGAAAAAATGTTACTGGTGTCTGTGGCTTTTTTTTTACCTACTGGCTTTTCTTTACCTATTGGAAGCTGTTGCAGTTTTGGGTTTAGCCAGTTTTAGTTTGAAATCTACATTTTAAGCTAGTAAAAACCTATTAAATTCTTAAGAGGAGTTAAATGTTTGCAGGTACATTTTACTGTGTGCTGTGGCCAGTGGTGAAAGTCAATACATGCTTAAATATGATTTAGGCTGTGGTTTCACATACATTTTTTGCATTGTCAGTATGAGCTGGAGTTGCTCTCAGCTGCTTCTGTCTGTCTTTGCCCTACTCCTTTGCTTGTGCCAGCAGAAGTAGGGTTTTTATTTTGTGTGTGGTCTCATGGTGATACAGGTCAGGAATTTTTTTCCTTCTAGCTGGGTGCATTCCTTGATTCAGTTCAGGATGTAAGACCCCAGACAGGAGCTCTGGTGAAATTTGAGAGAACAGAATAGGGGCCAAAAGTGAGTGTTTAGTGGCTGTTGCCACCTCCAGCAGCTTCTGCTGATTCCCTAATGCTGAAAGTAACACAGATGAAGTCATGCCTGTAGGTATGTTAGCCTGAGGTGCTATGGATTTTCCAATCCCAATCATAAACCATTAATGGAATACTTTACCTTCTTTCTTCTAGTCTGTGCCTATGCCAAGGCAGCAAATCTTTGTCTGCGGAGGAGCAGAGAGTCCACTTTAGTTTATTTAGTTTTTCCTAGCCAGGTTTTCAATTACATTAGGCCTGGCTGCTGAAGTTGTGTGTGTGTTTTTTTTTTTTTTAAAAAAAAAAACAGGGTGGAAGGAGGAAACAATAACTATCCCCTGCCACCTAAAACTAAGAGGAGGAAGAAAAATACCTGACAGCAAAGTGTACCTTTCCCCCAGGTGGTTCCTTTGAGCGTTTGGTTTTTCTGATGTAGTTCTGCATGTAAAAAACATGGTGTAACAGCCTTAGTGGGCAAGGTTCTTCCTACTCCTCTCTTTTGTTGGTTGAAAAAAAATGAGTGTATGCTGTCATGCTTCCTGAAAATATACCCAGGTTGGCTGAGAAAATGGAAGGAGAGTTGTTCTTTCTGCGGTAGCTATTGGTATGTCATTGATGTAAAGTTTATGAAATGACCTGATGCTCAAAGCTTCATTGATGCACCACAATGCAAGGTAGCAACAGCTGCTTGAAATTGCTTGTTATGTGTTAATGTTAATGCTTAACTATCCTTTGCAGTACAAGATAGGTGAGGGACAAGTTAAGGTCATTTGAAACTCTTTTTTTAGGCTTCTTATGAATGACATACAAGTTCGTAGAGATGACCAAGAACGAGATCTCTTGAAAGTCTAAAGTTCACAGGAGAAAACAATGTCTTTGTCTGCATAAATGAACTGTAAGAGTTCAGTTTTCTTAAACAGAACTTGTGAAGAGTTGCCAACTTCAAAAAGGGTGCAGTTTAGCACTATAGTTAGTCTTTAAAAATGGTTGCAAGACTATTAATTTACATTTAACTGCGATAAAAATAAAGATGTTTATTGCTTATGAGAGCCACCTTAGCTTTTTCTCTTGAAATGGAAATTTTAACTGTGTGATCTTTGTATGCTGATTTGTTCTTCTGCTTCCCTTCACTTCCTTGTCCATGTCTTAGTCTTTTCTCTCTGTGTTTTCTCTTTTGTAGTATTAATGCTTAGAAACTTTTTATAATACTTACCACCTTACAAAGAATGAGGGATTTGTTTAGAGTTTATAAAGTCATCATCTTTGGTTTATTTGGTAGACGAGATGTCTGTGGATGACCAAAGGATTTCTTGAGAGCTTGTGTGTGCTGCCACCCCAGTACTTTCGTGTCACCTCTGCCCATATCCACCTGTACTCTACTGCATGGTGTTTATTATTTTGTTCTGTTTGTGCTAGATCTGTGTAAACTTGCATTACCAGTCAGCCCTAGCTCTGGAAAGTTTAATCTTAAATTATGATGCAAAAGGATGTAGCAAAAAAATGGGATGGGGAAGAATGAATGAGAAATACGATGTGAATGTGTGGTTTCACAGACTAAATATAGGTACATAATTACAGTGTTTTGTAATTGTCATCTGAAGTGTTAAAAAATCATGATTAATGTCTTCTGAAATCAAAAGGCTTGAAAATTAAGACTAAAAAAAACCTAGGAGATAATTTTGAAATTCCATAGTTATTTGCCTCTTGTAATTCTTTAGGGGTTTCGAGTTTTCAAACATTCCTCTGCAGGTAAAAAGAGAAGCTTCAAAACAATCCAAAGGCCAAAAAGCAGACACAAAACTTTACTGTTTTTAATGAGAGAAGCCCGATGGCAAGTAGAAAACTGTGAGATTATTCTAGGAAGGCTTTCGAAGATAGCAGCAGCTGCCCATGCTAGTATTGAGATGTTCAGCTTTTTCAAATGGTGAGTAGTGAAACACAAACCTGGTGATATAAAATGCTGCTAGGATTGAAACAGCCTGTAGACTGTCAGTCATTTTCCTGTTTTCAGATCCTTGAGAGGAGCCAGAAACTGCACATGACATGGTTTGCTTCTGTGCTGATGACCTTTTTTCATTTGAGGACTACTGAGACAATTAACGATGGTGACGTAGTAAAAACCACCCAAAGGACATCGCTTTCAATGAGAGTGCTACTTGGAATCACTCTGGGGAAGTGTTACGAACATGGCAGAAAATTAAATCTAAATTTAAAATGTCTGTCCACTTCTACATCAAAATAATTGTTAATTTCAATTTTGTAACACTCTGCAGTGTCTTAAGAAGGAGATGTATTAAGTATTTCTCCACTTGTGTTCTATCAGCAAAGGTGATTTAGGGGTATTACTGAAACACAGGGAGGCTCATGAGGAGCTATTTTTAATAGTTTATGCAAGTACCACCAATGAAAACCTAAAACTAGGAAGGCGGAAACTCAGTAACTGAAAACCCTTTAACTCTGCTTTCAGTTACCCAGTGGAACATTTTAGTCAGTTTGTGGAACAGACATTGTTAGTATTTCAGGAAGTTTAATGTCCTTATGAATCTGAATCGCACAATGCAATCATAGAATAGTTCAGATATAGTCATAGAACCTTTCCAACTCAATTATCTATTAAATGTGAAAGAAATACAGAGCTCACATGTTTAAAGCAGAAACCAAATTTGTGAATGTCAAGAAAACTAAAAGTTATGGCACCCTCAGCAAGTATTTGAGGGTTTTTCTTGTGTTATTGTATATGCTGATAAAATCTTTCCTTAAAATACGTATGTTGTGGTGGTTATAGCAGCTATGGGGAACTTTTATTCAAATAAGTGCCCAGTTGCTTTGAAAGCATTGAACTGATTCATTCCATGCATTTAGATACCAGTGTTAGTTATACATGCAGATAAAATGCTTTTACTAATTGTAGTTCACTCTTCCATTTGTCCAGTTTGCCCCCACACTGCAGTCTGCAAGATTTATTAAACTTAACATAAAGAGTTGTAGAAATGTTAAGTATTTGTGTAGAATTCTATGTGCCACATGTGTTGCAGTCTTAGAACATTGTAAAGATTCCACTCTGGAGAGTCTTGATACTGAACAGTGGACAACTGGGGCTTCTAAACTTCATGATGGTGGTGGTTGCAGAAGACTGGAAAAAGGCTTTCTTGGAAACCATGCTTTAGACTGCATAGGTGGCATGGAGGGAGTATGAAAGAATAGTCATCCTTTCCTTTCTCCCACCCTATTTACTCACTTAATTTAGGAGTACAGGTTGATACTATGATCTTTCTTTCAAATTAAAACATAGTGTGAAAAAATTATGTTTCAGAAGTCAAAGCTTTCATTTTGCTTTAACTGTCCCTGAACAATGTCCTATTCTGAGGAATGCTAGATGTCCTTTCTGTCTGGCTGTCTTTCTGTTTTGTTTTCTTTTTTAATTGGGGAACTTTAAAAATCAGGACTTTTTTATGATTAAAAACACTAACATCCATTTTAGGAATCTTAATTTGTCATTTAAGAAAAGGTAACTGTAAACTTAGAAGTCCTTGCTGATGCTGTACTTGCCTGTCTTCAGGAAGTACATAGATGGTTTTCTAAATTTGTTCTTGGATCATCTGACATGGTTACAGGAATATGATGACATGTTGTAAATGGTAGTGGGGGTCTGGAAACAGCTGATCAAAACATCTGTAAGATACTTTCCTGTTTTTTTTGTAAAGAATTTTCTATGACAAGAGTTGCTCATTGCCAGCAGTGTACTTTATAGCTGAATTAAAAATTATCTCTAATTTTACTATGTCATTTCTCATATTATTTGGTTCAGGTTTGCAGTATCTGTAACATTTTGGTACTGTGGTGATGCTGACTGTCGAAATCAAAGAAGTTTATACAAATGTTTCTTAGGGTGATAACTATTTTAAAATGAGTGTTCCTTGCTGGGTGAGGCAGCATGTACTGGGTAAATGTTCACCTAAAAGGGCAAAACCTGTATGTTCAAGAAAAGTATTTTTGTCCAGCATGTGCTCAGAAAACCAGTACAAAACTTGATTGTGTAGAAGAGGGATCTGTGATGAGAGAATGCTACAAAATTGTGGACTGAGTATGCTTTATCTGGGAATTTGGTGCATGCTGTTGGTGACACTAGCACTTGATAGTGTCAAACTAGTTTGAGCTTTTTTTGATGCTGCTTGTTATTCTTGGTATTAGTTGAAAAACAACTGGCATGTGTTTTGAGGGGAAGAGTTTGAGCAGCAACAGTTCCATGGCTGTAACAGAGCTACTGTCTGGCTGCAGAAGCCTAAAAACGGGTTGTATTCTTCAGAGAGTCACAAAACAGCATGGGTGGGTTGGTGGGAAGGAATTTACTACACGGTGCTGCCTTCACAGCTAGAGTAGGAACCATGTGGTCTCGAAAGTAGCAGAGCTGTGTGAATGAAATGTGGAAGCTAAGGTTATGTGACCTTCAGAAAGCTTCCCACATTGTCTTCAGGTTTGTAGAGATTATTGGAAATCATTTGCATAGCAGATGTAGCAGGGTGTTACCACAGCTATTCTTAGCCTCCTCCCCACCTCTGTTTTTAGATCTGGTTGTTTTGAGCCTTTTGCTAACTCAGCCGACTCAGCGTGACACGGGCCCTGAGCCGAGCCCCGGGGCGGTACCAATGGCAGTCTGCGCGGTTCTCTGTACGGATCGATCTCTGTGATCAGTGGCACTTTAGGGATAATGTGTTAAGTATCGTATATAAAAACCTGATTAAAATCAGGGCTGCTGTAAATACGGTCTCCGTGTCTGACTGTCAACACACACCTGAGGAAATTTGAAGGTGATTGGCTGTAAATGTTACGGCCCAATTTGCATCTGCTTTGTGGGACCTGGGGTGGGTTCCGCTTTCTCTGACGCGCAGCTTGAAGTAAACGTGACAGTAACTCCCTAGTCGCTGCAGCCTTTTCGGTGTCTCTGACGGAGAGTCGCCGGCCGGCGGGGAGGTGCCGCAGCCTTAAACCCGGTGTCAGGGTGCGGGTGAATAAGGGGTTAAAGGTGGAAGGGGCCGCGGCATTATGCAAGCTGTTAAGTAAAAAGGAAGTGCATTACAGAATGCTGAGCTCAGTAGTCTGGCTCCCGGCCAAGCCTTTGCTTTCTTCTACAGCTGAGGGCTTTGTAAGCTTCCCACTAGCGGGTTTGTCGGAGCTGTTGAGGAATGCCGCCGCCGCCGCCAGCTGACGTCAGGGCGGGCGGTTCAGCTGAGGGCCAGGCGCGCTGCCGGCGGCCGCGGGGAGCCGGGCCACGCGGGCCGGCTCCGCCCGCCGCGTCTCCGAGCGCCGGCTTCTCCGTGGAGTGCCCTCCGCGTCTGCCCAGAATACCCGCTCGCCCTGCTCTGCCGGGGTCCCGCGGCCTCCCCGCCGCTGCCATCCCCTTCGTCTCGCTCCGTCGAACCAGGGCACCCGGCGTAAAGGCTGTGTAACTGAAAAAAATGAAGTGTGCCCTCCCCACCCTCGCCCCACAACGGCGCATGTTGTGCTTTTGTGTGTCACTGTCTGTGCTGCAGGTGAGCCCATGAAGAGGGTATGCACGATTGCCTTTACGTGTCAAAGCTTCAGGTTTGGAGGATTTTGGGAGGCTGTGTGTGTCTTCTGCTGTCGGAGCTCCTTCCCCTGCTCGCCCTGTTGGGTGGCAGAAGCGCTGTAGCAGTAAGAACACCATGGCACCATCACAGACCCTTTTTTCTTATATTAGGGGAAAACTTCGGTAGAGAAATATTTTGAGGGTGGCAAGGTGTTATGCTTTAAGTTAATGAATAAAATTAGCCTGTTTTTGGACATGATTGCCTTGTGTCTGATGTTCACTGCATCTCTATAGTCACATTCAGTGATTATCCATGGTTTTGGATTATTATGAAGCAAATGCAGAAAACGATTATATCTGGAGAGTATGCAGGCTGTAGAAGAACGACAGAAAGCATGTTTCACTGTCAGCCTTACTGGCAATATAAGTAAATGGAGCATTACTTAAATGTTTCATTTTTTTAAAGGATTTTGGGAGAACTGTTGATCACAGAGGCTTCTGGGCTGCCTGGATACTTGCTTAGCAGGATGAGGCATCTTCTTTGAAGCTGCTTCCTGGGTTTTTTGTCTTTTTTCCTTTTTTTTTTGAGGAGTGGAGGGGCAGGCTACCTTTCCTCCTATAACCAGTCTTGTTGCTTCTATTCTTCACTAGTAAATCTGCATAACTTCTGGGGCAGTGTTTCTCAACACAAGTCTGTGCTTAGTGTGCGCTTATCCGTAAGCCTTGTATAAAAGTCTTATCCTGTTGTAAGTTAGAGATACACGTTGCAGGACTCCCTTTGGAGTTAAATATGTGATGGAACCGGTTTACTAAGTTCTATGAAGGAGAGGGGAGATGGGAAAAAAAAAAAAACCCTTGAAATGCATTTCTCTTTGCTCTCCCAGTTTCTACCCTGTGAATGATATTGCAGATCTAGCACCAGTATAGTTAATGTGTTCCTAATAATAAAGAAGACAGATGAGAGAATAGCCAGCAGACTGGAGATAAATTTTGAAACTGTTAAAGAAAAACCTCTTTGTGCAAGGCAGATCTAGTTCATGAAATTCGTTTTTAGGTGGTATTGGGGCCAAGTCTTAAGCGAAGCCAAAAAAGATGAGAGATGCTAGTATGGAAAACGCCTTTTAAAATTTGAGATGTAACCTAGTCAGTGGTTGGGGCTTTAGGAGTCAAGTGAATTTCTTCTGTACTCCTGAGGTTCTGCATGACTCTGGGTGAGTCACTCTGCTTGTGTGTGTTGCTTTCTCCACTGTCTTTTTCCTGTCTTGTTTGTTGGAGATTATTAAATTTCGTAACTGCTGCTGGACAGTGCATACCACAGCAGTGCCTCAAGATCTGTCTGGGGTATCTGGGCAGTAGTAGTACAGTAGTGATGACTAGGAGGAAGCCTCTGGGTTGCCTCTGTGAATCAGACTAGTTTTATGCTTCTCGTTCCAGTGAGTACAATCTGGGATTTCCTTTCAAGCCACAAAATGACTAAGTCCAGTTAAGTGCAGCATAAACTCTACAAAACAGGAGATTGTAGCTTTCAAGCTTTGTAGATATTGCATGTGCTGGGTTTGAGCTGTTAGAAACTCATTGAAGTTCTGCATTTTTACAAAGAATAGACACCATGTAAAGCTTAACATAGTGCTTGCTTCTGAAATTCACTGCCAGAGTTTTAATTTGACGTGTGGAGATGTATTAAATTTCAAGGTTGTGGCTTGTACTAAAATGTCTATGTAAGTGTGCATTTATTTTTTTTATTAAATCTATGAATTACTATGGTAGAAGCAATCTTGGTTATGTAGTTGGTTTTCACTGGTGTTATGGTAGATAGTGTTCCTCATATTTGCTGTTTCACTTCTCTTTTTCAGAGCCTGGTTTTTCAAGGTGCAGTGCTCCTTACTCTTGTACTTCGAAGTCCGTCATCTTCGTGACTCATAATGAAAGAAACCTAGAAGCAGTTTGGGGAGAGAGGCCCTTCCGCTGTAAACTGAAGGGAAGCATACCCAGTAATGTATCCACTAAGAAACCCTGTGCAGGATAGCATTTACTGTAATTCGGAAAAAAAAAACCCAAACCACAAACCAACCAAATAAACAACAAAAAAGCCAGAAGTGTAGAGCCCTGCTCCAGCACTGGTATGCAGTTGACATGTTTTCCCTTTGTGGTCTGCTGGCTGGTGGTGCTGTCTTACACATCCATCTGTACTGATACAGTATGAGCAAATCAGTACAGTGTTAGTATAAATGTGCAGGAACAAAACACCAAAATGGTTCTAAATAAGCTAAAATAATGTAGTAGAAATGCCTTTGCAGTTATAGGTGTTGTGTCCCTCTTTAATAGTCAAAGTGATCAAACTCCTTAAATGCCATGTTTGTACTAGCTGTTTTCCATGGGTGATCCTCCTTTTCCTGACAGTATTAAGTGCCATGCTGGGCTTTTTCCTGTATCAGTTATTTGGGGAAAGGTGTACTTGGGCTAAATTTGCATCCCTGTCTAAAAGAAAATTTGAAAAACGTGTCCTTGGTTTGCTTTTTTAAGAGGCATTAACTAAAGGCAACTTCACATACAACTTCTACAGAAACTACTTTAGCAAGGGCTGTGCGTAAGACATGACTTTTTATTCCCCTCCTTTCCCCTACTAGGTCTATCTTTGGCAACTGCCCATGTGGTGAACTTCTGCAGCCAGAGAGCTGAGTGCAGCGCACTCACACAGCTGGTGGATTCATTAGGAATAATAAATTAGGCAGTTATTTGATTAGGTAAGAAAGTAACACTCAACAGAACTAGTTTAATGAGTATTATGAGTAGCTAAAAATAATGTGTTTTTAAGTGCAGCAAAAGGCATTTGTAGTGATTCTGAGTAGAAGTCTTTGCAGAAAGTGGATGTGGAAGTTTACCAAGTGTCTGCTCCCTTGCCCTGCCTTTTTTAAAGTGCCATGACATAAAAATGTCTTTGTTTTGCATCTGTTTCTCAGTTTTCATGGGGTAGGAATGGAAATGCCCCTCTAGCTGTACAAAGGCAGAGTTTTTTTATTGTTGATTTGTTGGGTGGTTTTTTTAGCTCTGTCTCGCCTCTGGTTTTGTGAATCAGGAGAATGAAAAATCTCTTTTTGCTTGATGCTTGCCTTGATAGGATTTGCACACAGTGGGGGTGACAAATAAACAAACTTTCTGTCCTGTCCCATTTGCTGCATATTGTTTCCTCTTCCATCTCTCCTTTCCCAGACACCTGGCAGCTTTGGCTTCAAGTCTGTCTGGCCAGCATCCTATATTGTCCTTACACCAGGACTTGCAGGAGTTTCAGCTGAGCAGCAGCAAGAAGGAACTCAATGTCTCTGGGAACCCCACACCAGATGCAGTGCTTGCCTCAGAGCTCTTCTGCCCAGTGTAGATTTGACTAGCGGTGGCTCACTTGAGCATTGTAAGAGTTATTGAAATTTTTCTCTTAATGCTTCTAATAACAGTCAAGTAACTGCATCCACAGGGGACTGTGGATCCATGACCAAGTTGATCCTTTTCTTCTGTTACAATGTCTTTTTAGGCCCCATATAAAGTTTTTGTTAACTTTGAGCTCTTGTATCTTGAACACTGATTTGAATATTTTTTTAATTTGAGTTTTAGTTTTGTTCTGACTATTTTTCACTCTTTTACCTTATTCTGCAAAATATTTACAGCATTTTATTAACTTTAGGATGTAAACGGCACAGCTCATTGTGCTGAGTCTTATCTTTCATCTGCACACCAAAAGCAAGACACCAGTTGGTGTGGGTTGGATGTGGCTGGTCTGTGCCAGTAGGAGGCCTGGAGTTAGGAAAAGCTGGATCTCACTTCATTACAATTTGGTTCAAGAGATTTTTTCATTCTTTTTTGTTTACTGCTTCAGATGGTTCAAGTAAGGATGATTATTCTCCATGAAACATGGTATAACCTTGTTCTAACTCCTTTTGTACTAGCTGACAAATTTTTGAAACAGTGCTTAAATCACAGAGATGCTGGACATTGAAATACAGCGTTATCTGCATTTCTCCAGTGCTTTGAGATTTGTTGCATCTGTAGGGCAGACTGGAAGAGTACAGGCTTGGTTTTGGCCAACTTCGTGAAATTTTGGAAGCTTTTCCTCTTGAGGCTATTTCAAAGTATGCTCCTTGAAGTAACAGTTGCTGTACAGTTTCTTATAATCAACATGTTGTTGTAAAGCTAACTGAAATTAAAAATAAGGAAAAGGATTCACAAATTTTGACATAGCTGCTTCTGCCTGTCTGGAATTACCTGATGGTTTTAATAGGAGTTTATAAAAAATAATATTAGCTGCAAAATTGATAGTTTAAAAGTACAGTATCTGTCTTTTCATGCTGATAATGGCACACTTGAAAAGAATAATTGTATGTTCGAAAGTAACTTCTGTGGGTAATTCTGGACTAATACTCTTTCTTTTCTGTGCATTGATGTTTCAACAAATAACAATTACAGGAAAGTGACAAAACAGTATTTTTATAAGCGGATTTATGCAAGTTGTTTTTTTCTTTGCTCACTGCTCTTTTCCATGTTTTGGCATAAAGCAATGAGATACTTTTCACACTGACAGGTGGAAACATGAAGAAAATTTTGACATCACTTGCCTGTGTAAGGATCTGTTGTCTGAAATGTTTTGCTGCCTTCAAAACAACAGCTGTTTTTGTACTAGCAGTTTATAATTGTATTTACTATGAACTAGTGCCTAGCAACATCCACACAGTGCTTCTGCTGCTACAGACTACTCTGTGACAGAGTGTGTACTATCTAGCTGATTTTTAGGTGAGCAGTGTCTGCTTAAGATACTGTGAAGTATCCTGAATTTGTGAGGCTTGTTCTGACTGGTAGTGAGTTGTTAGATTTGATAGATATTTGAGCTGTCTGAGATTGTGAGTCTGAAACAGTTCTGACTGTGAAAGAGCAGAGAGGGCTTCTTTTTCACTGAAAGATTTGGACAATTCTTAAAAGTTTTTCTGCTCAATGTGGCTCGTTCTCCGTAAGTACAAATTTCCCATTGAATGGAACATTAAAAACCAATGCCTTGTGAGTTATTAGTGATTCTTTTTGGCAAGCAGAGACGTTTCCCAGGGAGGTTGCCAATACAAACATCTTGTGTGTGCACTACCTTGGGCTCCTCCCTCAGCCACACTCCTTTGAAACAACTTAGTTGGAACTGGCTTTGCCAGCTGCTGTAGTGCAGGCTGCTGGAGTTGAGCTGGTGGTGCTATTGTTTGAGAATTACTGCCTAAAATTAGAGTCTTTTTAGCCAGCAAGACCTCCATGTGGCAGGGAACATTATCTCCACTTTGTCTTCCTGCTTCCTTCTACTGGAAGGGGGAAACAAATGCAACACATCCAAACAGATTTCAGAGAGCTGGAGAAGGCAGATGGTGAGGTGTGAGTTTTTGCTCAGACTGTACCTGTTTGGAGTAATTTGAGTTCAGCTTGGTTGTTTTTGAAGAATATTTGTGGATTTGCAAATGTTTGGTAGGTTTGTAAGGTTTTCACAGATACACAATTCTTAGTTTAGCTGATGCTAGCTGTAAAGAGTTGATGAAAACCACAGGTGCTTTTGGAGGTGGGGAGGGGAAGGCCTAGTGTTGGAGAACCTGGTGCCAAATACTTATGGTTATCTAGTTTAAAAGCACATAGACTTTCTTTGTTTCTTTCAAAACCCCTAAGACTTACAATTGTTTTTGTGTTATGAGTAGAGACATAGTTTATTAAAATCAGGACTAACAAGGTGAGCAGTGTTGTCTTAATGGTGTCAAGTCAGTGCAAAGCATGCTTAGAAGCTGTTGCTGTTAGTGGGAATTTCGCCTTGTGAGTATTGGAGCTTGTCTGTTGGAGGGGAGGGAGAAAGTTATATATCATATGCCAGAAAGTATTTCTTCAGTAATTAAACATTATTTTTGTTTGACAGTATTTCAACCACCTGCTTAATTTCTGAGCTTTAATTAGGATATAGTCAGCTTCTGCTGACATGAACATAGAATGGATACCTAGTTTGCCTGAGGAAAAGGCTCTTTTTCCTTTTGGGGTCTGGCTATGTCCTTTTTCTCTACCCCCCCCCCCCTTTTTTTTTCCCAAGAAAAAGAAATCATTAGCAATTCAGAGAGCAGAAGCAAATAGCCATTTGTAAAATTCACATCCTCAAATGTTAATTTGCTGCTTTGAGGCATAAATGACCTTCCTAACTAGCCTAAACTTGTCAAACAAAGGAATGATAGAAACAAGCTGCTTTGTTCTAATACAACAGGCTGCTTTTCAGGGAGAATTTCAAAACAATTCTGCCTCTCCCTTCAACAACATTAAATTAAACTTTGGCCTGTGATACATTTGAATTTAGATGTGTATGCATCGTTGAAGACATGGTGATGGAGTCTAGACAACCTGTGCAAATTGAACCATAGACTTCAGCTCCTGAAGCCCAGGTCAAGTGAATAATACTTTCATCCATAGCTACCCTAGCTGGTATTAGCAGTGGAAGAGCAGTTAGGTGTGGGTCAGAAGCTGAGGGTAAGATTAAGAGCAAGTTTCTTCTTGTCACAAAACTGAAGGGAGTGGAGGGGAAGAGGGAGGAGAGAAATAAAACCACCACCACTTCTTGAAATCTTTCATGTAAGAGTTAAGGTTGCTGTATACACCTTGGAGGTCAGACTTAAATTAAATATAAATCCTTATCTAGCTCCTAGGGATTTCATAGAGTCTGGAGTTCTGTGTAAGTACATGTTGTACAAACAGGAAAGGCACTTAAAGCATCTGTGCCAACTCTGTCATTATCAGATTTACCAGATAACAGAAACACATCAAAGTTCAGTGTGGAAGATAAGGCAATATAAAAAAATTAATGTGTCTTTGTATAAGGTAATCCATTTTTTCCTACCTCTTTCAAAAAGATGTTAAACTAAAGTTGTTACTTGAATACCATTCTTCCCTGGCAGCTGTGCTTGTAGTGTCTGAAATTAATCTCTTGAAAGGGTAACATGTTTCTGAAGCAAGCACCAAGTAGTACACTTTTTCTGTAGGACATTAGAGTTAGAGTAGTAATCTGGTGTTGCAGTTCTTCTATCTTCTCTATTTTTGTCTTATCTATAATTTTTCTTTGCTCACTCATTGATCCGCATCCAAAAAAGGAATACCTTATTCTTGAATTCGTTCAAGCTTTAGAATCGAAAGGTATCCTTTACTTGTACACTATTTTTTTCCATTACGTAACCTGTTCTGCTGTATAACCTGTATTGCCTTTGTTTACGTGAAGCACAATTCTGCTGTAAGTTTCCCAGCTAGATGGGAGGAGGCAGCACTGGTCATTTTCAAATACTCACCTGCTGGGTACTATTATAAAATCTCAGGATCATGTTATTACTGTTCATTAATATTTGGTTACTTGAATCTTTTATGTTAGGGTTTATTTTATCTTAAGGATGAAAAATGCAGTACATTACAAAAATATTTGAGGAAAGCTAATGTGGTTCCTTCAGCTTATGTTCTTAGATGATCTTCTCAAAGCTATTTTGTATAGAACAGGAAGAAGAGAAAATACTTACCTCTTGATTGCTTTCTTTGGTCTAGTAGTTTGTTCGTATATAACTCTTAATGATAACTTTCCTGACACTTCAGCATCCATTCCTGAAGGTATTTTACTTTGATAGACTCCCTGATTTCCATGTGTATTTCATGATTTTTCTCACATAATTGTCTGGTATTAGGTTTTTTTGATTGCTTGTGGATCAAATGTATATACATTTTGTCTCTTAAAATTTTCTGTTTTGATCCCTTGCAAGAGGAAGCTGCTCTTACAGTCTGAAATCTTGTATAAAGTGCTCAAGTCAGCTCAGGCTAAAACTTGGCAAACTGCTGTACCTGTGTCAGTCACGGTAGACTGGAACATGTAATTTCTTACATTATCTGGGGTTAATCTGACTCCAGAGAGAGGAGAAACAAAAGTGAAAGCTGAATTATTGCTTCTAAAAACACTGAATTCTTTCTAAAACATCAGCATGTGCACAAACTGTAGGACACAAAATTCTGATCTCTGGATGAGAACAAAGAGACTGTTCTTTTCTACTATAGTGTCTGCAAAATCAGGCTGCAGAGCTGTTCTGGACTGTAAAGCGCTTTATCAGTCTGCAGTCTTCATTCAGATCTAGGAACAAGCTGTGACTGCCACAAAGGAATGTGTACGCTTGTACCAAACTACAGAGTTGATGGTGGAAAACTTGGGCCAACAGGACATAGCTTAACATATTGACATAAGTACGAATAATGCTTCTTAATTATCCCATAGGTTTAAGTTTGCAGTTGATTCTGGTAGTTGATCCAAATTGCTCTTAGATGGTATTTTCTTGCATGCAAACACATGTGCTTTTGCTTTAAGTGGGTGCAACTATTTCAATTCTAGTTGTATATATTTTAAACCACTAGTGAATTCTTTTATATTTGGTTATTTGAGTAGTAAAATGAGTTAAGTACCTGCATGGAGCTTTAGCAGAAGTTTTAAGCACAGCAGAACATCTAAAAAACCCCAAAAAACCAACCACCACTGCTGTAATTACACTATCACTAGCTTTTGTCCAGCCAAGCTTTATCTGCTCTCTGAGGCTGCAGCTTTTTTTTTTTTAAAGATTAGAATTTCTCTATATGCCACTCACCTATAAGATGTCCACACAGTAAGCTGCTGGAAATGCATCTCTATCTGTTTGGCCTCAAGTGTGTTTTGTGCTGCCGTGACAACTTGCTTACAAAGAGCCTTGGGTTTGTGGTTTCCAGGCTTGATTAATACAATGTACTGTAATGAAGAATAGGAAAAACCCCTACAGGCTCTTTTCCAATTTAAATATTCCCATTGCTCCCAAGACTTCCCCAGCTTTCATTGTGCATTGTTTCAGATTAGTCATAATTGAAATATTTATTCCATTTAGTGTGGCTGAGACTGGGAAGAGTCCCTGGAATTTATCAGACCTTTCAGCCTCTGAACAGCTTTGTTTTGGGGTTTCCGTGAGAGGACTGTATTGTTTGATATGCACTCTAAGAATGACCTGAGGTACTAGTATAACAGCATTTCCATGTCGTACTTTTATAGCACCAGTGATTATCCAGATGAGAATTACAGATTATATAAGCGAGACTACTTATTTTGCTTTTGATGCATTCTTCAGTCACTGTTACTTCTTTCCTGTGCCAGTGTAGATGGGAAATGAGTTGAAGAACATTAAAACATTGAAATGGGTAAGAAAGTAAAGCAAAAGCTACATGTTTAATTTTTCTAGGTACAGTGGTAACTGGTTTGACAAGATAGTTTTTAGAGTTTTCCTTTTTTTAAAATGGAAATTGTAACTTAACCAAATGGCATTACTTAAATTTCGTTTTTACTACAGCTGCTGTAGAAATGTGTGCACAGCTACTGTTTTGGTAAACAAACCTAGTAGCCAGATGGCAGTAATATTAAAGTTGAGCGATATGGTTTGGGGAGCATCCAACTGGAATATGCTGTGCTTTGCCTAGGTACCTTAGATTTAGTACACAGTGGAAAACTTTAAATGTGTTATCACTGCAGTGGCTTGAAAGAACAAATAGACTGTTATGTACAATACAAATAATGCTTATTAAACTTGCCGTTGATTTTTTTCTGATAGAAGATCCAAATTGTTGTCAGACTGTGTTTACTTATGCATAAACAGATGCTCTGTAGCTCTAGATCAAGATAACTATTACAAACCTAGTTACGCGTATTTTAAACTGTTAAATACTATGTTTCAAATAATTTCTGGTTTCATGAACGCTTAATTTCTCTAATAGGTCCATTCTTCATCTTTACTCCATTCCATCCTCCTACTGGAAAGGTTCAACCTTGGTGCATTTGACTAGCTGCTCTAAGATGGGAGAACTGCAGTTGAAGAAAGAAGGAAAATAGTTTTCTTGCAGGGTGTTGATACCCAGACTATTCTGCTCTTCTTTTTGTATTTTTAATCTGTTTGGTAATTGATTACCATGGCGCATTAAAATAATATGGAGGTTTTGCCTAGTTTCTCAAACTAGGCTCTATACTGGGCTGAAAGATTCTTACCATCAGCTTAGTCACTGTCAAGTTTATTGAGAGATAATGAATTGGATCCAGCTCTTGGTGACACAGTTATGGGAAAATATGATCCTTGAGCTATTAAGTGCAAAATACCCTTTTCTAAGACATGAAGTAAATATCAGCAATAAATGTTGTCAGATATCTATCCTTCTATATTAAAAAATGGAGTGAGTCTTCCTGCATACTTCTCTCTCTCTTGCTTTTGATGCATCTCCTCCTCCCCATCCTGTATAGACTGACTGTTTCTTATGCACTGTTCTTCTGTGAGGTGAACATTTCTCACAGGTTGTATTGCTCACTCTTCCATGAGCAGCAGTGTGGACACTTCTGCTTTCTTTGTTTGGAGTTCATCTTCTGCTGCATTAGGCATCCTTATCTGAGGGGATTGGTTTACCCTGGAAGTTTTTACACACAGACCTCTGCTTTTCAGAATGCAGCAAATATGAAGCAGTTTTTGGCAAGTGCATCGTGACTCTTCTCTGGAGCTGGGAGAGACTGAGTGTCACACAGGCATTCCCCTAAGACGGCTGTGAGCCTTGCTATGTGTTAGTCCACTCTGCCTTTGTGCCATGCCTTCATCACCTTTCCTCAGCACAGCCCTGTGCAATCCATTATAAAGGGAGAAATAGATTGCCCCCCCTGCCCAGTGGAGATTGTTTTTGTTGCTTATGAATATAAATAATACTTTAGTGCTGCAAACACTAGCAAACTGCCTCTGGTGTGTTTGGAAGCTTTTTTGCTGCCCTTTGAAGTGGTGGCAGAGTGGGTCAGTGGTGTGCAACATCCACTGTTGGAGTGAGCAGCTTCCTCACAGCAGGGCCCTTCGAGTCCTGGGGAATACAAAGCAAAACAAACTTCATTAGGTCATTGGAGGCACAGGTACTTAGTAATTTTCTGTCTCTTCATTACCCTTAAAGGGAAGTTTCCTCTGCTTTCAAGAAAGGGCTTTTCTTACTGGAGAACTCTAGGCCAGGAGCTCTGAATCCAAATCAATGTTCTCTTTTTATTAAGGTGTTTTTCTTGCTTAACAGGTAGTTTGTTTTCAGTAAGTTTTACTCATTTCAATATTTACTCTGAAAGAATAGCTATGAGTAGCATTTGCTTTGGACTGGTCAGATGTGGAACATGTTTAAAGTCATTGTTCATTCTCTTACTAAACCACTATTTCATTATAGCAATAGATTCTACAAATCTACTATACTTTGGCTATAAAAATAAGTTGATCTAAATTTCCTGTCCAAATGTGGTAACAATAAGGTTATAGGGACTGCTAGGTTAAAGCCAAAATCCTCAAAACTCGCCTGAAGTAGGAATAATACTTGTGGCTTTTCCAGTATTCATTTATTTGAAAGACTGACTGAAGAGAAAATACAAAGGTTACTTCTCTTAATATCCTGGACAACTGGACAATTTATTTTTCCCTTTAGCTTTTTTCAGAAATGAAGTATTAGCCTTCTTTAAAAGGTGATTTCTTCATCTGTGGGGTTTTTTTTCATGGTCTAGGAGATTTGAAATTTGCATTACCCTCTCACGCAAAAAGCAAACATCATGTTTCAAAAGAAAATATGTGGACTGTAACATCCTTACTCTTAAAAATAAGTTCTTTATTCTGAACAGTTTTATCTCTGGCAGAAATATTTTAAAAGGATATTAAATTTGCTAAACCAGGATATAACAATTCCATTTCTACTTCAGTAAGTTTATGTAGATGAATAAAAAATAATAATATAGGAGCCTTTTTTAGAAGTGTCTTGGTTCCGCTTCATGATTTTGGTATTCAGATTTTCTCTTCATGTGGACTACAAGGGGGTTGTCTTTGTTAAATGTCCCTGTGGTGGAAGAAATAGTTTTTGTTTGTTCTGAATCTCATATAATTTGAGAAATGGCTCTGCTTGCCCTCATATGCGTCATAGATTTCAGTAGTTGTGACGGTCCTTCCATGCTGATAGGGTCACCATTGCCTCATCTTGAGAGGTATTGATGTGTTGTTTGAATAGCTTACTTTAATAGCTTTAAAAGGAGAAACTTTGCATATTCCTGTAACAGCACAAAGAAAATTTAAATATTGTTGTTGATTTTTAGAATGTCTTAAGCAGATCCAAAATTGAGAAGGTTAACTGACAATTTTCCTGTTCTCATTGTGCACAGGCTCTGTGTATATGTGCATGTGTGTGAGGGGCAGGATGTTGGTTGTCTCTTTTGCAGTTCCTTCCTGGTACAGTCTTCTCAGCATCTACAGTCCATACCCTCATCAGCAATGCATAGCAGGCATCAGCCTACTTCACCCTGATGATTTCTCTAAGCTGTCAGGCAATGTGGTGATGCTCACCTTTACAAAATTCTCAGGGCAGTGTTAGGGTCGCACTTTAGAGCAGCCGGCGTGTGTGTTGGGTGAGCAGAAAGGTCCAGTCTGCTGGAGTCCTTTGGTCCTCAGGAATGAAGCTTGTCTACTGCCTAAATAAAGGAGGGATAGGAAAGCCTTGGGTATCCTTTCATATTGAAACAATGGGTATTTGACTATCACATGCTCATAGAAGATAAGACTGGACTGAGGTTCTCTCTGGCCAACAAGGGCTGTCTCTGCCACTTCTTTCTCATCTGTAGATCTATTTGTAGCTTGGAACAAGGAGAACAGACCTGTTGGGATTTTGTTCCTAAGATCCCATAGTAGCCTGTGGGATTGCTTCAGTGTTGTCATAATCCCCAAAACTTCCTAACATCAAAACGATCTGAAAACTAATTCTAGAGCAAATGTCTGCCTGCATAATCCTGAGTGTCTAGCTGAGATAAAGCTTGCTATAGCGAAGTATATTGGAATCTCCTTTGCCTTGCATTATGTTAGCCCTCCAACAGAGAGCAGATCATTGCCTGCTCCAAAACAGGTTTAAAGTAGTGTTTCCCAGAGAGCATCACTTCAGTAATGGTGAATAGATTCATTACCTTTACTTAGGCTGCTTTGGAAGTGTGTAATTAAGTCAGTCTAAGCTAGGAACCATACGTGCTAGTATTCACTGCCTTCTAGACTAGATAGCCAGTATTTTTTGTCACCTGGAAAATGATTATGAACATGAGTATTCCCTAAGTTAGACATAGGGAGGATTGCTGAAACTGTCTTAAGAACACCTTTGGCATGGAGGCATGTTGAAGTCTCTCCTGAAGGACGTGAAACATCTTTTGTGTGGTGGTCCAACACTTGACTCAAACTCTTGTTTCTCTAGTTTAAACTTTTGATTTCATTCCTCTGAGGTGGTTTGTGATTGTGAATAAAATTATTAATAACTGTATTTAATAGAGTTTAATAATCGAGCTTAATGTAGCTGCTTCAAATGTCCTCTAGTAGAAAGAATAAAATATGTTGCAAAAGCCACTGCTCTATTACAAATATTATCATTTCCAGTGGCCTGGAGTGGGTTTCCCCAGCTGTTGACAGTTCCTTTCCACTTCCCTTTGTATCAAAACAACATAAAAGTATAGACTGGAGAGTGAGACCCAGGAAAGAAAACTAAATTGTATTAGTAGTTGCAGGCTAGAAGCTTGTCCTGTTTGGTTAGCTCACCCTGCGTCCTGGGTTGTTTTTTTTTTTGTCTAGAATAGTCTAGGAGCTGCTTGTTTTGGCATGTTACAAAGACCACCACGGAGAAGGCCTAATAAAAAGTACAGTGTTTTTCAAAAGGAATAATGCTACTTAAGTGTACATAGTATCTGAACAAACAGGCAATGAACAGCGTAGAATTCTGCACATTATACAGCGACATTAAATATACATATTAGTAAGGTAGCAGATGCTGTAGTTGTGAAATTGCTGTGTAGAGTAGCAGTCTTTAGCAGCAGGATGCTGCTCTGTGTGAGACTCCTTCACATGTAATGAATAGCTAATTTCAGCTGTATAGTCCATGAGAGACCAGAGGAGATTGGGGAGGGATAGAGTGTTCCAGCAACCAAAACTAGCAGGATGTGCTGAGATGTGCTTTTAATGGTACAACATTTCTGAGCTCTTGTGGGTAAATTCATAAAGAGGGATGTTCATCTGTTACTTTGTATTCAAACTGAAGGATTGTTGCTGCAGAAGGGCAAGCAGCCATGTGAAGTGCATGTTTCAGAGATGAGATGGTCATAGGTTTCAGTGCCTCTTTCAGAGCGTGAGGGGATGCTTGTTGATCCGATTAACATATGTCAGAGATTAGAAATTTCAGCCAGCAACTCTATGCAGCTTCTGGCACTTGCACATCTCACAAACCTTGTCTTATGAGAGGTGAGAACGAGGAGTTTTCTAGCTGAGAAACAGGGTTTTCTTACTGAGTACGCAGGGGCCAATAAGCTTTGGGTATTCCAGATTCATCACTATTATTCTGTGGTTTTTTTTAAAGTATTTTTACAATAGTTTGATGTTCAAATATTTATGTAGGAAAGTGACCCATTTAACCTTAAAACATCATCATTGCTTGTTAGGGCCAAGCTAGGTCTGTGAATCTGAACTTCTTAAGACTTGCCTGGAGAATTTAGGAAGGGCAGGGAGGTATCGTATGGACATCTGTCTCACTGTCAATCCAGAGGCTCAGACTGCAGAGAGCAAAGGCAGATTTCGAAGGAAATGGTTGATAATGTTTGCAGCTCCTGGTATCTTTCTCACTCCTTATCAGACGAGGAAGCCTCCTGTTTGACTAAACAGGAAAAAACAGATGTAGAGAGTAGTAATCCTTGCTACATAGTCTAATCTACCATGGTATAGCGAATGGTCTATTTAAACCATTTTTCAATAGATAAAAATAATGTCATAGTTGACGTTCTGGAAGCATGATGCTAGTTAAACAGCTCTTTTTCTTCTCGTTTGACTGAAGAGGGTATGGATGGATATTTTTGGGACATCATTTTAATTTTAAAAAGTGGACAACTCTGGCATAGTACCCAATTGCTTCCTTCAAGCTACTCTGCTGCAAGAGAGCAGGGGACATCTGCAAATGGGAACGGGGATGTTTTTGCAGGGGACAAAACTGAGATCATTCTTTCTACATAACTTAAATTTATATTGAACTGTTTAAAGTATACAGAAAATAAATCAATGGTCTTCTAAGCAAGGGGCCTGATTTTGAAGTATTTGAGTCTATTTTGATGAGACCTGGGATGCTGACGGTGTTAAAGGCCCAATTTTCAGTTTACAATTCTTCATAGTTGTAACAGAGGCTAGATAGAGAATTTAACTCTGTTATAACAGTTTCTGCCTTTCTTCCTGTGATACATAGAACTACTTCAGATACTGTCATGTCAATCTGAGTGTCTTAGGCAAAACTGAAGAATAATATGTAATCTTGTCTCTATCTTGCTATTTAGGTGCTCTGTGACAACACTATCACAGGCAGGTGACAATGGTATGATGTATAAATCCAGTATGTTGATGAATTTAATTTAATCCAAGCCAGAAAACAGTCTTTAACCATTAGTAATAATATCAACAACTGATGTTAGAGGCATGATTCCTGTTCAGCTTTTCTGCCAGCAAAGGGCACCTTCTCTCTTCATGTGCATCTGTTTCAGAGTTTGTATAAACATTTGCTTTTTCTTTTAAGAACTTGGAATGGTCTTCCTTTTTTGTCCCCTCTCAATTATGTTTATGTAGGTTAGGATACAAGTTAAGAGCACAGACAGAGAACCTTTTCTTACTGCAAAAGGTAGGTCTGTAGGCATGAGACCTGCATGGAAAAGGAGGTTTAATACCACTACAAGACCAATATCTAGTTTGAGATAAGTAAAACCGACAAACAATCTTGAGTGACAAAATTTAGTCAGCAGTGTACTTAGTCTTGTGGGTTGGGTTTCATGTTCATCAGCAAGCCTAACCCTTCACTATTTTAGTAGGCAACCAAAGCTAACAAAATGAGGCATTAACCATGCTTCCACAAGTACACCACCTGCCAGCTTATCACAAATGCTAATAGTTGTAATATAGATAGGTTATCGGAAGCTGAAGCGCAAAAATAAATGGCAAGAGAATGCAGGGATCTGGAAGAGAGAATTACGTCATCAATCTATGAAAGCAGTTTGTTGTTGCTTGGCTTGCTGGCAGAGATAGGCTTGCTATCACTGAGGCTTTTGTCTTCTGTGTCCTTGTTTTTTGTCTCCCCACAGTGCGCCGTAAAAGTGCGATAAACGATGGTGGTTTTGTAATTGTCTCTTTTTTCTGCTGTCAAAAGGTGGTTGTAAGGTCGTCTTACCAGTGAAAGTTAGAAGTGTTACCAGATGTGCTTTTTGTTAGGGTCCTCAGTCTAATAGCTTAGGTACTATAAAACCTGGTCTGGAGGTCAAACCACAGCATGCTGAATTCCAGTAACTTGTTCAATAAATCTAAATGACAAATTAATTTGCGTTTAGCTGTATAATTTGTCCTCCTTCCTTAGACTTGTTTTCTTTAACTTATCCTGGAAGTTTTGCTTGCCTGATTGTGCAGTTCTTTTTCCTTCTTCCACCTGCCTTTTCAAACTTTTCACTATCTCTGTCGTCTAGAAAGTTTTCATTTTGAGTTTGTGAGGCATGAATTTAAAGAAAAATCTCCCATTGCATTTTTTATTGTTCAATCCTACACATGTTAATAGAGGCTTGGATAACATGTTATGTACTAACATACTATATAGGATATGATTGACAGTCAGAATAACTGTAGCTTGTCAGACATCTGGGTGCCTCAGGTTAGAAGTAAATATTCCTAAAAATTTTTTGGCTCTGGCAAGGAAGAATAGTAAGCCTTGCTTATTCAAGGACAGTAGTGTGTGGCTTTAGAGGGACGGGTGGGCTCCTGAATTACCTCTTTAAGAAAACTGCATATTGATCTTCCCTGCGTTGTTGGAGGACCAGCCCTGTGCTCTGAATGTGCTAGCATTGGCTTAGTAGAAGAACATGTATTAGGCTCCCCCACCTGCACACACCTACCCTTACTTATTCCAAGTGCTTGCTGTGCACACAGCTTCCAGAAATCAGATGTCAAGAAATTAGGGCATGGAAACATACACAATTTTTTGTTTGAACTAACAGATATTTGTATTTTATAAGTATAAAAAGGTATGCGGGCAACTTACGCTCAGAATTATCTGTGCCTTTGGAAGTCCATTTTTCCTACATGAAGCCTATTCATTCTGCATCCCGTGTTTGGAAAGAGGCAGTGCATATCTATGTGGAGGAGTACTAGTATGGCAAGTCTTAGCCAGTTTTTATGATGAGGTGTACAAGCTATGCCTACTGTATATTGATTTCATTTCTTCAGGAAATTGGTACAGCAAGAATTGTACTAGGATCTAGCTTAGCAGTAACATCGAAAAACTGTGAACCACAAGAACCTGACTTCATACATGATATGATGTCCACTTGTGTGGATTTTGGCTGTGTGCTGGTGTTATCAAGGATATTCTGATGTATAATATGTGACCTTTTGCATGACCTTTTTTAAACACTTTATTGTTATTACAATAGTTTCTTGGGATTCCAGTCTGCATTTGGGGCTTCCCTGCAATTGGCCCTGAACAGCTAGAAAAGGATTGCTTCCTGCAGTGTTGGCTTTAGCTGTGGAAGGATGACTCGTAATGTTGGTGGTTTTTTAGACTTTCATCCTGGAACTCTTTCAACATTATGGTTTTAGTGGCATTTTCTCGGCTGCTTTGTCAGGAAATAATACATCACACTTCATTTTTTTTTTTTTTTTGCTGGAATCCCTTTGTAGTGCTCTGGTGACCAGAGGACATTGCTGAAAGCATTTATCTTGTAAAATTTACTGTCCAAAACGAACTGAGCCTCTCCAAAGTCCCATGTAGTGAGTGGTGTTTCTACACTTAAAAAGCTGTTTTTCTCTTTTTACTTCCTCTTTGAATATGAAAAAAACAGGAGTTCAGTGAACATTCTTATTCATGCAAAATACACAAACATTTGTCACTAAAGCAATAAAAACATTTTGTAAATGCTAAGAATTAAGTCTTTGTGAATACTTAGTATACAAGTAGAAGAGTCATGGCCATAAAGAAAGTCTCTCCCTTACTTTCAGGGAGTTTTAATACCATTTTTCATTTTGCACGAGTGCAGCATTGATTTTTTTTTTTTCTACTCTCCCCTTTTTAAACAAAAGAAAATAATTTATTCCACAGCTACTAATAAAAATAGGAATGGCAGTTTCCTCTTTTAGGCCAAGGATAACGTTTCATAATAGATCGTCAGTTTAGTTTTAAAAATATATTGGCTTGTGCTTTTGCATAGCTTAAACTTGAACTGTTTGAGTGCAATCTTAAATTACTCAATCAGTTAAATGTTTTGTGTTGTTGGAATGACCCAAACACCTTTTACTGCAGGATGCCTGTGTTTCAGACATGGTGTGCTGGGTTTTCCCAAACTGTAAGTATGGCTGTAGAAATTCAGACACACTCTTTTCAGGAAGTAGTAATTTTCTAATATTTTTAAAATCTCTTCCCAAGCTGGTATCAGTGATTGCTGTTGTCTTCCTTTCTAGGCTTTTATCCACTTCCCATTAAAAAATAGAGTGGGAGTTGGATCAAGCCCTTATCAAGAGGATGAGAATGTAGTTTTTCCTGATAATAAGGCAGTGTTATGACTCAAGCAGGCTGTAATTTTAAAGTTTTTCCTTCTTGCGTTCAACTCTCTTCTGATGAAGCTCTGTACTGTTTTATGGCCTGTGTTGAGTTCAGTTTGTCTTTGAAAAGCCATGTAGACAATTGCTGCTAATCATGATTTATTTGTAAAAGCTGAGCAATGTTGGAGCCTTACAGAGGTACTGTACAAATTAAGTCAGAGATGCACCCTAACTTAAGGTGATAAAGTGAAGTCGATACAGGCTGTGTGACATAAATGACATGGTAGTATCAATAGAGTGTGAAAAGAGCAGAGGAGTGGTTTGACTGGCAAAGGGAGATTTTAAAACAGAGAATTTTGTTAGACTGGGTTCTTCCTCTCTTTCCCTGCTTCAAAAATGAGCAGGTCTTGTGGGAGGTTTTCTTCAGTCTCAGATGACTTAATTTCTGTTACTTCCTTTTGGTGGAGACATGATTCTTAGTTGAAGGTATGACTTTAATTGTAGACATGTAATAGAGAAAATTTGTCCTCTTAGCATAAGAACGTAAACAATAACTTTTAGAAATGACCATATTATATCTGTTTTGACAGCCAAGGCATCTTCTAAGTTGCTTGAAAAAAAGCTAGTAGTATCTAAATATTTGCTTTCATTAATGTATTTCTTGTTGTATTGCTTTAAGGATATTTTAATGAAAAGGAGTTTTAACCTGAGTTTGGTTTTTTTACTCTTCCTCATTTGCAGTCCCTTTCCCGTTTGTGATGTGTACACTTGTGCTGTAACAAGTAAGCATAAGTTCTCCCAGCAAAAGTGATGTGAAAACTAAGTAGCAGTAAAAGCTGAAATGACATTGTCTTGGGAGGCAGAAACCCTATCTCTGTATCTCTGCTGCCTACTTCCTGCAGGAGGGTTGCCAGCTTCTGCTCACCATAGTAGAATGAATTCCTCCTCAAAAGCTAGCAACAGATGTCTTTGCATTGATCCTCTGAAGACTGGTCCTAAAAAGTCCTTGTTCTTGGGCACCCTCAGCATGTTTCCAGCATGCAGAACCTTGCAGAATATTTGCACATCATGTTGTCTCAATCTGTTCCCTTTGCAAAAAGCAAGGCCCTGTCAAGTTCACCAGCAAAGTGAAGGTTTATCAAAATTTGTATGTAGATTAGTAATCTGTCTTCACCTGTTGTTTCCAGCCTTTTTTATAGCTGAATGTTAACTTGAGCCTCATGCTGGCCTACATTTATATTCTGTTACAATTTGCCTGTAAGCGTTTTAGTGTACATTACCTGGACAGTCTGGGCAATGTGGTTAGGTAAAAGCTCAATTTGAAGTAGCTGCAGTTCTAGCAACTTTCTTGAATATTACTTATCGGTTTTTTCCTTACCCTTCATTTTTAATTTCCTTCCAGTTTCTTCTCAGCACCAGTGATGTTTTGTTGACTCCTGCTTCTTGCTTGCTACAGTGAGCTGCAGTATGACAGATCCAGCCAGTTTTCCTCAGCCTATTAAGTCTCCCTCAAAAGTTTGAGGCTTACTATATACTATCCATCATAAATCAATGTTAATTTGCGCACATTCTGAAAAGCTTATTATTTCTTTGGCATTCATGATTTTTTTAATAGCTGTCACATGATCCCTGTGGGGTCTATTATTAGAAAAATTATTATATATAAAAATAAATCTCCTGTCTGCTAGTGTCTCACAGTAAACTGTACTTTTCTGCACATCAAGTTCAGAGTTTTCAGGCTCACACTGAAATTTCTTTGTTCACTGGTGCTCTTACAGTAATGTTGTACTGAGAGAGGAGCTGTTAAACCCTTAACATAAAGGAGCAAAGTTTGTTTTAAACTAATGCCCTTTAAAAAAAGAAAGGGGAAAAAAAAAAACCCCCAAGAAACCACAAACAAACAAAAAAATCCTGTACAAAACCAATAAAAAGGCTTGTTTTGTATACCTGATAGACGGCGGCTTGCAGCCGTGATTGCCAGCCTTCTTGACCTGACAGGAGTCAGTGAGCATTCACACTTCTAGCGAATCCTCAGCACTGTGTTAAGCCTTTAACTGAAGAATCTTGTGTGCTTCTGTTTTGTGTGCCATAAGCATTGTTGACCATAGCATCCTAGACCACAATTTGATCATCGCTGTGCTGGAGTTAGAATTCTATGTTGCTGTCCAGAAGGCATTTTTTTAACATAGCTCTTGCATCAAGATCTTGCTGGTTTTGCCCACAAAGCTAATACTACAAACACCTAAAATAAGATTGATCATATCCTTACTAAATGAGTTGGAGTGCAGATGATATTCAGGTTTTGCAGAGATGTGATCCAAGACTGTGAGCAGGGGTGGTGAGAACATCATTCTATAGTTTGTATGAAGGTCTTGTGGGGTGGGTTGCAAGCTATTTAACCATAGGGATAACAGTGAAACCTTGAGAGACCCTTGAGGCCATGCTCATGGGGTCCATGCTTTTTCAATATCTCCACCTCCGAACAGCAAGAACTGTTGCAGTCTGCATCTGTCTTAAAGTCCAGAACTTATATGGCAGCTGGGGAGGGGAAGGCATTTTGCTATGTTATTTGCTATTTGAATAGTCTTTCATTCTTTTTAGGGACTAGTAGTCTGGATGTATCCCATCCACAGTTGTTTATGACCCATGCTTGGACCACAGTGACAAGTGGCTGCTTTTGAGCAGCAAAGATGTGATCAACCTTGGCTTGAGGGGTTAGTGGAGGTCTTTGACTAATGAATGTAGTTAGCTGAACAGTTCTCACACTTGAAGGTTTGGGCTGAAGGAAGCTCTGGAAGATTATTATTTGTTTTTAAATGCAACTGTTGAATTCATACTGTCGGGACAAATAAATCTTGCTCTTCAAGTCACTAGTGCTGTCACCATAACAGCATGCATGTTCTTGGATGTGCACCAGCGGAAGTAAACTTTCAAGTTTTCAGTGGAGTGTGTCTGTAGAGTTATTTAATGCTACTTTCACTCTTTCTCTTGCTTGCAAAAGTCCTGAAATATCAAATCCTGACTATTGTCTTTATGAAAGGGAGTTGTGGAATCTGGGCAGTTGTTTGTGATGGGTCCTCTGTTAGAGTTTGGGTGCAGTGGTAATGGCAATTTTATTCTAGGTGGCAGTGGTCTCAAAACATATGCTCTTCATTAGATTCTGTGCATTCGTTACATGCAGTAAACATCTTACGTGCTGCTCTTGTTAATTAATCTTTTTTTCCACTCCTTATTACCTTTGTACTGGTATGTTTAAGGTACTTAAATCAGTGTTTTCTCTGGTTTATAAACAGGCTGCTAACATTAGCTTCTGGCTGAGTGGTGGCGTGCAAACTTTTGACTTCATACTAATTTCAAAGTGTGCTGTTGATCTGTTTTTAGAGTGTTCCAAAGTTCAGACTGAGCTGAATGTAGAATACTATTTTGCCATCTTAAAGGAAAACTTTCAATGAGGTAACCATGTTTTAGACTTCTGCTTGTCTTGTGAAAAAAAAAAAATGCAGCCACTGGTCTAAGTTATGAAAAAGTAGTTAATAGGCATAGCTGGAAACTACTTTCCATAAGTGTTTCTTGTTGTTTGGTAGGCAAGATGAAGCAAAGGTGTTTTTCACTTTACATAGGGATTATGTGTTTGCCAAGTAATATAGTAGTCTGAATAAATCTTAGCTGGGAGGTCTGCAGGTTAGTTTAAACTACTGCTAAAGGGTGGGATTCTGACTACCAACATGAATTTATGTAGGGGGAGGTGACCTGCGTAGATCTTGCATGCTGAAGACCCCCCAGCTCCCAGAACAAGTTTTTCCTTTCTGTTCTGGGGGATTTTTTTTGGTCTCTGTAAGTAACCTCATCTGCTAGTCTCTTCTGTGAATATAAAACAGCTCATGTGTTTTCCTGATTAGTATATATGATTCTTGTAATCTAGTTGGAAAAAGGGTCAGTGGATCAGTATTAAGGAACATGTCTATCTTCCAAATACAGTTGGTAGCATATTTCCTGATTTTAGAAAAATGTATGTGTAGTGGGTGACATGCACATGGTTTTCTCAAAAGGTACATGGTAGAAAGCTATTCAAAAGCACTATTTTTTAAGCTTTAGGGTATTTCTGTAATCCAGTTCTGACATTTCTGTTTTCTGTAAAAGATAAACAATACCCAGTGGTGATGTATGGTTGCATTTCAATCAAAGCTTTCAATTGCAAGAGTGAATTTAAAGTGATTTGTTTTGTAACCACTGTAATTCTTGACAGCACAGGTGTATTTTTAATATCTGCAATGCAGGTTTGCATTTTTGAATACTTCTTGTTAAAGTACTGTTGTTGTACATTCATAAAAACAGTTTGCTATTTTTTAAGCTGGTAATGTGTTTGGTTTGATGTAATGTTATTAGTATTTTTGAATAACCAGCTAAAATTTTGAGAGAGAATTATTTTTTCCTGTAAAGTTCACTTCATAATAACTTGCTGTATTGTTGACTGAATCACAAATGAAGGCAGCTCCCTTTGAGTTTTTTCTTTTAATTTCTTCTTTCCCTTTGTCTACAGAAACATCTAGGATTTTGAATTCTGATTTACTGAGAGAAAAAACCCCAAGTCTAAAATTTTAAATTGGATTGCTATTTAAAATTATTCACTATTACTAATTAATTTAAAAGTTGTATTCCTGTTTTATTTCTTTGAACCACACCACCATATAATCTCAGTATAATTTCCCTCCTCTCTTCCCCAGCACTTTACATGGCTTGTTCTGATAGTTTTTGTTTATTTTGGTCTGTATTCTTTTTAAAATGCATCTTTGGACTTGAGTGTATTGAGAAAGATGCTTTGTAACACCAGGTGACAGTAGAAATGAATTAAGCTTGTGAAATGTTTGGTGATGTTTATTTAGTGCAGTAACTTTGCTTATCCCACTGAATTAGTGGAATCTTTTGTTTTATTCTGAAGTATTTATTTTTGAGAAGCATATACATTTGTGCTGGCAAATAATACATTGTAGTAATGTAAATTTTCATTTATCAGGCAGCTTTGCAATCCCAGCATGTTTTTAATTAATGGTTCAGATACTGTCAAACAGATTCTGGCAAAAATAGCCTTGTACAATTCACTAACTTCTTAATGCTTTCCTCCTGACGGCACTTTGGCACAGTCCCTTTCCAAAAGTAAGGCAGCTGAAAAATGCCCTTTTTTAGTCTGTTAAATAATGGTTCTGGAGTGTTTGAGATGAGTGTTCAACAGAAGCAAGATCACTTTGTAAAAGAGCTTCACTTGATACATTGTCTTAATGCTCCAACTGTTTTTCAAAACACATTTTTGCAGAATGCAAAGCCTCTGTGTGTTGATAACGTCAGCAGAGCTTGAATTACTGGTCACGTGCTGGTTTGAAAACAGTAAAATATTTTGAACTGCAGCAGCTGAAGAGAAAAGGTGAAACATGCCTCCTCTATAAATAGCTTCTGTAGTGAGCACATGCTTTTCTGCCTGCAACTCTTTTGATGTCGTAATAACTTAGCTTTTCAGTTTAAAAGTGAAACATTAGTGTTATTGGGGTGTTTTTTGAATAAATGTATAAGTATTTCCAGGAAAGGTTTGTAACTTTGTGTAAAAGAGGAATTTACTCTTCAGGAAATAACTGTTTGGAGTGAAGCATGCAGTTTTTAGCTGTAGATAGTGTTTTCTTCTCCTTTGGATCTGTTAATGAAATGTTGTCGCTGCACAGGTGATTCCTTTTGCCTTCTTCCAGGAATGTGTAATGTTTCTTTTCTCAGCAGCCTTTACATTACTGCTGGTGAAAGCTTTCCATCAAGGCGCACTGTGTCAATTTTTACCTGCCACTAACTTTTCACACTTTGTTTGGAAATTATTAGGTCAAAAAGATTGAGGTATGTCTATGTCTGCAGGAGAGGAACAGTCCTCCCTATTGAGTATGTTGTAGTGTTATGGGCAGTGGAGAAGGTGGCATCTGATGTCTGGTAGGTTAAATTATAACAGCTCTACCAGGGCTTCTGAGCTGAAATTTCCTGAATCATTTTCTCTGTGTTGAAAGCTTTTTACAGGTTGTATTTACCAACAACAATTTCTTTCTATAAACACACAAAGAGAAAAAGAGGAGGAAAATAGTGTTTCGTAGTTATGAGGTATAGTTGATGATTGCAACACAGTTAATACAGAGCTTCTACATTTCAGCCTCCAAGGGCAGCTGACATTTTTCTTTAAACTCTCCATAATTAAAGAAGGGTTGGTTAGGTAACTTGACTGTATTAGTGCTGTCATTGTTTAGACCAGGATCTGTATTTATAAATGTTGCTGCTTATAAGACGAATTCTCAAAAAGTCTCAGTGGAGAGGGAGGGAGAGCTGTGAGCTGTGTTTGTGAATGAACAGTGTAGGTGTTTAAAGGCAGGCCAGCTGTTAACTAAATATTTCTGGAGACATTAATCTTTCCAGGAAGATTTTTGAATGCTTGAATTATGTACTGACAAATTCAAAGTGATAATACTGTTTGAATAGCTGGTTGTTGGGCTTTATTTTAAAAATGGTTTAATAGAAAAATCTTTCATTACCTTTTTCTGTTAGAATTATATAGGAGTTCAGGTGCTTACTGAGTGGGAAAGAGTGGGATCAAGCCCTTTCACTATGCAAGTGTAAGGCTTTTCCTCAGCTCATAGATGAGAGACAGTTTTATGTAGGCTTCATAGGAAAGTAATATTAAAAAGAAAACTGTGCAGTTTCTTTGGGACCACCAATTCAACTTGCACTTTACTGGGAATTAACCTGGAATAAATAGCGCTAAGTTTTAGCAAAGCTTCTCTTTTTGAGAGAAGGCACTTAGAGCAGCATGCCATGACTACTTAAAAACCAAAGGAAAAGGCAGAGGGAGGAGCTGTTGATTGGAATTGCCCCTCAAATCTCCTTATCTCTTCAAGTGTTGAGTGGAGACAAGAGCAAGAATACTGCATATACCTGGGCTTGTCTGTCCACCCCACCCCCCTTCCTTTCTGTGTGCTTTACAGCCTACTGTCTCTTCAGCCTCAACTCTTAACTGGTAAACATCCTCTTACAAAGCTGAGGTTAGTGTGTCCATATGACCTTTTTCAGGACAGAGTATCAGAGTACTGCAGTTGAATGTGATCCAAACAGTGATGCTGACTGCACAACCTGCTCTGAAATGTAAGGTGTGAAAACAAATGGAAGAAATTATTTTCCTCTTTGTTTTCTGTAACTTAAAGAGCTTTTTTAAAACTATTGGAGATAACATTTTGGACTACAGCTATGTATATATTTCTTTTTCCTGCAAAATTTTCATGTGACACTTCTTCCTATAATACACTTTTCTTGTATTTCAAGACTTTGGACTTGAGGGAGTGTGGTTTTATATTATTTCCATTATAAATACTTAATGCCTTTCTTGTAGTGTCCATCCCAGTCTTTATAAGCACTATCTATTCATATGTGATATGGCACATGAAATTAGTTGTATTGCTCTGTTTCTACAAAGTCTCTGACTTAATGCTTGAGCCAAAATAATTGTCATGCTTATGTAAAATCCAAAAGAAACCCCCAAATTCTGCTATTCAGTGATAAAGTATGAGAACCAAACCTGGGCCTGCATGTTAGGCAAACAGAAGTAGGTTTTGGTTTTATCGTAAAACTCTGGTTCAAAAGGGTGCTATGTCAGCTAGTAACATCTTTGCTGAAGCATGCGTCTTTCTTAGGCCATACCTTCTTACAATACAAGAAAGCCTAGCTCTTTTGCCTTCTGCTTTGTTATGCCGAATGGAGAACAGGACCATAACACAGACTTCTGAAATAGTACACGCGTGTCTCATTTGGTATTGTAAATCTGATACCCTTTGTATTGATAACTGCAGCAGTTTCCATCTCCAAAGAGCCACGAAAACATAGCCATCCTACTGGATCACTTGGGTGAAGGTGAGCTTTAACATGAGCTCAGTGGTGGGAGAGGTGAAAGCAAAAATGTTAGGTGGCTTGTGTCAGTGAGTCAGTGGCAGTTAGTTGAGACTAGGACCTGGGCTCGTGCCACTAGAGTGCACTACTTCCCTCTTACTTATTGAAAGAATGGTTGAATTTGCTGGTAGGTATGGCAGGCTCCCTGCTGGGGGGTTTGGAAAATTGCTGCCAACTTACTGAGGCAATTGGAGTTTCGTGTTGGTCTTAATCGGATGCAGGTCTGCTTCTGCAGCTATTGTTTACCAAATAGATGTTTTTCTTACTAAGAGTGTTGTGATGAAATAGCAAAGGGGACTTGTAAACTAGCTTTTTACTCCCTTTTGATTTTATTGGAGATGAAGGATACGTACGAAAGAATGGGTTAATTATAATTAAGGCAAGTTTGTTAAGAGAGAGAATTTCTCAGATAAGTGATGACTTGTACTTTATTAATGAAAGGTTCTTGGTAATGAGGTATACATAGGTTGCTCCGAAAGTAATGCCTCTTACTTATTTGAAAACTGCATGGAAACTAGAACAGATACAGAGGACACAATAACACTGTTTGGTAGAGCGAATTCGCGGCTACAAAATCCTGATTTTCGACACAGTCCCCACCATGAACTGTACATTGTCACCAGAGATGAACAAGAGCCTGTGTGCCACATTCATTTAAAAATCTGCACCAGGGAAGGGGACCCAATATCACTGTCGACACTGCTGGAACATGTCACCCAACACTTCACTGTGCTATCACCCACTGCTTGGTCTCCATAAATGTTCAGCAAGTGTTGGTGAATGTCAGTGGGTGCAGTTTTTTCCACATGGAGGAACTCAGTCACACCCCTTTGCTTCATGCACACTCCCATGTCAGACATCGTGTTGTTAGACCACCCCTCTGCTGCTGTCTGTCACATGGCAACAAAATTTAATGGGATATTGGCAGGAAGATTCGGACTTTACTACCATACTGCCAACATCATAAAATAGGAGCCATCACTTTCGGAGCGGCCCTCATATTATTTTACTTATGTTATTAAGTTCTCTTTTTTTCCCCGCACAGGTTTCCACTTGAGTGGCACAGTGACAGAGCCTGCAATGCAATCGGAGCCAGAAGCTGTTTGCAATGTAGCTATCAGCTTTGATCGTTGCAAGATTACCTCAGTGACCTGTAGCTGTGGAAACAAGGACATATTTTATTGTGCCCATGTTGTGGCACTCTCTTTATACCGGATCCGCAAGCCAGATCAGGTCAAACTGCATCTTCCCATTTCAGAGACACTCTTTCAAATGAACAGAGACCAACTACAAAAATTTGTACAGTATTTGATTACAGTGCACCACACAGAAGTTTTGCCAACTGCTCAAAAATTAGCAGATGAAATTCTTTCTCAGAATTCAGAAATCAATCAAGTCCATGGTGAGTTTAATACTTGTGCTTCCTTTTGCTTCATTTCCTCTTTGGTTTTGAGCTTTTTTGTGGCATTCAGGAGTGTGACTTGCTGTGGTCCCTTCCAACCTGAATTATTCTGTGATTCTATGGTGTTTACTAAAGAGGGTTCAGTTACTGATTCTTTGCTTTAAGATGTTTAGAAAGAAGTACTTGTTTGGAAAAGAGAAAAGAATTCATAAGTAATGAGCATGATGTCCCCAGCACAGTTAATATTGGCCTGGTCTGCTTCATGCTTGTAATTTCCATCTATGAAAAACTGAGTAGTGGTGTTTTTTGTATAGTAACATTGTTTAAAGGATCTGTCTTACCAGTTTACCAATGGCATCATTTTGTTCTCTTTGAACTAGTCTTCTGACATTTTGATTGTGTAATTGTTTCAATGGCAAAGCATAAAAGCAAGTAGGTGTTACTGTTTTTTTCATTCATTAAATATACTTTTAATATCCTTTTGGATTTGGTTTCTGTATGAAGTCAGGAGAAATATAAACCCTGTATCTCAGTACCTTTTTCTTGTTAGTGCTGCAGCAGCCTACAGCATCAGCAGAGGTCTGGATCTTTCCTGCTTTGTCTGCTGTGCATGGTTTTAATGGCTCTATTTCTTGTACTGAACATCGTATGTCTGTTAAAGGGTGCTGAGTGTGACTTGAATCTTCTGAGCTGGCTTTTCTATGGACCCTGCTGAACTGACAGTGGGTAATTGTGGGTTTGAGGTGACCCAGCTAGTTTATTAGAGTCCTGTGTTCCTGTAAGGTCACCTCCTAGAAATGTCCTCTAAGGTGACTAGATCTGTAAATGTAAGGGCAACTTAGAGGGGAAGAATAAGTTATCTAAATATCTTTGTTTCTCCATTGGTGGGAACAGTTCTTGTGTGTTAGATATTTAAGAGGTGTGACCACTGTTCCAAAGAATCTGCAATACAAACACAAGCAAGCTGCTTAATTTAGAGAAAGAAAACTGTGTGTGTTAGATACAGTGTAGACAGAACAAAAGAAGTGATTCCTTACAATAATAGGACTCATCTGCAGCCTAGACCCTCTCCTTAGGGTCTGGTGACTGTGGCAGGCCCAGGCAGGTAGTGCTGTGAGAGGTGAATTTCAGGAGTAGTGCTCTTCTTTTATGGCTTTGTGGGGACTATGGGGATGTAGCCAGAGGCAGAGTGGTTGTTCTAGTTGTTTCGGAACATAATGAGAAGGTGATTGGCAGAGCTGCATGGTAATGATGGAAAGAAAGGGAAGCTAGAGTAGATGCAGGACATGAAGCAGTAGAAGATGCCTAGATACTGTAAACTGCAGGCATGTATTACATGACGGTTGGTAATAGCCTGAACATAAGGAATTTAGGGGAAGGAGGAATTATGGTATCAGTGGCACAGAAGATTCAAACAGTTGAGGTTAATTAGAAAACCGTAAGGCAGGGGTGGGAAGGTAAGGACAGATGATGACAATATGTGGCTGTATTAGCTATGCTATGGCTAATGGAAGAGAAACAACAAGCTGTTGCAGAGAGTGCTTAAACTTGATCAACATTCAGTCTGTAACTATACTGATCATTGGCTGTGGTCTTCATCACTTATTTTCTTACTGTCAAAGTATCTTATTACTACTTAGTATGTAAAGTATTTTTAGAGGAAGATTTGATGCGTGTATCACAGCCCAAATAGCAAAAAGAGGAAACAAAAGCCGAAGTTGATGATCAATTATGAAATTTCAATTAATTTCAGTAGAGTAGTTCAAAATTATCCACAAAACTAAAATGTTTTTTGCACGTTTTTGTTTTCCTAGTAAATGAGATTGCAGTATGTGTTCATTGACTGTTGGTATTTCTTAATAAAATACCAAAAACTGAAGCAGAAAATCCAGGCAGCATAAAAGAAATAAATTGCTATTACTGAAGAAAGCTGGATTACCAAAGAGGATCTATGGTCTCCTGTTTTTCCTTGCAAACTCCCATGAAACTGTAGTCTGTTGTTTTTTTTTAAATACTTACAATGTTAAAATTATGGGATTCTTTAAGGAAAAAGTTCCTCTTATGTAGCAAGTAAGCATTCTTCTGAGATTCATACTGTAATTCTGTAATTGTGATCTTTAGTCAAATTCTTTAAAAATAAAGTTAACAACGAAAAAAATTGAAAGCTATCTATCTCTGGTCCTAATAATGTAGGCTAGTGAACATAAGATCACAAAATAGTCTTGTAGACCTGTCTTGCTTTGAAAAGTTTGACCTCACTGAACTAGTGTTTAAGAGGAATTATATTGAACACTCTTTGAAGGCACAGGTAAGTAAGAGGCAAAACGTAACAAAAACTTGCTTATAAAATTGAGAGGAGACCTGGCGCAGAAATGCCAGAAACGGCTTTGATCAAAGTGAAGTCTTGAATCCGGAGTTGAATGAGGAAATTCTTTTCAATATTACCTAGAAGATTCAATTTCTGGGTGGTTTTATATAAAACTTAAGTTTCTAAGTTTCTGTCCCCGCTGCCCCCCGCCCCCCCCCAGCCCCCCGTGGCTGTACTAGTTCTACTTTTTATATATTTCCAATGATAGGCAAAAGAAATCAGCTCTGGAATAGTATTTATTCAGGCATAAGAATGATCTGGGACTTTGAAGAGCTCTGACTGCAGTGGTCTTGTTGACTTACAAGCTGGCTAGGGAGACAGAACAACTCTGCTGTATTTTCCTTCCACAAAAGGGTGATTGTTCATTTGCTCAGAATTCTGTCTTATGTAGCCTTGGATGACTGCTTTTGGCCACCTTCATTGTGAAGGAGGTTACTGGCGGAACTAGTAAAGTGACTACACTGGTGACTTGGGTTTTGAAATGACAAATCCCTTTCAGTACCTTGGTGGATACAAATGATACAATAACCTTCCTTGCTTTGGCCTCACTGCAGAAAAGAAAGAATAGGGAGTTGCTGTTCGAAGTGCTGGACTGTGTTGCCTGTTCACTGACTTCTTCAGGAGAGCAGAGTGATTAATTGGGAATCTTCTGTATTTGCCATGCTAACTTTCACTTGGCGGCGATTACATTACAGGAGGTTTTTTTATGTTTTTAGAGCACAACAGCACCTCGTATTTGAGAAGATTTGTTGTGTTCTGATTTTCTCAGGTGACACTGCTACAACAGTACATGTTCCTCATGATTTCAAAACTGGAGATCTGAATGGTCTAATCTTCTGTACTGAAGGCAACTATAGGTATAAATACTGATACCCTGATGTCTGCACTGCATAACCATTGGCTTCACATTCGGTTTCAGTTTGAGATGCTCACTCAGGAAGCTGGATGTAGATTTGGACCCTGCTTAGCTGAGGCTTTTTTCCTCCCTGTTTATTTTTGTATGGTTCTATCAGAGGAAGCTGGCAGGTATGTGAGGCTGGGAATAGAACAGCCGGGATAATGGATCAGCTAGGTTTGTCGTCTTGGATCTGTCTTTTCTTAGGTATGAAACTTTCACTTAAATTGATTGGAAGGCCAAACTATGTTCCTGAGAATTTGAGTGGAGATAGGGAAGTAACTGCAAGACTAGGGGGAGGGTGGAGATCTGTTTGTATATTAATCTCATAATAGCATTGATTTGTTATTATGTGCATAGTGAAAAAGGTCTGCCTTTTATTGGTGTAAGGACAGTCTAGCAAACCAATTCTATTTTACCTTTTAAGCTGTACTGTTTCTTTCCAGAGTGTTTTAGTGCTGCTCTTGCGTCTCTGCTCGTAGAAGAGCTATATGTACTTCTCCAGACTTCATCCCATTCTCTGATTCTCAGACTCACAATATAAGTCAGTCGCCAGTACAAATTCACGTGCAGAGGAACTCAAATATAAGAGGGAGGACCTGGGACAAAGTGGTTTAAGTACACTTGTTTCTTAGAAGCAGAGGTACCTAGGTAGTTGGTTCTGTATTTGTCAAAGCACAACTAGGTACATCACCTGCAAACATTAATCTACAACATATATGAGGAGTGCTAGTGGAGGCCTTCAAGAAGGAAACATCTGTACAAAACATTGCTTTAAAAGAAAACTTCTAAATATCTAGTGCTGTTCCTATATATTTTAAATTCCAAAGGGCAGTCTGGAGTTACAGGTGAACATGTGTTATTGTGAACTTAGTGTGTTTAACTGAAATGATGGGGATTTCAGTGGAAAATTGTAGGGTTGGATAGGGCTGAACAACAGAATACAATGTGTTGCTGATCTACTAGAAAAGGGAACATTTTAACACTGAAGAAGAGACATTATTAAAAGACATTATTGAAAAAAATAATATGGCTCTGCTTAGGCTGGCACAATTGATTGAGAGACTAGTTGCAAAAGCAGAACATAGGAAATGGCAGGTGATTTTTCTTTCAAGGAAAGTGAAGTGCTCCAGTGCTTAGTAGGAGAATTTTTTTAGTGAACCAAATTTGGGAAGGAAGTAACAAGAAGACTAGTCAAAATTAGAGAAATTTCAGAAACTCAAGTAGAAGTAGTACAATCTAAAAAAAAGTGATAGCTGCAAAATAATATGAAAAAATAATTTATGAAATGAATATTTTTAGGAAAGTTTTTTTGGAAACATTAAACAATATAACATTTGTACAGAAAATAATGAGATTTTGTTTGGAGACATGGGAGGTAAAAATAAATGGAAATAATGCATGCCTAGTCTGTATTGATAAGTTCTTTTATCTGCCACACCAAGTAGACTTTGAAACTTATTGCTATGTAATGTTTGTGAGAGCTGGATTTCAGTAGGAGAGATTAGATACTGTCATCAGATAAGTTTATGCACTTTGCTGTATGTGCAGATGGATATGATGTTTTTGCTGGGTGTTTGTTAAAGTTTCTCAGCAACTTAGCATAGTCTGTCCTGTCTTCGTATTTTCTGTTCTTAGCACTGGCTGCTTCCCAGCAGTTGGTTTTTTCTTTGATGTGCACTGCTGAACAGGTGTTATATTCCACCCAAGAGTTCTGAAATTAAGTACAAGATGAAGTGACTTATATCTAAACTTTGAATCATTTGGGAATCAAAGGCATAATAATCTTTTTGAATCATAAAAGTAATGATCTTTGGGTTTATGTAATTATTATTCAGAACAATTCTGAGTTTATAAAATCAATTACTATTCTGTTGTGAATCAGCGTTCAGCAGTATTGGTTTCTAGCTGCAACCATTCAATCTTTGCACAGTACTCAGGAAGTCATGCTTTTTATTTGTAATAATTTTCTGTCTTGTCATCTTAATGCTGCCATGGGATGACATTTAATGAAATTTAACTGATCTACAGTTCATTTGTGTACTTAAGATTTTTATAAAGTTCAAAAAAGTTTCACTATGGCTATGAGTGAGTAATTTGGCATGGTTTCATTTGAAGACAACTCTTGTGGTACTTCAGCAATAGGGATCAGAAAAGCAGTTTGCCTTAGCCTATTTGCTGTTGCTTTAACCAGATTTCACGGTTAATCTGTAGCAGAGTAGTTTGCAATATAGGTGATTCTTGGCCTATTTTAGTCAATGCCTCTTGCTTTGCTTTTACTTACTTTTCAAGGTTAGGCTCTCCATATGCAACACTAGTTCTTGAATATGGTTACTCATTTTGAATGCAGTTCCTCTTAAAATTGATAACTAAATGATCAAAGTGTTTACTCTTTTTAAATGTTTCTGCTCCTTAGAACTTTGTATTTCATTATATTTAACATGTAACCTGCTATGACCATAAATATAAAAGGCTGTTACTCTGATTTCAAATTTTATTTGGGTATTCAAGTGTTACGAACAGTTGTGCACAATATTCCAGCTTTGTTTGCTAAAATTACAGTTTACTAGTTTTAGTAAAAGAACATGAGTATGTATGGCTATATCTATACAATATGTAATTTACACTCAGTGTATTTTACTATCAGTATATGCCATAAAACCTATTTCAAAGACTAGTCTCCACAGAAGTTAAAAAAGCCAGAGGTTGGAGGAAGGCAGATTAATAAGTTAGCGTCTATAAACTGACCCAGTTTAATTAGCAGGTTTCACTGTTTAGTATAATTATGCAGTGCTTTTCACTTTCATAGTTCAAATGTGAACTAATTTATCCTTGTGACACACCTCTAAAGCATGTAAGTAGTACTTATCCCCAAATTTACAAGTGCAGAATGGGATCTGGTCTTGGTACCAAACTGCACTGCAGAGGTAAAATTCAGGGCTGCTCGTGTTACTCTCTGCAGCCAAGCTATCCATCTGCCAAAGCCTCACAGTGCCCTTGCGGGGCCACACTGCACCCTGAGCAAAGCCACCACCTTTGCCTTGAGCCTTCAGTTCTGTCTGGTGTTGAACCTGAGCCTTCCTGTCAGCTATGGCTAGGGCTTCATCTCGCAGCTCCTAAGACAGGTCAAGATGTTGCTTATTCAGATAGTTTCTTGTCTACTTGCCCAGTCCCATGTCTTTAGAAGAAAAGTGGCAGTGTAGAAATATTGCCCAAGAGTCATCTGTGATCTGCCTAAGTGGGAGATGAAACAAGCTAGATCAATTAGTGACTGTGGTGATTATCAAAAGTGCCTTGTTGATAGACATGGAGGTGGCTGTGTCTTGACCCCAAAACAAGAGTGATGTCGGCAGTGGAAACTGAGGCTTCTCCAGTGGCACCACTAGGATGCCAGTCTGCTGCTGTGGTGGTAAGGTGGTTTGGACTTATGCCTGACATGATGTGCCGTCTTCATGCTTTATTAGTCCTTGGCTGTTGCTGAAGACTGCCAGTGGTGTTGAAAGATCAGTGAATTACAACTGTAGCTGCTGCCAGTTGCCTGAATACTGAAATTTCTTCATGCATCCTGATTGAAAATGTTGAGCATACTGAGTGTAGCATATGTAAGATCTCATAAGTAAAAATCACTCTGAGTTGGACATATCTGTAATATTGTGCTGAACAGCATTGTAGAGCTCAGACCCTCAGCTTGATGTCTTCAGCTTTTATGGTCTTCCAGCCTACTGGCATGAAAATAACGCTGGTGTGTAAGTATAGTGATGCTGAGCCCCTGGGAAAGGTCTGTTTGGGATAGTGCTGGGAAAAGAGGCCTTGGTAGGGGCAGTGTTGCTGGTCCTGGGCAGTGGGTGCCCTTGTTTCCCATAAAAGAACTGTTTTAAAAAACCTTAGGTAGCTGTGTTGAAATTTAACCTTCTAGCACAAACTGACTGATGAGCTTTTCATAAAACGTAAACAATTACAAAAGGAATTTTTGGTTTTTTTCCTAAATAGGGAAGCTTAGCTGAGGAATCTTGGGCTATTTTTAATTCAAAGTAGCCATACTAAGATTACTTACAGATAAATCTCCAATGAAGTGAGTGATAAATATACATGTATTTTGTATATTGATGCTTTAATATGACTTCTTTTCACAAGTCTTTTCTCTGTGTTTTAGAGCAATGAAATATTTAAACTATTTGCAAGGTAATACTGCAAACCTTGGTCTGTGCAACAGCTGCACTGCTTGTTCTCAGATGGCTTGATTTCCCTCTTTCTTGTCTTTGCAACTGAAAACTTACCAGTATGTGTTATGTGTAGCTGACTGAATTGAAGGCTTCTTAAAACTAATACAGTAATAATAGAAGCACTCACAGGAAAGGAGGTTTTTTCATTCCTTGGTTTTCATACTGCCTCGTGGTTAATTCCTGTCTTCTGAGACAGTTATGGTTTCTGTGGAAGATGGGAGAATTCATTCGCATCTTTGAAGACAGTTTCTTGATTAATCTAAATAGAAGTCTCTGTGTGTGTGTACAGCAGTGCAGTGTTTCCATCTGTAGGGTCCAAAGTTTTAAGCAGTTTAGGAAGTTGCTGAGCTGGAAGACTTTTTACTCTCTCAGGAACTAGTAGATAAGACATCCCTGTGACCCTTTAAATCTTCCAGTTGTATTTTCATTGGATAAAGATTCCAGCATTCCTTGTGCCTGCTTAAAAACTTTACTTGCATGGCAGAGCTGCAATTGTGAAATGAAATCTTGAATCAGTAGAACCAATGTTTAATTCCTGTACATCTGAACAGTTGGAGCTGTCATTGGTTTTCGTGTTCTCAGGACTTCTTTCAAAAAGCAAGTTTTATAAATCTGACTATGTAATTATCCTTCCCTTCCAGTATTCTGTTTATTTTCTACAGAGGTAACATGGACTTGGATTTAAGGGATAGATTATGTAATGTGATTTAATTTCTAATATCTTCTCAAAGCCTAATGTGGATAGAGATTATACAGTTGTGACAAGCCCAAAATAAAAATGTCAAGTTAACTGGAGTCTTGGGCATGTTTAAAATACCGTACATTGGTATGGAGATGCATACCTTGAGTTGTTGCCTTGACAATCTAGATAAGTGTTTTTCAGCCTTTTCAGTTTGAATACTTTTTGAAAGATATCCAGTGGAGGTGCAGGCTTCATCAGAAAAATACACATTGCTAGATGGTGCAAGGACTTGTTTTAGTTGATTTTGTCAGCCTTTAGAAGAGGCCACTGGTGAGAAAAATCACTGATCTTAACTGCAAAATTTGAGTTATAGCAGCCTGTGGCCTAAGCAGTGCCTGATGTAAATGTAGTGCCTTCAGTTCACACTAGGCTGATTCAGGTAGAGTTGCTCTGCATTGGGTCTGTGCTAATTGCCTATGTACAAATGCTCCTTTGGAAGCACCCCAGTCTTACGCAGCTCTAACTCTTATTTATAATGGAAATTCCTTTAGTGCTTTAAGACTTTGGATTTGTTTGGGGATTTTTTTTACTCTTTGTTTAGGTTTGCAGAGCCATTACAGCTCAGAGGCACCGAGGTGATGATTTTCCTTGTGTTCATCAATAGTAGTGCTCACTAGCAGTGGCATAAACCTGAGCAAGATTGCTGAACGTACAGGAATTGCACAAGTGTTTTGGGGAGAGTGGTGTTAATAAAATGGTTGTAGAAATGCTATGCAAAGTCTAATTTCCCTTGTAAAAGCATTCTAGTATGGCTGCTGAGATGGGAGGAAGGAAACTCAACTTGATTTTAATGCTTTGTTATAAAATGTGGTTTATTTAAATACCTTTTCATAGACTGCGATTTCTAAGTGCTTAAGACTACTGAGGAGATACTCAAGTCTGTTTTAAAGAATGTGTAGATTAAAACCAAGACATCCAAACCAGGACAAAACTGGTTTCAGAAACTTCTCCAGTAGCCCTTTCCCCTGGACCCATAAATCTCTTTTCATTATACAGAACATAATGATTTTTTTTCTTGCTGTTTGCAGGTGCTCCTGACCCAACAGCAGGTGCTAGCATAGATGATGAAAACTGCTGGCATTTGGATGAGGAACAGGTCCAAGAACAGGTTAAACTCTTCCTCTCCCAGGGCGGATACCATGGATCAGGGAAGCAGCTCAATTTGCTTTTTGCAAAGGTGTGTTGAGTCCTCTAAACTTTTTTCCTCTCCCCCATTCCCCAGTCCAGTCTGTACTTTTTCATGTCTTTGAGACTCAAAGTCCAGTTCTAAACCAAGGCAAAGCCTTAGGAACACGATGACAACATAATGAGTTGTACACCAATGGACTGCCATCAGATCTGTCTTAATCCATAAGGATATGAAGTAACATTTGAACTGTCTACAGCTTTGCTGTTCTCTTCCTTCCCACCTCCAAAATGTTGGAGAAACCTGTAGAAGTTAGTCTTGCAGCAGTTTGTGTAATACACCTGTGGATTACTTGTATGAGATGTGTCTCTGAAGAATTCCAATAGGTTACTGAAACCAAAAATTGTTAAAATTGGGAGGGCAGACTTTTTCTACTTAATTTCACATCACATATAAAAATTACATGTCTTATTTAACGAAGGTGGAATATTTAACACTGCAGCATATTGTATGTACTTGTGATCTCTCTGGTTTTTTTCAAGTTTATATTAAAAGACTCCTTTCCTAGGTGCGAGAGATGCTAAAGATGAGAGATTCAAATGGAGCTCGCATGTTGACATTGATAACAGAGCAGTTCATGGCTGACCCTCGTCTGGCGCTTTGGAGACAACAAGGAACTGCAATGACTGACAAGTATAGGCAGCTCTGGGATGAACTGGGTAAATGCACAGACTTCAAAATCACTTAGGTGTTCATATGTATAATGAAGACACAGTTACGTATTTGGGGTGGATAGAAACTTTATTGAGGTACTGAGTAAAGCATGTTAGAGTTTTCTGCAGTTTTGCTTGTTCAGTTAAGGTCAGGCAAAATTGAATTTCTAATATACAGTATGAGAAAATTGCAGCTGGAGGAGAGGAAGCATGGTATGAAACAGGTACAATTGCAACAGGTTGTAAGTACCTGAGGATTGAAAATGAATAGAAGTGGAAATGTAGCTACAGAACTGGGGGCAAGTGTATAAGCCACTACTGCTAAGCTGGAAAGGTTAAGGGAGAAATTGATTCACAGCTAGAGAGAAATACAAGGCAAAAAGAGAAGTTTCTTAAGAGTTTGAGAAGGTAGCCACAAAGGAAAGTAGAAGTCCATTACTGAGTAGGAAAGGAGATCAAATACCAGAGGGTTAAGACAAGTGACAGCACTTTACAGGAAAGGTCAGTTGTGATCAGGTATGTGACTTAGTTGTGCAGTGGAGGCAGGAACACAGGCTGAAATGAGAAAGGAATATTTAAACTGAAAGTCTGAGAACACTTGCTCTAATGTGTTCCAGAAACTTGCTGATACAGTTTTGAATTACCACTTTCAAAGTTCCCAAAATCTACAGGAATTTGTGGTAGGGAGGGAAAATTCAAGACAATATAAATGTCACCAGTATTTTAAAGGTGGGTAGTTGAGTGGAAAGAGTATTAAGTAAACACAAGCATTGTTTTCTTATGTGTAAGGTACTAGAACAAACTACTAACCAGTTGGTACCTAAGTGTGTAGAAGGGATGAAAGATAAACCTGAATTATTTAAAATACAGTGGTAAATCTAATTTGTTTCTTTAAAAGATAATTCACTGAGTGTATGAATGAAGGGATTAATGTGTGTATCTTAGCTGTAGAAAGGTTTTGGGTGCTGTTTTGGAGCCTTTCTCAAAGCAAGCTGAAGATACACAGCCTAAATGGAATCACCTTGTGGTTTGTGGAACTTGGAGTAGTTGCCTGTGCTCTCACTCGATCTGGAAAGACACTTCAAGTCTAGACTTAAAGGAGTCTGTCTTGAGATGTGTTCTGGTCAGCATTGCTATATCTGACTTATGTGGCATAGAAAAAATATTAAATAAAAACCAAAACTTTACAGACTGTGTATGCCCTGTGGGACATTATGTAAACACTGCAGAGAAGAGAGCCAAAGACCATAATGCTCTTGATATATTTTAACAGTTTAAAATCAAGCTAAATGAAATTAAATCCAAACAAGAGTAACATGCTTCATTTAGAAAGGAAGCATCAAAAGCAAAACTTAAGTTTTTCTGCTGTTCAAGGTTAAAGATTACCATGATTGATTGCATGTTGACTGGTGGAACTAAGACTGCATATAACCCGTTTTCTGTGGGTTATGTTCACTCTAGTTGTAACATCAGGCAAATAAAGCACTAGCTATCTAGTTGAGATGATAGACTTTTGTGGTGGAAGGCCTTAATTTAAAGACAGACAAAGCTCTGTCGGAGAGTGTAGATGAAACTACTTAAAGTGTAGCATCCTTTTTAGTGATGCCTTTATAAGAGCTTTTGCCCAGCAGGGCACATGCTCAGCTGGACATGTACACACCAAAATTGTATCCCACCATACTGGAAACTGGAGGGTCTCATGCTTCATTGCTTATGTGGGTTGAGTTGGTAGGTGGTGGGAGCGGCAGAAGTGTGTTCTCCATCTGTTACCTGTAGCAATCCTACCACATGCTGCCAATAAATACAAAAGGTTTTGTTAAATTTACTTAGTGGCTCGTCTTGTTTCATCCATTTCATATTAACATCACTTTCTTGACAGCACCTATCTGAAGGTAGAGAAGGTGGAATCTCTCTGCCTGCAGCATCAAATAAGCAATATTTTAGATTGATTCATTAGTTTACCTCTGTTTAATCAGAATTAGAGATGCCACTCCTAAAAAGCTGCAGTGTGGCATCTGGCCTCACCACGACCTTAGCTGCTGTATTTGCAATCTGAGGCAGACCCTGTTTCAGTCCTGAACTGCTCTGCTGACTCTAACAGTATCAAAATATGTTGATCATGTACCATGGTTTCAATTGTAAATACATTTCAATCACTTCAGTTGTGTCTGAGAGTACAACCTGAGGGTACAACTTCAGCCTAAGGGTAGAACTTGACTTGATTCTTCCACCTCCAGCCTGTGTTTATGTCACTGAACCATCCCTTTCTTCCCCACACCAGTAGGATTTCTTCCGCTAGTGCTTAGCACGTTCCCTCAGCACTGCTCTTAATTGGATGAATCTCTCCATCTTGACATATTACCTTGTATAAGTTACAAGTTGCTGCCATGGTTTTGCTAGGATTTCACCTTGAGTTTCACTCAAACATGTCCTTTTTTCCACGTGAAATGTCCATCTCTTAAGGAAAAAAAAAATGAATGTGCAAAAGTTGAAGGGGAGTGAGACAGGCCTTTGCATACTTTTTGTACTCTCTGAGAGTAATCTGGGAATGGTATATAATGTATGTCTTTTAAAAAGTTTTATATATGACCTCATTTATTTCACAGGTAGGTAGCAATTTAACATAGTAGTTACGGAGAATTTTAGGACATAAGTATGTAAATAAAGACTGCTTAATAAAAGCTGGCTTGCTTGCCCTGTTATGCTGTCTGCCAACTGCTAGGCATATGGCCACTTTGTCAGTTCCATCTTGGCATAGGGTTTTAAACATGCTTAAATAACTTCAGCTTTTCTTCTTGATGGGTCACTTGCTCCTTTCATTAGAATTTAACTGGTGATTCCTGCCTGGCATTGGCAAGGGTACTGGAAGGACACACTGGGCTCTGATCAGAGTTCCTCCTAAAGCTTATGGTAAATCGTTGACTTCAGTAGCAGTCAGATTGGGTTTGAAGGTGCTGATTTAAAAAAAAACCAGCAAACAAAAAACCAAAACCAAAAATCCAAAATGACAACAACCACAAAAAGCCCCACACAAAACCCACAAATACTTCTCATCTGTTATGAACCTGTCAATTTTCTAATACAAAGTCCTAATTCTGTAAGTCTCATGTTAACAAAAAAAGCTTTACACATAACTAGCTGGTTGGTTTTTAGAGCTGTTAGATCAGGAGGAAGAATATAATAATTATGATCAGCAGATTTGTGTTGTACATCAAAGAATGGGTTGAGCTAAATGATCCTTACGAAACTCCAAAGGTCTGGTATTGGAAAAATCAAGATTACAGGTCAAAGCTATAAGCTTGCCCATATACTTCTCTTACTGGAATGTAGATGCAACTTCAGTGGTGCATTGGTGTGCACTTCCAACTTGCTACAGTAATACATGAATGCACTTCTCAAAGTTCAGAGCAGAGTTGGAATTCTTCACATTGTTGCTGTTTAAATGGTGCCTCAGAGGTAAATTTCACATGCTGATCTTTAGATGTTTAACTCTTGGTGACCATGATTGAAGACTTCAGTACATCAGAATGATTAATTATCTGAAGCCCCTTGGTTTGTCTTTTTAATTAAATTGCACTTGTATAATGGGGTAATATGGAAATGGACATTAAATATCTGCTGACGCCTGTTGATCTGAGATCTCTGATCTGAAGCAAAGGTCACTTAACCTTCTTTGTAGTCTAAAAGGGAAAAAAAGGACCATGCAATCTTACTACAGTGGTAATTCATTAATATTGATCCATGAAAAATTAAGTTAAAGTTGCTTGTTCTGTACAAAAGTGAAAAGACTTCCTTAAAGGGGGAAAATTTGACTTTCTGCCCTAGCCCAGAGATAATGATGGCTCTGAGGTTCTGCTTTGGAATTAAATGTTGAGCACTGCCAGATGCCAGACATTGGGAAGAGGCTGAGTTTTGTCGGCAAATGGGATCTGCAAGTTAATTGGTGTTTTCTGCAGGCTTCTGACTGTGAAATGAAATTGGAAGCCCTTTAGCCACATGGATAATACAGGACCTGAATACAAATGTCACATGTCACCATCAGGGCCCACTGTGAAACAATAGTGTTCCCACTCGAACACTGCGCCATTACAGATCATTTAAATATGGGGATTACATTTAAACTAAAAGCCCCATTTGCCTTTTACTGCAATTTAAATGTCCTCTTAGCAAAAGCTAAGTGACAAATTAAATGAAAAAAGTGCCCACATTTTTAAAGCTGTAATGCAAAACAACCTTTTATTGCTTCTCATGTGCCACAAATGAATCATTATACATGTCAACCCTAAACCAAGCCATAATTGGAGCAGCTACTGTTATCAAAGAGGGGCTGCTCTTGTGACAGCTTAATAAAGCTGAAACTGTTAAATTAAATCCCAGATGCTTAATCTCATGAAAGCAGTCAAGTAGAAGAATCTAAGACAAGTATCTACTGCTTGGTGGAGTGATAGAGCCCAACAGCTTGTCAACACGTAGATTACAGGATCATATACTTCTTTTTGTTGAACTACCATTTTCAATATCTTTAAATCCTCTTGCTTGCCTTTGTGGTGAAGAAACTTTACATAATTTGTATGTTTCAAAACAAACATTTCTAGTTGATTTCGTCCATTTTGATATTTAAGAACTATTTAAGGGGGAGGAGGCCTATCATTTTTAAAGTCAGAGATTAGTTTTTTGTGGTACAAAACCATGATGACTGTGTCATGGGAAAGAGCTCTTGCAAGGCAAGGCAGTGTAGAAAATTGGTGAATGTGTTCTGAGTTTACATCATGCTGATCCTGGTCTCTGTAGGTTCTCTTATTTTATGAATTTGAGAAGAACTTAAAAGGTATTCTGTACTTCCAGCTGGGTAACCTCCACATTTTAATGCATAAGCTTCTCCTGTCTGCCTCAACTACTTGTTGGTATTTAAAGTTAAGTGTAGGAATGTCTCATGATAAATGGGTTGTTGTCATAAAGGTTATTTCCTGAGCAAAATAACATGTCTTTGCCTTAGTGGATCTAGTAGTCTTAGTAGTTTTTCACTAGCACTTTGTGCTGTTGTGTGGGCCACTTTTCAAATGTTGGAACAGCCTTATGGTCTCCTTTGAGTTTACATTTGCTGATATTTTGGATGCTTTCTGAATTAGTGATACATTTTTGTGTTAAAATAATATAGCTTTACAAGATCATATAATGTAGAGAAATAGTACAATATACTTCCTGAAGGATCATGCTTGAATTTTTACTAGTAACACTTCGCTCCTCATCTAAAACTTAATTCGAAATGTTGCGTTTAGGCAAGGAATCATTATAGATTAATTAATAGAGACTTAATTACCATTTTGCCATGAGCAAACTAGTGATTGAGTGTTAAATAATGCTTTTTTTTAATTTGGAAATGACTCTGAGTTTTTCTGATAAAAGCATATATTAATCCCTAGAAAATGCCAAGTTAGATTCTTTTAACCTTAACTAATAGGAAGCTGTTCTCTATCTATATTCCTATCTCAGGCATTCCTTCCCTTTGCAATTAGAGATACAAACTTGTATGAATAGGATATGCCAGCTGTTCTAGACAGATTATCTCTGCTTAGTACTTAAGTGGAGGAGAAAAAAGGACAAAAGCAGCTCAGGTTGTTGCCCATATGCCCCTAGAGAAATTCCTCCCTGGTGCCAGATTTGATGACTACTTCAGGGCTGCCATGAAAGAATCACTGAAGTTAAGCATTCATTACTAATACAGTTTTTCTGGAGCTGCATACTTTGTGCAATCCCTTCTTAGGATTAGCTATGCCATAGAAACATTCACTTTCTTCCATAACTTTTGGTATTTCAAAAATGGTACAGCATGGCTTTAAGTTTGAAATTTCAGTGCCAAGCTTATTTCCATATTTTCATGATTTCTTTGGTTATCTAAGGTTCTAATTTCATTATGTTCTGCCTGAAAGCTAAGGAGAGTACCAATGCCCTGCACCTGTAGAAATTTGAAGTTAACTCTATTTTCTAAGTTTAGGTTAATGAGTTGCACATAGTACATTCCTGGCCTTAAAGCGAAAGCTGTAGGAAGAGCTGTGTTTCAAAGAAGGTGGGATGCACCATGCTTTGCACCATTCCCCTTGGTCTTTCATTGCTGATCTTCTAGGTAAAATGATGTTTTACACATATTTAGCTTCAACTGTATCATATCCAGTAAACTGTCTTTGCTTAATTGGTAATCCTCTTACTTTCGTTCTGTTTAGTCTTAGCTGCCATGGTGTGGTTGCCATACAGTTATAAAACACATGTGCCTTCAGATGGTGCACTTAAGGTTGCATCTGCCCTCTCACAGAATGAGCAATTAATATATTATCTGTGTATTTGAATGATTTGTGCTATTGGAGGCACTCAATTAACAACACTTCTGAGTTAGCATCACAAGACAGTTTTGCTGCTCTAAGGCCTGAGTTATGCATGACAGCTTAAAGAAACTGGTGCCATGGCCCTGGAGTGTCTCAGTTGTTGCTGTTGTCTTCATTTCCCCAGTGAATGAAACAAGCCTGCAGCTCTGAAGATGTGTTCTGTCCATCTTCCCTGAGGATGATTTCTTTCCTCCTTCATTACTGGCATGTGCCATAATGGTGTTTGAAATGAGGGTATATGAGGTCAGAGTATGACAGTAAGTGGGAGCTATTTTCAAAGAGGGTGTTCTTTCCTGTGGCATTTATCAGATTTGAAGAATAATGAAAGTAATTAACTTTAGTCTATAAACATAGCTTGAGTGACTTATTTTTTAATGCCATACAGAAAGTCTGGGTTTCCATTTAGTTCAGTTGGATGGAAAGTAGCAGGAGCCAAATTTCTTCAAGTACCCAAAACAGGTTTTGATGTTCATGTTACTAAGCTGTTGAACGGATTTACTTGGAAATGTCCTGAAAAATTGTTCTGTATTGGAGCTGGTATAAAAGTAACTGTGTCTCTAACTGTGGAGTTGTCACTGCCAGGATTAAGGGCAGAGTTTTACTATGAGCCCAAGCTGGTACTTAACCTTTTTTTTTTTTCCTTCCTCTCTTCATTTTTAAAACTTAAGTGATGTTAAGCTACCATCTAATTTTCCAGTACCACTTCTAGTAAATACAAGAGCTAGTGAGAAGTAATAGATTTATGGAGAGAATTACTGATGCCTCACCAATCTCTTGTGAGGACTTTGCTGTGGTCCAGCAATCCAGCCTTGTGATATTTTCCAGTTTTCTGTCTTGAATGGATACTGGAAAATAACTGAGAAATTGGAAAAGTAATTTAAAGTGAGAGGTGCAAGAATTTGTCTGTTCAGGTCTGTAAAAGCAAGACAAAGGAAATCCTTTGTAATTTAAGATACCTATGTAGAATAAAAAATGAATAGGGAAGACAATTCTGCCAAGCAAACAGAAGATAGCTGAAAATTGTAATTAGAGCTGGACAAGTTTAACTAGAAGACTAGAAATAAGCTTAGAATTTTGAGTTGTTGTAGCCAGGCAGTATATCAACTAACCAGGAGCTGTGCTTGATTCCTATATTAGGAAACCTTAAGTATGCTGTTCGTACAAAAACTGAGCAATTGCTTTTGGACCGGAAGATGAAGGTAACTCAGGAAATCTTAGAGTAGGAAGGAATTCAGTCTAGACAATCAGAATGTGTTCTTCTGGCCAGTTACAGGGGGTTATTTATGTAGTGTGAACGTAGTTGTGGCAATCATACTTTTTTCTGAATTTCCCACTGTTCAAGAGTGTGTTTGCACTTGCTCCACCTCTTTTCAAAAATGAGAGGTATTTTCATTGCCTTCTTTTATCTTGTTAACTTACCAAACTTTCCAGCTTTGCATCTTACTAAAAATATTAACTGAGAGGATTCATCTCAGTGATAAATTTAAATGGATGTGGGTTAGTGTATTTATAGTTAGTAGTTACATCAATTTTTCTTCTGAAAATTGTCAATGTCTCTGAAAATAGACTGTGACTGCTGAGAATGTATTACCAGATAAAATATCTGCTCTCTATTTTGGGTAGGAGCACACTCATATTTACCACCTAGGTAATTGTGAAAAATCGTAAGCCACTCATTAAAGGAGTATTTTTGTACTATTTGTGCTGGTATTAGCAATGGTTTTACCTTCAGTTGATTGATCGTGTACAAAAGAATGGTTTTGTGAATATTAGGGAAGTTAATCAGTGAGATTCATTTGCAGGTGCTCTATACTTTCCTCTAGCTTTGTAGACTGATAGCCCATGCCTTGGTACAGTGGTTAGTTTATACAGTACTGTAGGTGCATAGCGGGGCACCTAATGGACGTGTGATGGATCCTAAATGCTCTCTTAGGGAAGCTGTAGTCTTAGGCCATGATACTGTAAACTGCACCCTTCAAGCAAATTTCTGTTCTTCTATGAAACTGGTCAAATGGCAGTTTGTCTGCAAAGATGCAGTAGTTTTTAAAACAAACTCAAAAAGGCATAACCCAGAAGGACAGGCTCATGCAGAATGACAGAAGTACTTGGTTAGTTCCTTCTTCCACTGTGTTAAAGGTTGAAAATGTAGGACAGGAGCAGGAATTTTTCATTATCTGACACACAGAGATCAGAGCATGTAGCTGATGATAGCTTTGAATAGAATCTTGGTATCTAAATACCTGTTTCCTTTCAGCCAAATTGATGTGTGGCTTTAACCCTTGAAGCAGCAGTATGCAGCAAGAGAGAAGGAAATCTAAGGAATTAGGCTTTTGGTTTTTTGTCCCTGGATTACACCTCCACTCCCTCTAATGCACATTAAAACTTTAGTGTGCAGAAGGGCAATGATTCCCTTTTGCCATCAGTCCTGCAGGTAATCTATTGCATTAATAAGCCAGCTAGTGTGAAATGGATGGGGAGTGATTATGCTATCATACACAATACAATCAGCATGAAGCACTTGTCAAGACCAATACATCAAAGTTTAATTCAGTAATAGAATGAATTAGAGCAAAATGAAACATTCCATTCTCCAAGAAACATGGCGCCTATAGAAAGCCTCTTTTTCTGAAGGCTGCATAGAGAAACCAGAATGCGTTAAGAGATTGTTTTTATGAATAAAATTGCAACTTGGATCCAACTGAATGCCGAGAGTACCTTTCCTCAGGGTTCTTATAGAGGAGGGAACAGCACTGAAGTGTTTTGCCTATCTTCACTATTCCATAAAAGCAACTGTTTAGTTGGAGCATTCTCCAATGGGACTTCTGATTATGTTTTGTTCTAATGGAGATCTCTCTGTGCCTGGAGGAGGGAGGTGGCTTTGCCAGTCATTCTGAAAGCACTTGTCCTTCTAGTTGAGAAGCAATAAATACCATCCATTACCTTCTTTGAGGTTTCTGAGTGCTGTCCCAGTGAAAGAGAGTATGTGTTTAAAAACCAGATGTAAACCACTTTGAAATCCTTTACTGACACTTCTCCTTTGAAGAGGTTGTAGATTCTGTCTCCTAGTATTGTTTCTATTCTGGCACTTCTAATGCTGGAAAATTATGCTTTTGTCATAGAATTCATTAGGCTCCTATGGGGCAGAGGCAAGTGTGCAGCAAGTGCGGAAGCTGATTCGTCTGTTGCACAAAGAGAGTGATCTTGATTACCTGGCTCCATTTTCTTTGAAATGAACAAATACTGCTAACCTGGCAGCTTGTGGATTTTTATTTTTTACAAGAGATGAGCATTAATGGGAAGGACAAAGAAATATCATAGTAGATGTGCATCTGTTTCTTGCATATTCTAATTTTGCAAATAAACAGATTGATATTAGGTACATTAAATGTAAAATTGCAAAGCAAAGGCCACATTTCAGCCATTCACTACACAGGTCTTGTAAACGAGGAAATGCTGTCCCAAGCTTAGCTACACAGCAACCCTGACAAAGTAGCATAGTATTTCTAGGAAAAGCAGATTTCTTAGGAAAATTGTAATCAGTCAGAATTGTGTGCTGGATCTTCAGTTGTCATCAGGTCATAGTCCTAGCCCCCCACTAAAACTCTTTTCTTCACCACCTTCCCTTTTACTGGGGCAAGAGTAAAATATAGTGAGATTTATGAAAACAGAGCAATGCTTGACCTCTCTGGAGAGTCTGTGTACATTCCTTGCACTTCCTTTGGCTTCATGAGTGCACGTGTACACAGGATGTGTAATTATTGCAACATCTACTTTTACAGTGACTGAATAGTTCATGTTTTTCAGTTTGCATAGTTAAATCCTAATCAGTGTAAAGGCATGCTGTCCTTTTCTCCTCATTGAATTCAAAGCTGTGGATGTCTACTGAGAAACACAAAAGTACTGATGTTCCCTTGTATGTAGAAGGCAGGCAGGCATGCATTGTGTAAAGCAGTAATGTAACTTTTTTTTTTTTTTGTGGTGTGAGGCACACTGAAGACAAATGACAGTTGTGCATTTTCAAAAGGAGAGCTGTTTGAACCAGAGGTCTGTTTAGGCAAAGCTGTCTTTTTCCAGGTCACGAGGATTAGAGCTGAACCAAAATAGGCAATTCCTCGCTGCAATATGACAGTTCTAATATTCATTCCCTTGTGAAATTAATACCAAATTGCAGTTGCAGCATGTCTTATTTTCCAATTATCTTCTGGGCAAAGAATGTTTGTATATCGGGTTGTGATCATTTTGCCACTGTGCTGTGAGGAATTTTGTATTGGAAAGATGTAGGTCACAGCGAAGGGATCCAAATCAGAGCTTTACTTTTGGTTTAGTAGCATGTACATCAGAGGTAAGATATTTCAGCCTGCTGAGAGCTAGTATGAAAAGATAACTTGGTTCCTGGAGAAGGGGAGATAGGAAGAAGCAAGCAAGCTGTGTTAAAAGGGAAAAACAGAGTATGTAAACACAAACACATTCTCTGTGTTTTTTTTTTTTTTTCTTTTAATGAGACAGTTGTTCGTATTGCAGGTAGGATTGGTGACATATTTAAATCTAATCAAACAGGTAAACTTGAGAATGCCAGGAGTTCCCACTTTTGGGAAACTTGAGTATAGACTGTTGCCAACAGCAGTTTAGGCTGAAGTCCCTGGAAATGGGTTTAGATACCTTTCCCACAAAGTACAAGTAGCTGCCTTTCATTTTTCCATAAGCCTTATCTGTAGCATGGAGTATTCAGCAGTTTCCCCACATGGGAGCCAGTAGGCAGAAAATAGCAAATCTCTTCTTTGAGGCCAGTATAAGCCTTCAGGTTGGTGGTGACATTTAAGGGCCAGCCCAGGGGGACTTCCACTGAGCAGCATCAGAGTGAAATAGGAAGAATATCTTCCAGGCTCTTTCCAGTTGGCATGTGGTAATCTGGGCACAAGTGAACATTTTTCTCAGACTTTTCAGCGCTATAAGCAGAACAGGAACCAGTGAATTGAAAGAGCAAGAATGGAGCAGATGTCAGGGGAGGGGGAATGTGGTTAGGGAGCAGGAGGTAGAAGAAATATGAATACGGGCAAACACACACATACTAGAGGAAAAAGGAAAAAAAGTCACATACAAAAAAAAACCAACAACAACCAAAAAATGTAGAAACCCAAATAGACTGAAGAGCGTGGGCTCACTGGCGTTACACATCCTTCTCCCAGATGGTAGCCTTTGTAGCACCACAGGAGCTGAGCCTGAGGGTCTTTCTGTTCCCTTCTCGTGGGGGAGTTTTGTCTCACATTGCCCTTCCTGCAGGGAATTGGGCAGCCATGAAAGCTGGGTGAGATCTCAGATGTGCATGCAGCTGTCTGTGAAGTCACTGGAAGCAGGGTGCAGTTGGGCTTTATTGAAATTTTAAGTGGTTTGTGTGGGGTTTATTAAAAATACAGTTGTCCTTGTGCTTCATTTGCATAAAAATAGCCAGGGTTTATGAGACAGTATCTGCTAACGATGTAGTTATGCTTGATGTAGTCCCCCTCTTTAAACCAAATAAGTTTTTAAAGGATTTTGGTACTTCAGGGTATCTCTTCTCTCTCCAGCCTCTTAGACATACCACATGAATAATGGAGCTTTTGAAGAAGGCAAGTGAATTTCTTTGCTTCTAGTGGAAAAAGAAGAGGCTGCTCTTTTTGTAGGGGCATGGTGTAATCAGTAGTGTGTGTTCTGCCTTGCTGGATGATTGAAATACTTAATGCAGTTAAGGTATTCCACTTTGCTTTTGCTTCAGTCTGAAAACAGAGGTAATCTGGTTGCAAAGTATTAAATAGGCTTTTTTTTTTTGTTAGATGCTAAGTAGTACAGTGTCTCCTTAGTACCCTCAAGTGATACTTGATTTTTGAAAATAAATAAGCAAGCCCAAGTTAACTATTCTTCAAGGGTTTTCAATATGCTCCATATTCTGTTTTGCAGATGGCAAGAAACATAGTTCTTCTGTCTTGGGCAGTGCTGAGTGAGTGATGCTTAATAAGGACCAGTTATAATTTGACTCGGGGGAGTGAAGCATATTGACAAATGTGTCTAAGGAAGTCATATGATTTGATTTTAGAAGTTTTTAAAAATAGTATTGGCCTAATTTTCAGACACTTAATAAAAAAAAAACCACAACAAACCCAAAACACTTGCTGTACTGTATTTAACCACTGTTCAGTAATCTGTAGTAGGGTAGTGTCTCTGGTATCGTATCATATTTTGTTGTGGTTTTCAGATTTCTTTCCTCTTACTTCACCATTCCATGTTGATCTGAATAGCAGAGGTATTGCAACCTTAAGGATCAAGCTGTGTTTCCCCTGGCTTCTGTGCTGTGTCATACCAACAAGCCGAGTTACTTTAGGAATGGATGTAATGTGATGGCTTGCGCTCTGAGTATCCATTTTGCATTCTGAGTTAGCAAAGGAATACTTGAATGTGAGATTTTTTTATTACCCTGGAAGAACCAGCTGCACTTTTTTTTTCAGCCTGTGACGAAGATTGCATAGTGTAAGCATATTCTCTAAATCTCTTGTACTGTATAAGGCATGTTGTTAATGAGCAAATCATCTGTTGCTAAACAGTGGATTCAGATGTCTTCATGCTCTGTCAAAGTTCACACTGGTGAAGACAGCTGATTTAGACAAAAATCTTGCCATTTGAAAATTGTTGCTAGAGACCCTGATGTATTTAAGCCTACACTGCTATATAGTCTCAGGGAACAGGTTCTGAAGTGATAGTATTTGTGAAATGTCAGCACAAATTAGCTTTCCCTTAAAGCTCTGTAAACAGAAAATGTAAAACAAATTCTCTAATGTAACGAAATTACTGAAGTAATTGCAGTAAAAATATCTTATTCCTGTTAGACTGCACAAGACCCAGATGTATGGGAATGAGTTACATGATCAGCAGTACTTCTGATGGGTTCTGAGTGTGGAAGTGTGTGTTTACAAAATAAGTGTCTTACTAATGCACTTGCTTGGTTTGTGTAATGTGAAGTGGGAAGATAGATAGCTCTTGTTCGTAGAAAACAATATTTGTATCTGGTACAAAAATCAGAGGAAAAACTTGGGTAATTTCCTGCTGAACTCTGTGTGAATTCTTGTTTGCTTTTGACTGATGTTCCTGTCTGATGAGCCATACACTGTGAACTCTGGATTTGCTGACACAAAAGACCCCTTAATGCCTTTTAATTGAGTAGGTTGGCTTGGTACCATCTTTCAACTGCTTCAGGTGGGCCACACCAGCTCCAAGATCCTGCATTAGGAATTCAGTCTGCCTGTCATTAGGCATAGCTGGGAAGCAAGTAGCCTTTGAGGGGAGAAGAAGTGTTACAGTGTGGAAGTTTGCAATTAGTCATTGGCTGCTACATTTTTAATAGAAAACATAATTTAGCAATTTTTTTAAAATCAGGTGCTCTGTGGATGTGTATAGTCTTAAATCCCCACTGCAAGTTGGAGCAGAAGGCCAGTTGGCTAAAACAGCTGAAAAAATGGAACAGTGTGGATGTTTGTCCCTGGGAAGATGGAAACCATGGAAACGAGCTGCCCAATTTAACCAATGCTTTGCCTCAGGGTGCAAATGCTAACCAAGGTGAGCCTAAACATATGCACTGACTGCAACATATAATATAACCTCTATCTTATACACTCTAGCCTTGCAGAATTCAGCACTCTTTCCTGTGTCAAGTAACTTTCTTGTTGAGGATTGACCAGCCAAAGTTATTTTCACTAATGCTGTCCTTGCAAAAAGGATGAATAGGTGGGTTCTTTTTTGTGCTGGGGCTGCAGCATTTTCAAAGCAAGTATTTATATTTAGATAGGTCTTCTAACTTTTCCTTCAGTGCTTTTAAATACGTCTTGCTTGAAAATTGGATGTCCTTGAAGTATGTCATGTAAAAGCCTGTTTTTTTGCTTGCCTATAATCTTATATTCCTTCTGGTGTTTGGGTTTTTATTTTGTTTGCAGTTACAAAACCTTTGATACCTATTTGAAGAGAGATCTGTTGCAATTGCATTAAACTTGAGTGTGTGATAATCTAAAGCAACTATCTGTGGAATATGCTCTGTATGTGCAGTCTGCATTGCCAGGTGTGGGGAGACCACAGAGGCAGCACTGCAGTCTTGGAGATGTCTCTTCTTACTCAATGTCATGCTTTCTAATCTAAAATGTGATTATTAAATCTCACAGAAGCCTTGTCCAGTCCTCTTCAAGCAAAGATGACTACTTTGCTAATAACAGTGGAAGGTGTAGAATTATTTACCTGGGGAAAAAGCCCTCGTAACACTTAAAGGCCTCAATATTTTGATACATACTTCATATAATCACGATAAATGATTGGGAGGTGGCAGATTTGATTTAGATGCATTTTTCCTTGATTCTTTTTTTTTTTTTTGAAAGATTACTTCTGAAGGAAACAGACTTGGTTCATTTTTAAATCTCGCCGCTAGCCAGGGGCAGAAGTTCATTCAGCATGTAACTCCCTACAGAGCTGTTTTGCTTTCTGTATCTCATGATGTTCAGCCCAACCTTGGTATTCTGGTGGTAACTCTTGACAAGGCATCTCAATGTTCGGACACAGTGCCATGTCAGAGTCATTTTGCTGTAGGAAGATGTCCAGTAAGGATTATGTCAGTCTTGTGGCCTCAGTACTTCACTTTCTTTACAGTATTTGTGTATGTTTATGAGAAAAAAAAATTATACAAGTGCTCAAAATTAATGTCACTGCTCAAAGAGAACATCTAAAAATCTTTAAAGCAATCTTTATCTGTCCCTCATCCTGGCAGCTCTGGGTCTGAGGAGGAGAGAAGCTGGGGATGCTTGAGTAGCTGTGTGCCATATATTTTCAGGTTTGTTTTTAGGAGAGTTCTGTATGTGCTGTTGAATGTCCTTCATCACTAGGTGATCCCTCTGCAAAGTCCTGCTAAGCATCAGCCATGCTGGTTTGTAGATCTCTCTCTCTGAATGGCATACACTTTGCCTGAGCTGTTGGGTGATAATAGGTTGTGAAATGCCCTCTGTGGGCTACTTGGTGCAGAGGGGGATGAGGCAGGCTGCTGTCAGCTGGGGCTTGGTGAATAGGCAGAAGACAAAAATGCTGTGAATGACTGATTCACATAGGAATGAGTAAAAGCTGATGGAGCTTTCTGAACTTGTGAAAATGACAGATGCATCGAACAGGCCGCATCGGACAGTGTTCACTCGAGCCATTGAGGCATGCGATCTGCACTGGCAGGACAGCCACTTACAGCACATTATCAGCAGTGACCTATACACCAACTACTGTTACCATGACGACACTGAAAACTTGCTCTTTGACTCTCACGGGTGGCCCCTCTGGCATGGTAAGTGGCTAAACCGGAAAGATGTTTCCATGACTTGCTGCTTTGTTCATTTTCTATGGCATTATTTTGGGAGGGTTGATGGGGAGATGAATGAAAAGCCTGGCAAAAAGAACAGAGGCTCCCTTGAAATGCTGGCTCAGAAGTAGTCCTTTAAGTCCATCGTGCATAGTTTAAAAAAAACCAAAACAAATCACAAAAAAAAAACCAAACCCAAACAAAAAAAGCCCTGTTGAGTAACCTAGCAAAACAAGCCATTACAGACATGGAAGCATTGCTATTCCTCAATTATTTTCTCCATTTTAGAACATGTTCCTACAGCCTGTGCAAGAGTGGATGCATTACGATCTCATGGATACCCACGAGAAGCACTGAGGCTAGCAATAGCTATTGTTAATACACTAAGGCGGCAGCAGCAGAAACAGCTGGAAACGTTCCGGGCTCAGAAGAAAGGTAAATGTGGGAAAGTAAAAAGGGCAAACAACATGAGAGATGACAATAACACCGTACTGGAATTTTGCATGAGAAAACTGGTTTTGAAACTGAAGTGAAAGAGGCAACTTAGCTCTTCTGTCCAACATCACATTCTGGATGTTGGAGGTTTTCTGTAATCTGGGTTGTGCGCTGTGCAGGACAAGGGCTCCATTCTGCCTTCTACAGTATGTTTGGCATGATGGGGCCTTTATTCCAATTAGGGTTTTTGGTTACACAGTGAAAATATTCACCCTGTGTAATTTACAGTCTTTTAAATAGCCCTTTGCATTTGGCATGTCAGGTGTTTGAAATAATTTTTTTTCTTGACGTACAATATAGCTGAACTATGTATTTCTGAGGTGTAAGCCTGAAGTTGACATTGAGGTCAACAATAAAACAAAGTCTACACTACAGAAATTCATCAAATTTGCCAATTTGTTCCAAAAGGTTCTCTTATAATGCTTAAATTTTAGTGTTTCTGAATAGAGCTGGATTGCTTTTTTTTTTGTTTTTGAAACACTGGTTTTTGTAAAATTCCTGTGGCGTTCCTCTGATGAGCACTACATCTGGCTTTTTTTTATGAAGGAACGAACTCCTTCAGATACATTTTCTGTGCTATGTGATCCTTGCTACCCAAAGTAATCCTCCACTGAGCTTTGTTGCTAGTTTGAAGAAGCAGTGGAAAAAGAGTATGGCTTTGTAGTTAAAGAATACATGTAGAAAAGATGGAATTTCTTTCTCGGCTGCTACAGGAATATCTTAATTCAAATTTTATTTTAGACCTTGGTTGTTACTCTTGACTATATTTATCCTCATGCATTGTAGGCAAAAATACCAGTGTGAAGTCATATGTGTAAATTTTTCAAGTGTGTGTGCAAACTTTTTCCAAGAACTGAGCATTTAGAAGACAAGGCAGACACCTGACTGAGAAATTAGCTGGCGGTTCCTATGTGCTTCCATAGTGCTTTTCCCACTGTACCCAAGGAAGAAGGTTTTTTTGAGCACTATTGTGGATCCTAGATTTGAACAAAACTTAAAAGCACTTTATTATTATTTGGGATGATTTACTAAGACTTTTTATCATTTAATGTATCTTTCCTTAATGTGTGTTCCCTTAAAAACTTTGCAGCTTTTCTAGCTTCTCTGACTGGGGGGGTAGGAAGGCAGGAGCCTATGTCAGTGTGTGTGTGTACGTACCACTGGCAGATGTGACGAGTCTGCTGCAAGTGTGCTGATTATAGTACTGCTCCTTTTCATTCCCAATTGCTGATGGAGTATCTAGACAATTCCTTTCTCTGTAAGCAATTTCTGTAGCTGTCAACTAATATTATGCTATTATAAATAAAAAATTGAGTGTATGAAATCCAATCCATCCTCCTCTGAAATGAAGAAGTTTGTCATTTCTGTGTTGTCACTCACTGTTTTTTTAATTTCTTTTCCTCGTATATGTGGAATTTGTAAAAAACCACTTTCAATACCACAAAATGTGCTGGTCGTCTTATAAAGAAGATGAATTCTGCAGCTACAGCCCAGCTTTAGGTTTTAGTTTAGCAAACACCACATGCTTCTACTTAGCTTTTATTCATGTGACTGATCTGATGTCTGTGGAACCACTTGCATGATTTAAAGTTAAACATCTATATGATGGGAGGACTGAAGCCTTTGTTATGGCACAACTGAACCTCATAAGTAGGCACAGTTGAATAAAGAGAACATAAATGAGTCAGTAGTCACTGCGATTAGTCCTTTTTGGTAATATTGCTTGCTTCTGCCTGTTGTCTGTAGTACATGGCATTTGTTAGTAAGACAATGATTTACTTGTTTTTTGAATTACGTATCAGTTAACTCTTAAAATCCCCGCCCTCCTGACAGTGTGGCTGTGTTTAATTTTGTAGCCCCACATATTTAAATAGGCAAGAAGCAGCACTTAAGAACTCTGTGACAATACATATTGTTACCTAGACAGATGGCATTTCATGAACAAGAGAGATGGAAGGCAGGTACAAGTTAGTGTGTTACAGGCAGAGAAACAGAGCATTTGTAATAGCTGGTATACAGGTTCTAAATGGTCACCCATAATGTGTCTGATCTCTTACAGTTCAGTCATGTCTATGTGTCTAGGAGGGAGAAAAGGGAGTTGAAGTTGAAGGGGAGCTGTTGCCTTACAACTCTGAGTAAATAAAAGGATTTGGGGAATCCCTAACATCTGTTACCACTACCACACTTCCTTCAGTACACTGTGCAAAAGAATTTTTTCATGTTCTAACTGAATGATAGATGAGGGATATAAAACAAAATATCTGTAAAGGTATTTGTTGACTGAAATTTTAGAATGACAAAGATTTGCTTGATCCACTTAAAGGACATTTTTCCTTGAATACTTCATTTAAACATTTTATTCCTTTTTTTAAAGGAGCTGTCACCCTGAGTTTGTTACTTCAATAACTACTTAGATAGAGGATAAACTCATATTTTATTCATGAAATTGGAACATAGTTTAGAACATTTACATTTATTTCCATGCCATCAGATTAACTTAAAATGTAAAAATAATACTGCATCTTTTTGAGTGAGGAAAAAAAAATAAAAAGTCTTTACTCTAATTTTTCAGCAGACATTTTCAGAAGAGTTACTGGTATCAAGTAAGAGAGATCAAGAGACACTGCAGTGGAAATTTTTGACCCATAATACACTTTGCTAGTGCTCAAACAGTTTGGCCATCATTCTTTTTTTTTCCTTTTTTAACATATTCACAAAGAGCAATGAATTCACCCTGAAAGATGCTATTTTCTCCTTCTAAGCAGAAGCTACTGCAAATACTTTGAATTCTGTACTGAGAGCATTTTAATCAGCTTTACTTTTATAATTGTTTTGAGGGACTAACATGCACTCTCTTTCTCTTCCTCCTCCTTACATCTTTTCTGTCACAGAACTTATCCACAGAGGAGTAACCTCAATAACGAATCTTGAAGGTTGGGTGGGACACCCTTTGGACCCCATTGGTACCCTCTTCAGTAGCCTGATGGAAGCCTGCAGGGTGGATGATGAGAGCTTCCATGGATTCTCAGACTTCACAGGTAAGACCAAGCAAAGGGAGCAGTCTTCTATACATCTTCATTTAGTGAAGGCATTTTTCTATCTTGCCTTTCTGAATCAGCTTCAAAGACAGTGTTTTTATAGTAGAACTCACATTTGCATTTCCTAAGAAAACACAAGGGAGAGAAAATCTTTAAAATATGAAAGCACTTTAAAAAACACCAGTTCCTTATTCTTGAAGACAATTCTGTATTTCACACTTGAAATAGAAACGTTTTAAGTCTTTATAGAAGCAGCCCTTTACACATACGTTGCTCTGTCCTCTTTCTGAAAAATTGCAGGAAATCACAGGATTGCAGAATTGCTGTGGTTGGAAGACACCTCTTGGGGATCATCTAGTTCACCTGATCTGCACAAAGCAGGGTCACCTAGAGCTGGTCCTCCAGGACTGTGTCCAGTTGCGCTTTGAATAACTCTAAGAATGAACACTGTACAACCTCTCTGGGCAACCTCTTGCAGTGTTCAACCACCCACACAGTAAAAAAGTGTTTTCTTATGCTCGGATGGAATTCCCTGTATTTCAGTTTGTGCCTGTTGCCTCTTGTCCTGTCACAGGATACCACTGAGAAAAGCCTGGCACAGTCTTACTTACTTTTTTGCCATTAGATATTTATACATTTTGGTAAGATCCTCCTGAGCCTTCTCTTTTCCAGGCTAAGTAATCTCACCTGTCTCAGTCCTTTAATCATCCCGGTGGCTCCATACTGGATCTTCTTTGGAATGTCTGTATGCAGGGGAGCCCACAACTGGACACAGCACTCCTGGTGTAGGCTCACCAGTGCTGAGCAGAGGGAAAGGATCACCTCCCTTCACCTGCTAGGAACACTCCTAATGCAGCCCAGGATGTTATTGGACTTCTTAGCTACAAGTGTACATAATACTTCAAACTGATGACAAAACACTTAAGTGATCACATACATGGTCTATAATTGCTATGAAATGGAAAGTAGTATTGCAGTACCGATACATGATTTAGTATAGGTTGTGTATGTCCATTTTAATCTCGGTATTTGCTTCCCAGGAACTTAACTGAGTAATTCCTTGTTCTCAGTCTCTTTCTACCTCTGCAGTAGCTTGTTACCACCTGTGTGGACAGAAACTGCTTATTCCTCTACCTGCAGCTCTTTTATATGCACATCTGTAATCTTCTCAGGGCTTTGCCTCAAAACTCCTTTATTCAATTAGATAAATTTCTAGTCCCATATCCATCAATTATGGAAGAACTTTTAATTAAAAGAGATCAGAAATCAGATTCCTTGCAGTTAAAAAACCCAAACAACCCCATGGAATAAAAACAGTAAGTGTTGAAAAGTAACTTTCTTCTACACATGCAGATGCAATCTACCAAATGCATACAACATTCCCATTTTCTGCAGTTGTCCATCTCCTTACATCTGTCCATTATAACTTTTTGTTCCCAAATTAGACTGTAAACTGATACAGGTTGGAATAGTGCTTTGTCATATGGTGTGTCTGAAGTGCCAAATGAATCAGTAGTACCCTTTAAAGCAATTTATGACTTGGTCTGTGTGGAATTTAGATGTAATCTTTACTAAAACAAGGACTTCTGGTGTTAAGACACATTTTTATTATAAATACAACTGTAAGAAATAAAAAAGCCTGAAAAGAGCACTGGCATCAGAGGCTGCTTTAAAGTTGTGGATTTCCCAGGCCTATTGTATCTGCACAACCCTAGTAGATTCAACCGATATCTGTGCAGATGTGTAAGCACCTTTCCCTTCCTCTTACACATCAAGGCTTTAAGGAGATACTGAAATGGGTGGGGGAAAAGATTGAAATGTATCTTCCAATTTTGGCCTCATTAACACAAAGCTGGAAAAACTGCCTTTCTCTAAATCGTGCAGTTTAAAAATGAAAACTTATTTTTACTTGAGTGACTTATTTAAAACCTAATTGTCTTGTATATTTCTGCCATGTGGAATTGGGTGGGATGTTTTAGATTAGATCATTGGATTATGAGGTTGCACTAGTATTTTAAATAATTTTTAAAAAAGTAATACAGAAGAAGCATTTGTAAAAGTGGCATTGTAGGCAGATTATGGTTTAGAAAGATTTGCTGATCTGTTTTTCTTTTTATGTCACCCCTTACAGAAAACATGGGGCAATGCAAATCTCTGGAGTACCAGCACCTGCCTGTACACAAGTTCTTAGAAGAAGGAGAATCTTACTTAGCACTGGCTGTGGAGGTAGCACTGATAGGGCTGGGACAGCAACGAGTAATGCCAGATGGCTTGTATGCACAAGAGAAGGTTTGTCGAAATGAGGAGCAGCTCATTTCTAAGCTACAGGAAATTGAATTGGATGATACTCTGGTGAAGATTTTCCGAAAACAAGCAGTCTTCCTATTAGAAGGTAGCTCAATGCCGATGCTAACTGCTTCTTTAAACTATCTTCACTTACACAAGCACACAGAGCATATTCCTGTGGAAACTTCCTTACATACTTCAGAAGTTCTTTTCATGTAGTACTCTAGCAAAAGTCGTGGTTCCAATCTCTTATGAAAATCAAACATAGTTCAGATATCATAAGACTGTAGAGATAAGGCATCTATTGACATAGAAGCCTTTTGTTTTGATTGTTTTGTTCTTTAGATTTGTTCCTTGTCATAATCTCAGTATTCCTATTATACCACCCAGGCTCACAAATAATATAGACATCACTTATCAGCAGTTCTCAGGTAGCAAAATTATAGGTATTCCTTGTATCCTGATGAAGGGACTGGCAGCTTTGTAAATGCATGAAGATTTTTTTACCTCTGTCCCCAAGTGAAGACCTCAGAAAATTCACTTAGAATTCCTGGGACAGAAATGTAACACTTTATTTGTAGCAATTAGAAAAAATTACTTGCCTTTGAAGTTTGTATCATATGGGGAAATTGAAATATGAGGTCAACTATTGCATCTTAGGGCCTGACCTTATGACTAAATTTTGACCAAGACAAACAGTTTGTGTTTGGAAATTAGCTGGTGTGTTGCAATAAAATCTATACAAAAAAAGAGTGTGCTTTTGCCATAGCTTTTAAAAAGGCTTAAAATTTAGCACTTCAGCCTCATTTTCAGAGAGTAGTCTCCTGGGTTCTGAGGTTGTCTTTCTCTCTTCTTAAATGGAAATAAAAACTTGAACTGTCCTGGTTTGAGTTAGCCAAAGGTATGGTCCAAGTTTTAAGTGCTTGGTCAAGGGATGGTGGGGAGTGTGGTACAGCTCTAGGTAAGTTTTGAAGACTGTTACACAGCAGTCAGGTTTTGCTTTCTTTCTGTAAGAAATTTGTCTTTTAAAACTTCCTCTTTAATGGAAGAGGTACAAAATATTGGGTAGGGTCCTCAGCTCTGAGTCACTATTTTTGACCAGATCCTCAAAGAGTTTGATACCTACTGATGGTGCAAGTTGAAACAGTACAGGAGCCAAACCACGGGTTGAGTTTATGGTGTGGCTGTACTGCTGCTTTATGGCCTTTGGACAAGAAGAGCTGCTTGCTGCATCCAGCTATTAACCACAATTCAGGGATCCTATGGATTATAAAATCAATTTGCGGCATTTGTTTACGGGTAAGGACACTTCATGAGGAAAAGGCAGTATTTTTGTAAAATGTTCTCTGATAATTTTAGTTTACTACTTTGATCACTGAAATTCTTTTATTGTTTTCTTAGAGTAGTAAACAAGTGATCACAGCAGAAAATTTGCTAATATAACTACCTACAAAATTGCTGTGGTGAGCAGTGTGCAATGATGTGGTTGCATTACTGTGTTCGGAGAAATCTGGCTTTCCTGCAATAGTTTCAGTTTACTCCAGGCTAGACACAAACTGCCAGTTTACATGGAGGAAAAACTGTGTGATGATTCAAGATGCTAATCATATCAATTATGTTTTCATAGTTAAAGTCTGTTAGATATAATAAAGAAAGCTTAATCCAATATTAAGCTGATTTTTATGCCATTAATGCAGATTAACGCATGCTGTATGTAGCTATCACTTGAGCGCATGGGAAAGCGGAATGCAAGACTTTTGCAAGAACTGTTCTAAAGTTTTGCTTGACTGCTAAGTTAATGGCAGAATATGTTTTTATATAAACGCTTTGTCATGTATTCTTTATGTCCTAACTGAGTTTGACCGGACCACCAACTGGCAAGCAGAGATGAAGTGGATTCTTTCATTGAAACAATGCCAGCTAATTTTGAATGGCTTTCAACTTCATTTAAAATGTTTGAGACACACTGTCACCTACTAAATCTTCATTGACATTTCCTTTGTAATCAGCCCCTGTCTTGAAAAGTGCCCTTCTAAGGAGCTCAAAACTTTTTCATGCCTCGGGATTTTTATCTTTGCATGTTGTGCTAAGGCACGGGTCAGAAAAACATTGCTGAAACAAGCTTGGCTGTGTCTCCTCATCTGCTTCAGTGCAGAGTTCACCATGTTAGTTTGAACCGTTGCTGGATGCAGTTCAAATGACATATATGACTGCAGCAAAGAAGCGTGCTCACATGGTCATTCATCCATCCATCTACGTATTGTGGGTTGGAGTCTCTAGTAGAAGGACTGCTGACTGCTATTTGTCCAATAATAGTCCAGTAATACTTAAAATGAGATTCTTACTCTGTGTCTTGCAGCATTCAATGCCTGAACCTCTAGTCACTGAAGTCAAAAACTGTTTGACACAATTTTCTTATTAACAGGAATAAGAGTCTTAAGGTTGCAGGAAAAATGAAAAAATGGGATTCATATGCACCATAAACATTCAGAACTCAGCAAGGAAATGTTGCATTTAACTTTGTTGTCAATCCTGATGCTGCTGTGATGTTAAAGTATTACACTGGCTGCACTGAGTGTGAGCAAAATCCGGTGGCCCAACCATGGGACTAGTTTTTCCACAATAAATACAATTTTTAAGGTCATGTGGCTATAAAGGTCTAATAAAACCAGTTTTGGTGCGAGATCTGACCTAGTCTTCTCTGGAGACCAAGTCCAAACCAAAGGGTTATTTAAATGCCTACTGTTGGGTGAGACATTAATGGAGATCAGGTGCTGCTGTGGTGATTGGTCATGTAACTACAATTAAAGATAGGCATTCTTCCACTGTAACCACTTTTTTTTTTCCTTAGTGGATTTCTGATAAAGCAATCGCACACCAACAGGGTGCATAGGGATTCATGTGAGCAATGTAACTATGTGGAGGCAAAGCTAGGATTATCACATCCTACTTTTTCATACCATTGCCTTGCTGAATGAGCCCTCTGGAGCACTGGAACCATTCTGTCACCCGCTGGTAGCGTGCTTACTACTGTACAATTTGTGGTCTGTTTTGTTCTCTCAAAGAATATATGGTATTTTATGTACTTGTAATAGATTGCATGTGTGTGAGACATCCGTAATGTTATTTCTCAGAAAATAGCAATGTAACTCTACCTTTGAACAGCAAACCGTGAATGCTGTTTCTAACTGAAGATATGTTTTTAAAGGTCCAGAAGTTTGGGTTTAGCAGTGTGTAAAGACTAATATTCTCTTTCTCTATCCTGCAGCTGGACCATATAGTGGTTTAGGTGAAGTTATCCATCGAGAGAGCGTTCCAATGCACACATTTGCCAAGTATCTCTTCACCTCTCTCCTACCTCATGATGCTGAATTGGCATACAAAACTGCACTGAGAGCCATGCGGTATGTATTAGTAAGTCATCTAGAAAGCAGCGGTTGAGAAAAGAAGGAAAGGACCTAATCAAGAACTTTTTTTCTAGAAGTGTTCTTCCCTTAAAGGAGAAATTGTTTTGGTTTTGTTATTTCTAAAAGCAGTTAGTGTCTGTAGTAACCACAGTATAATAATTTATAAATCTACAATTAATGTTTATTTACAATTGTAAAACAGCATTCTCTGTTACAAATCCTTCTAGAATCCCACTGTTGGGGGACATGATTTTGTGTTTAAACAATGACAACTTTTATACATGTGTTCTCTCATCCATATGGCTCTGTGTCTGTGATGGTATTGGTGAGGAGCTGAGGCATCTCACCAGCAGTCTCGGGATCATCTGCTGCTTAGTCTGTTTGGTAGGGCTGTTTGTTCCACTGGTCTTCTTTATAAATTAACTCTTGATGATAGATTTCAAGCCATATGGTATGGTCTGAGCCAGCACTTTTTTATTGGGCTTCATAACAGAGCAGTTTTGCCCACTTCTGTGTGAATTATGAGATTTAAATGGAGTATGTCATATGACGACAAATTGTGTGACTTGCATCCCATTTGTCTTCGGTAATCAGGAAGAAGATATTTCTCAAGGAGTGCTCAGTGTTTACATGGGTCAATAACCCATGATGGCAGCTCTGGAATATTTTATCTCTCTATTTTCAAAATAATCTGTTGCTGTTTCATTTTTTTAATGCAATTTGAGAGTGTGAAACACTCAGCATGAAATCAGTGAAGACTGAGATGATAAAGCCTGTCGTGCATACACCTCAAGTTTTCAACGACAGGATTGTGCTATCCTTTATGGTCACTCCTGTCTACAGTTCTCTGCTTGCAGCACTGAAACATGTGGAGTGGAGCCTTGAAGAATGTGGATCTGCAGTGACCTAGTTGACTACTCACTTGCAATCAGAACTTGAATGTTTGGCTTAGTTTGGCTGATCCCTTGTTAAGCCTGAATTTCACCAAGGCTTTGGAAGCCAGACTTTAATGATGATGTTTAATCACAAGGTAGCTTTGCTAAAACCTAGCTATATAATCGATGTTTGAAAGCTGTGGGGAAAAACATGAAGAATGGTAAATCTGCTTGTGCTTGTTCTGATGTTCCGTAATCTTGCCAAAATTGCATGAAAGCCACCAATTCACAACAGCATTTGTTTTCATAGCAAAAGAACGTAGAAGCTGGCAATGGAATTCAAAGTGTCAAAAGATTTCCCCAAAACAACCTTTTTCTTTAATGCTCTTTGTCTATATACTGTTACTCATAACCTAATAATCCCTTTTTGCACTAGGTAGCTGGGATTTTTACTGTTTATTGAAACCATCTAATCAGTGGAGTCTCTCCCACTGCCTTCTTTCTGCGTTTAAAAAAATTAGCTGAAGAGTTTATATGTTTTGAGGTTTTTCTTAAGTATATAGACCTATGTAAAGAGATGTCTCACTTGTACTAGATAAGAGATTTGACTCTTGATACAAATCAAAAGGGAAGTTTGGGTCTTTTTTATATTAGCATGCACTTACATGTGTCTGTAAATGTTAATATAACGTGCTGGTTATTGTTTACATGGTGCGTTGTATTTCTATCTACCTGCTAGTTACCTTCCTGTAATTCAAAATCACCTTTCTCAGAGAATTCTTAAACATACTGTCGTATGTTGCAGGAAGATACAGAAAACTGGTGGAAGTTAAAACTATCTTACTACAAAAAAAGACATGCACTCCAATTAACTTAAAGTATTTAATTAAGTGCAAGAAATTATACCTTAAGTTTAAATTAGCTTATTCTGTAAGAAATAATCACAATTGTATTGGATTTTCGATATTCAGTAGTTGTGGTTTTATTGACAAAGGAGATCCAATTTCTTTTGTCCTCCCGATGACTTCCTGCTAGAAAGTCACCTGCGTTATGAAAGCTGGTGGAAGCAACACAGATGTTAACCTTGATCAAGAAGCTAAGCAGTGGAAAGGCTTTTCCTCCAGCATTGTCTTATTGCAATCATTTGGTGTCCAATTAATCATTTGTGTCCTGAAACTATGCTTAACACTATTGAATAAAAATGCCTAATTTTGTTCATTCCTTTTTGCACTGGCATTTATATAGTATCCAGTGTACTGGTTGCATCTAGTGTATTGTAAGGGCTATCAGTTGAGTCTCTATTGTATAGTCAATTGTGTTGCAGTATTTGACAACGAACAAATTAATTTGTGTTTTCTGAGTATGAATTTTCCTTGGTGGCTAAGAAAGAGGTGGTTGTAGATCGATGCGTACTCAAATTTTTTGCTTCAGGATTAGAAAATGGAGTCTGGAAAGTAACTTTAAAGGGAACTTCCTCTGTCATTGCTCTTTGGGACCCTAACATCAGATTAAGGTACATTTTAAAATGTTGGTAGGCTAACATTTAAGGACTTTAAAAAGTAGTCATAGTTTAACAGTAAGATGTCCTTTTTGAACATAAGTTCACGTCTGAATTTATTCAGATTTTGACCTTGCAGTAACGTGTTGAAAGACGTTGAGGTGCTTGAGGATGTTCAGAGAAGGGCAACAAAGCTGGTGAAGGATCTAGAGAACAAGCCTTATGAGGAGCGGCTGATGCAAGTGGGGTTGTTTAGGCTGGCGAAAAGGAGGCTCAGGGGAGACCTTATCACTCTCTACAACTACCTGTAGAGTGATGGGGGTTAGTCTCTTCTCCTATATAACAAGTGACAGGACGAGAGGAAATGGCCTTAAGTTTCACCAGGAGAGATCTAGGTTGGATATCAGGAAAAACTTCTTTACAAGGAGGGTTGTGAAGCATTGGAAAAAGTTGCCCAGGGAGGTGGTGGAGTGACCATGCCTGGAAGTGTTTAAAAGATGTGTAGATACGGCTCTGAGGGACATGTTTTAGGGACCCTGGCAGTGCAGGGTGAACAGTTGGACTCAATGATCTTAAAGGTATCTTCCAACCAGATGATTCTATGATTCTGTATCACTCTCCCTTTGAGCATTTGTAAGTGAAGAAAGTATGTTCCAAATATTGAAAGATAATTATATGTTCTCAGTCCAATGGAGAACTACTCCACTTTCCTTTCTGAGGGCTGTGGTTCAAAGACTGAAGGACAGGAGAAAAGCTTTAGCTCTATGCATGATACAGAAAGTCTCTGCTGCTTTGGCTAATAGGTGGCTTAATTGTCCTGTGAATTCTTGCAGATGCTCATTGATGTAAATGAACTTTTTCCCCAAGATGAGAAAAGGTTTTCCAGTCTCTTTTTTATAACCAAAAAGGCACATTTTATAAACATGGTCAAGAGTTCTCGCAGGTTTTTTTTTTTGCTCATGAATGACCTAATGTTATAACGATTTAATGAAAGAAGATTTGTTCCTTATTTCAGGTTGCTAGTATTGGAATCTACAGCTCCTTCTGGAGACATGTCCCGCCCACACCACATAGCATCAGTTGTTCCTAACCGGTATCCCCGCTGGTTTACCCTAAGTCACATCGAATCCCAGCAGTGTGAGCTGGCATCAACCATGCTAACAGCAGCCAAAGGTACGTTGCTGTCAGTTACGTACTCAACTAAGTGTATGCTTTTTAATATTGCATGGAGTAAACAGATTATAAAACTTGTGTTTAGGAGTCCAAGTTGCAGTCTGACAGGAACTTGAAATGGGTACAACAAACTGAACTGGCTTAAACCTGTCACTTTCTGTCAAAGTAGTTAAGCTAGCTAGATGAGCTTGATTTGAGTCAGATGAGACAGCTTTTGTTGTTCTGACACGTGGCATAGACTGTGAGACCCAGGAGTGGACAAATCACTTCTAAAATTCACAAATCAGGATGACTTTTTGCCATGTACTTCACTAATGCCATCAGGAACTAGAGCAGTTTGTGCTGTCTTGTATCTTTCATTCGTATGTGATTTAATTATGGAAGGTTTCTAAAAAAAAAGCGTGTATAACTGAAACGTTGCCATTGCTGTGCAATAGTACAGGCTCAATTATAATGCAGCTCGATGTTTTGGGAGCTTGTTCCATTTTGGTAATTTTTACACCTTGCAGGTGATGTTCGGAGGCTGGAAACAGTGTTAGAATCCATCCAGAAAAATATCCACTCCTCATCACACATCTTCAAACTTGCCCAGGATGCATTTAAAATAGCAACACTCATGGACAGCTTGCCAGACATCACTCTTCTGAAAGTTTCTCTGGAGTTGGGCCTTCAGGTATTTCCCTTGTTCATTATTACAGTAGGAGAAAGGAATTTGACCCAGTGTTGGTGGGTATAGCTTTTAAGCCCTGAGGAACATGCCCTCTGTGGATTCTGTCTGGAGTTTTTAGGTCCTGTTTATAAAGCTCAGTGGTCTGGTAAACACAGACCAGAGGACTGCACAGCGCCTTTGTGCCATTCTAGTGGAAGAGAGAGCTGGGAGCAGCTGGCTGCAGGGCACTGTTCTATTCAGGGGTGAGAAAGGACCAGTGCAGTGGGTACAGGAGTGTACGTAGGACTGTCTAGAAAGCAAAATTATTCTGCTTGCCAGAAATGCACTTGCTTTTCTGTGTGGCCTTGAGTGGTTTCTTACCATTCCTTCTCTTTTCCCCTAAATGAGATTTGGTAGGTGCTTGTTGAATTACGAGAGAAAGTCAAGTTCAACCATACTGACCTGTTTCTAAGCCAAACTATGCTAACAGCAGCCCTCTCACTTCCTTCACCAAAATCCTATACTACGCAAGCTGTGGAGCAGTCAAGATACATCAGACTCATCTTGAGGTGTACAAGAGCTTCAGATCGGTTTTCAGGCACTTAGGAGAGACTTTGCAAACTAAAAGGAGACAGCTAAGTTTTAGGTATCTGGAGTAATATTGCCTGACGTTGACGAATCACGGGAGTTTGCACATTTCAACAAAAAAATAAATCTCTTCATCCTTCTTCGGGGAGTTTGTAAGAAAAAACAACCTATGCAAAGATCAGGAAACCATTTATTACTTTGCTTCACTAAGCAAAGCTCCAAAGCCTTGGGGAAAAGATCTTATCTCCATTGCTTCTCATGCCAAAGAAAGGTACTGTTTGCCTGTTCTAGATTGTTAGAAGCTAAAGACTTCAAGCAGCAGCCTGAGGTTCTGTATGCTTTGTTAGCCTTTCATATTCCCAAGGTTGCTGCGGAAATCTGATTTTTTCACATCTTGGTATGTTTCTTCCTTAAGTTTTTTTACCTTTAGAGAGAGAAAGATCCTTATGACTGACCTGTGTATCTCCTCAAGCATTCAAGTGTCATCCAGTGGTAGTAGCACACTTTGCATATCACTGTCTTAATGGATACCAGTTTATGATTGATGGTGTCATCAGAATGTCTTTAGTGAAATTAGTGAAAGAAATAATGTGAACCCATGCTTTCTCCTCAGTCCCAGGGTTTGGAACAAACTGGTGTAGAACTTGCCCACTGTTCTGTCCCAAGCTTACAAAGGTCTTTTAAGGATCTTAAAGGTAGTTTGCTTTCCAGAAGGAAGATGTATAGCAATTTTCTCGTAGTAACTCACAGCCATGTAGATTTCTACAGTGATGCTTTTCCAGCAAAAACCTGAGTGTCAGCACTGTCTTTAGTGGCTGACAGATGCTTCCCCCTTTCCTGCCCCATCCCGACTTAATGACAGTTGGGTTGTCTGTATTCACTGTTTTGTGTCTGACTATTTATGATATTTATGTGCCCAAGAAAACTCTTTCTCCCCTCACGTGGTAAACTGGACAGCAGTGTCCTCACAGGTATTGTGTTCTGCTACAGCAATGACAAGTTGGCCTGATTGGGCTGAGATGATAACTACAATTTCACAGTTCTGTCAATGGGATCTCTGCGACAGAAAAGGCTCTTATGTTGTTCTAGATTTGGAAGTAATATATAGACTCCAGGGTTCTCTGCCTATTTTCAATGGCAGCTTGTGTTATGTGACTCAGCAGAGGGAAAACATTTAAACTGGCTGTGGAAAGAGGTCATCAGCATGACCAAATGGGCATGGCACGTATGAGGTGTATTCTGTCCTTCAGAACCTTAGTGGTACAGAAGATGCAAGATCTGCAAGTAGAGAAGGGTCTTGTGTTCCTCTGTTTGCCTGTTGTATGCTACATCAGGGCAAGTGAGTATTACTGCACACATGGAAACAGATACTGCTGGCAGAACTGCTGACCGAGGTCATCACTTGGTCACTTGCAGGTCATCACTTGATGTGTATTTGGCAAGTGGTGCCTTTTCCCCCCAAACCCGTGAGTGAATGAATAAACTTCCTTACAATGCATATGATGAGGAGGTTTTACATTGGTGCAAGAGCTAATGGTTGGCCATTTCTTAGACCTCTACGGGTTGTGAAATCTTGCGTTCCTCTATAAGACATTCTTATCAAGATCCATCAAGACAAAGTTAAGATTATGCTGTGCGGAAGAGAGCTTGACTTTCAGATAAGCTGTGTAATTCCTGGGGGTCTCCTGTCATTTTCAGACTTCCTGAATTGTTGAGAAGCTCTCTTCAATTGATAGCATAGATCTGGGATAGATCTTTGACAGTTGTGAACCTCCCTTTTAAGAAGAGGTAGCTCAAGAATGTATTGAGTGGAAGTGAAATAGTTCTTTGGCTATATGTGCTACAGTATAAATTAACTTCAGCTTCTCCTTGGTCATGACATCAATACACATTTTATTTGAAATCCTTGGGTTTTTTATCATCAATAAAAGGCCTCTTTCTTGCTGTTCTCAGCTTGTCAGTTTAATCAAATGAGAGGAACCTAATTTCAAAATAGTTTGACAAGAAACTAGATGCGATATTGGTTTTGCTCTTGAGTTAAGATTTTCTGCACTGGAACTATTACTATTTCCACTACATGTACTGAAGGATCTTTTGACTGCTGATTCTTTTACAGACCAACACAGTGAGGGAAGTAATCAGAGAAGACTTCAGAGAAGTTGTCATTCACACCATTTTTTTTTTTACCTTCTTCCCTTCCTCAGCAATAGCAAAATTCAGTCTATAACCCTATATTTTCTCTTGGATTCCCTCTACTTGGGGAAGCTGAAAATTCATCATGGATATTGGAAAAACATTAGCCTTCAATTTGTTTGTGGATCAGTCCAAGAAGTCATCTCAACTCCTTCCCTTTGATGGGCAGAATGGGACAGATAATTGTACTCCAAAGCATTTTGACTTGGGGCTGCCTGTTTTTCTTCCAGAAAGACTTCAAGTAAAGGCTTGTTCTGTGATTTGCCTCAGCCATATTTTTGTATTTTAACATGTCTTGGGTTGTTCCCTACAGATGAGTTTACTTGCTTTCAAACTGCTATTCTCCAATCTAGCACTTAGATTACTGTTTAGTTAAAATGATACCACAGAGCCTGAGACTGACAAAGCTGGCCTTATCCTGTAACTGTGGGTGATGTACAATCAGTCACCAGGGTCTCAAGGTGCGAATGTTTGGAAACCAGCTTGGAACCAGTTACGGTTGCTTATAACTAGACTTCTTAAAGATCATCTGTGAATTTGTGTGGTTCAGCAATCTTTCCATCTACTTAATTACCCTATCTAGGCATAGGACTAAAGGAGGTGGCAGGAGTAACAAATAGGACAGAGGGCTACATGCCACTTTGAAGTCACCTTAGGTTTCTGAGGGGATATGGGTTGAGAACCCTCTTAAAAATGCTGCTGACTCCAAGCTGTGTTGCAAGTGCATTTGTTGAGTTATGTGAAGATCATAGCTGAGAGTTTTATGATTGACTTGTTATGCTCTTTATTTAATTGCCTCAAATAGTAATAGTATGATCACTGATACTGTAAGGGGAAAACTAACTGCTTTCTTTGTCTAGATTCCTGTGGGGTAGGTCTGCCCAGGTAGCTGAAGCAAGGTTTGCATGTAACTGCCATGCAGTGTTCGTTTTACTGAATAAATGTACTTGCATATGTTTTGAGAAACAACATAGGCAGTAACTGCAAGTGATGTAGAATATGCACACTGCAATCAAAGTTACAGTCTTTTTTCTAGGATTTTCTGATGGTTTTATGATGGAACTTCTTTGGAAGGAATCCTTGTTCAGAGAGAGAAATCGTCACTATTGACTTCTTAATACCTGGATATATCTGGAATTGTATATGTATAACTTTGCAAAATAAGCAGCCAGTCAAATCAGAGTACACTAACTCCTGTCTGTATTGTTGAAGTCAATGAAAAATGCAAATGAAGGAAAAATTCAAGGGGTTAGTTTGCCCAACAAGAGCTGACACGTTTCCAATTTAAAGACTGCTATGCATAGAAGGAGCACACATGATATAATTAATTTGAAGAATTAGTAATTGATTGGGCTTTTCTTGTTGGGGTTTTTTTTTTTTGTGGGGTGTGGGTTTTTTTTATTCCACCAGGGATAACAGTCTCTCTCCTCTAGCCTTGAAGGATCTGCAGTTGAAATTACTCTCTGCATGCTATTCTAAGATAGCTGAGCAACATTTTTCAAATCTTTTGACATATCAGCTAAAGATGGAACAGACTGGGGAGGACAGGAGGCTGCTGTTTTGAACCTTAGTATATTTGAGTAACTTAAAATCCCTAATTGTTGATACATTGCCCTGGTTTGCAATAGGATTAATTTGTATTTCGTTGGTGTTGTTTTAATAGGTGATGCGAATGACGCTGTCAACACTGAATTGGCGACGGCGGGAAATGGTGAGGTGGTTGGTAACATGTGCAACAGAAGTAGGTATGTTCAGAGATGCTTCTCTTGCCAGCTAATCTTGGAGGGCTTGATCTTGCTTGTCAACACCCAGGTTCTGCAAATGTCTACCACTTTCTGTTCATCTACAAAATTCCCTTTGGTGAGAAGATGTTATGGTAATGATGAGTGGTTTATTTAGGCACAGACCAAATGAGACAATAGTTGAGTAATACAGTGTGACTTCTTCCCCCCCCAGGGTGGGGGTGTGCATAACCTATGGGAAATACCCCAGATTTCCCCTTGTCTGCTTCATGATGGGTTTGCATTTGAGGCTGCAACAGACACAGGGCTTGTGATTATGGGCTGTTGCACTGTGCTACAGCTTTGCTTGTTCTGAAAGGCTAAGTGAGGTGGGAGAGCTATTTGGTCAGCTGTGGGAAGAGGAACCCTATAACAGGTGAAAGAAGTGCTGTAGGATGCCTTCTACTGGGTGGCTAACAGGACCTCATGAAGGGGTTCTCATTGTTAGGGCTTTTTTTAGGCCCCTAAGCTTAAACTGTCATGCATCTTCGTTGTGCGGCCATGATATTGTGCATGCTTCTCATGAGGCATGTGCACTGTAAAGCAAACCAAATACAAATGCAACCATCATTAACTACTCTTAATTAACCATCATAAGATGACGTAAGGTCAGAGCAGCCTTATACTTAGGGGACAGCAATGGGAGGATAGTACACTCAGCAGGACCTTATGTTCATTTGTTGCCTTTGCCATAGATATCCTGTGTGTCTTGTTGAGGCGTCCCTTAGCTTCTGAATTCCAGTTTACCATCTGCAAGATGACGATGCAGATGTGAAAGTGAAGACAAGTGCATTGTGTAGCTGTTAAAAAAAAAAATAAATTAGCAGCTCTGGTAGTGGGCACAACATAAATACTTAGAATAAGGGAGCAGTTTTAATTGTCACTGAAGGTATTTCTGGAAAGCATGTTTCCCTACTGTTTATTTCTTTTTCATACATCTGAGTTGGATTGTATTGCAAAGATGCTTTTTTGAGTTTCAGAACTTCAGAGGGTTGCTGCTGCTTGTTTTCTGGATTAGTTAATTCTTTCCTTTATGCTTAACTGGGAAATTAATGTTGTCAGTAGCATGGGAGAGTAGAGCTTGCCTTTGTATGCCCTCAGCCAGAAAGTGGTTTGTCTACAAATACTCATGCAATGCTCTTGTTTTATTGGTTTTATATCTTTTCTAAGATAATTATTGCTGAGGCTATTTTACAGATATTATTGCCTGGGTGTTATTTTGTACAGTTGCATATTGGCAAATAAAATGCTGGGTTTAATACTGCTTTAAATTAGGTTACATATTCTGATAGAAGTATCTCATAAGAACCTGTAATGTCATGCAAAGTACTCTTGAGACTTAATCAACTTGGTAAAGCAAGGAATCTGTTTATTTAAATGAAGATCTGGTATTCTCTGGCTATGCTGAATTGTTGCATATGAGTAAAGGGGTGCACAGGAAGCATCAGAGTCCTACAGAGAAAATGAGGACCTCTGGGTGTGGTTTAGGTGAGCTCACAGATGTGTGTGAACTGCCTCTAGCAATAACAAGGCACTCTAGTTGGCTATAAGGTTCAATTTATGGAACCCATTAGTCTCTCTTTCCCTCCTCCTCCCCCAGACAAACACACACACAAACACACATGCCAGGAATAAAGTGATACTAAGGGAAGTACCTATTTCAGATAATATCCAGTAGTTCATACTGCTCAGAGTATTTTGCTAATAAGGATCTTGATGTTCAGGCACATACGAACTTCATACAAGCTGTATGAGAGAAGCCTGTTGGGAGGAGTTGGGGGTTAGATGTTTTTTTCTCTTTATTAAGGTGTGCTTCATACATTCACCTAAGGTGTGCCAGAGTGTTCTATTAAGAAAGCCATTTAGCGTACTTTCACGTTATTTTGTGCATGCACTGTGCCTTGAGATGCACAGTGAGAAAAGTAGTTAAAGTTGTCTTTTACAAGTGTTCAATGTGAGGACTGCTTTTGAGACCAAATGAGCCAGAACTTGTTATCCAAATGTCTTAAATAACAAGTAAAACAGCTTGGTTGTCACACCAGGAGATTAAAACTTATCTTGCAGGCTTTTTTTTTTTTTTCTTACTCTCTGCATTTCAGTAATTGCCAGAGAGTTTGCACAGTAGCCTTTGTTTCAATGTTCTTTTCCAGCCATGCTATCTGGTTTAGCCCTTCTTGCTGAAGCACATCCCCTTGCATGCACTGGCAACCTCTCAGACTTCACTGCAAATGTAATCTCTTGCTGAATATCTCTATCTGATATGTTTTATCAGTTGAGGCTAATCCTTTCTTTCTCTCCCCAGGTGTTTATGCACTGGATAGTATCATGCAAAACTGGTTTACACTTTTCACTCCAACAGAAGCCACTAGTATTGTTGCTACAACAGTGATGTCCAACAGCACCATTGTCCGTCTGCATCTAGACTGCCATCAGCAAGAGAAGTTGGCCGGCAGTGCTAGGACGCTTGCTCTACAGTGTGCCATGAAGGATCCTCAAAACTGTGCCCTCTCTGCACTGACCTTATGTGAAAAGGATCACATAGCTTTTGAGACCGCTTACCAAATTGTTCTAGATGCTGCTACAACTGGCATGAGCTACTCGCAGCTTTTTACTATAGCACGATACATGGAGCACCGTGGTTACCCCATGCGGGCCTACAAGCTGGCCACTTTGGCCATGACACATCTCAACCTGAGTTACAATCAGGACACACACCCTGCCATTAATGACGTTCTGTGGGCATGTGCGCTCAGCCACTCCCTTGGGAAAAATGAGCTAGCAGCTATAATACCTCTGGTGGTCAAAAGTGTCAAATGTGCAACAGTACTGTCAGACATTTTGCGTAGGTGTACTTTGACCACTCCTGGCATGGTGGGACTTCATGGAAGGAGGAACTCTGGTAAGCTCATGTCACTGGACAAAGCCCCTTTACGGCAATTGTTAGATGCCACGATTGGAGCCTACATTAATACAACTCATTCACGTCTCACTCACATCAGCCCGCGACACTATAGTGAGTTTATAGAGTTCCTCAGCAAGGCCCGAGAGACCTTCTTAATGGCTCATGATGGTCACATCCAGTTTACACAGTTTATTGATAACCTAAAACAAATCTACAAAGGCAAAAAGAAACTGATGATGCTGGTTCGTGAGCGGTTTGGTTGACAAAAATGTGTGAATGGGTGGGTTGGGGGGGTGGGAGGGTTGGTTTGTTTTTACTTGAGCCTGCCTTTGTATCCTTTTTAACTTAAAGAAACAGAGCCACACCGGTATTATATGTGTATAGTTATATTGAGTTTGCAAACTAAACTGTCATGTTGTGAAAGTTTGTGTGTTTAATTTTTTTTTTTCCTTTTTTCTGTTTTGTATGAGAGAGAGGTTAAAGGTTTGGTTTACACTGAGTATATGTTGTCAAGTGGCAAAAGCCCACATCACTCTCCTGTTCTTTCTGTATACTTTCACAGCCTCAAAAACGAACATATATTGCAATGGCTTTAAAAACCAAACAAAACACCTCCATCCTGTGATAAGTACCTCGAATGGATTCAGCTTTACTCCTTTGTAACTCATCCTTACATTTCAGCATATTTAAACAAACCAACAAATGAAATACTAATAGTTAAAAGGCTGATCACGTGGCTTTGCAGTGCTGTTCATCCAGAAGCATGGCACACAATGCTTGTGCATGTGGAAACTTAGCGACTGTCAACATACATTCTCAGGGATTTATCAAAAAAATTAAAAAAAGAATGAGAGCATTTATTGTACTGTATATATATTATAGTATATGTCTGAATATTGAAAAATATAACATTAACTAATTTATAAAAAAAAATCTATGTAATGCAAAATACTTGAAGCTGCAGTAGCTTGGTTTTAAACAAAAAAGAAAACCTATCAGAAGGACTAAAGTGCGCCTTGCTTCAGGGTTGGCTCAGGTGGTGAACTATATGCTGGGCATCTATGCAGAGCCACCTTTTGGATTGCATGGTTGGACTGATACCTAATGGGGAAATTTTATATATATATATATATTTATACAACCTGTGTATACATATATATGTATACACTCATACACACATGCTTGTAACAGGCACTATAGTAAAGAGGGACAACAAAAAAATACACAGCCAGAGCAGCAAGCCTTAGCATTAAGAATACAGTATGCCAGAATCGGGGTTTGTGCCTCCTAGCCTAGAAGACTTAAAGAAATATCCTTTTTGACACAAAAGTAAAATGTTTTCCAAAATGATTGACATGATACATTACGCCTTTGCAGTGAGCTAATAATAAGCTAACCTTTGTGCACAAATAACATATATATATTATATATATATATTCTGCATAGGTATTTTGACTTTGTGCAGGACAGAAAGTTGTGTAGGTATGACTGTTCTACTTTTCAGTTTGTTTTTTTAATATATTTTATTTTCTCTAGAATTACTCAAACAAAAGCAGCCTTCTATCTTGCCTTGTCTTAATGCTTTAAAATAACCAAACTGGAGATCTAACTACCAAACTGTTCATTATATTATTAAATACCAACTTTGGTTACAGTATAGTGTCTTTACTTTAGCTGATGGTTCTGTATCCTTGTGCTTTTTAAAGCAGTTTTTATGTTTTGGTGCAAAAGTTGTCCAGTGTCTCTTGTTCCTTTCATTAGAGAACATGCTAGAGGTATGTTTGTAGGTATTTTTGTTTAGAAAAACTATTTCATGCTCTCCATTTTATTTATTATAATAGATAAAAAGGTTGTACTTCATCACCCATGTAAACATGCTCATGAAGTTGAAAGTAATTAAGATTTGATACACTGATATCAATTTATTTATGTAACTAAATCACTGTTTTATAAACTTGTTAATGATCAACAATTTTTTTGTTTTGATTAAAATTAGTTTTTTGAAAGTTGATTCTGCCTCCTTTATGGTGTCTGTTACTGGATTTGAATTGTGTACAGAAACTTCACAGACCTTAAATGTCCAGCTTGCAGCTTTGGTGCATTATGGTGGCAATCAGTATGACCACCAAGCCCGGGAAAGAAATGTTTGGTTCCTCAGAAATGCACTGAGGAATGGCAGTGTTTGCAGGTTTTGGTGGAAGATGATGTGGTGCATCAGAGAAGGGACCAAATGCTGCCTGTGATTGAAGATACGTGGTTTATACAATGAAAGGTAAGGCTTGACTTATTGCCCTGGTAGGATGGTAGAGTGTGTGTGGGTATGTTCCCTGTCAGTGGACTATTTGTGTGACCATGAGAGTTAAGTTGTGATGTGAATATATCGAGGACAGTTCTTGCTGTTCTTGGATTGGCTTTTTCTAAAGTATTTTGAGCCATGCAGCTCACTCCACCCAGCATGGAGTTCTTGCTCACCAGCTGACAGCCAACTTTTCTGCTGTTTTTGAAGCCCTTATGCTGTAGGAGTTGTGTGAGTTTTCCAGCCCTCAGTGAAGAATGGGATATAGTTGAAAATTGAAGATGAGTTTTCTGCTTTACCAGCATCTTTATCATCTTGAGAGTGTTACATGATGTCATGTTTGATTACTTGATCTGAACACCTTCACTTCTCTTTTTTTAGTATCTTCAACTGAAAAGAGAATTAGCATGCAGCAGGCAACTATCAGAGACACCAGCATAACCATGAATTCTGACAGTGAGGCTTGTGTCACTGGAAGATTAAGGAGGAAAAGGTCTGAATCTTTGTACAACTTGTCATGTAAAATGAGTCTTTACCAAGCCTTGCTAGCAGCTGAGTTGTCCTTAACTAATAGTACTAACCTTCTGTAGCTTCTGTGACTTCTGTCCCTTCCAAGTACTGAATCCTCATTACATATATGCCTTGTTACTTTGTCCTAGATGAATTTTCTGCTACAGACAGTAAGGAACAAGAGGAATACTCCATTCTGTAATAGGGTTTGCATAACTTGGGTTTTTTTAGGGGGTGGGTGGGTTGTCTCTTATAATTCAGTTTTAAGGATATTGTGGATTATGTAGATTGCAAAAGTGAAGCCTGTTTTGAGTGCCAGGCTTTAGAATTAAATACAGTCCTGATGGTTGCCACCTGCGTTTGAGCAGAGTGGCTTTTCTTTCAGAACTGATGGAAGTTTATTGGCTTGTTTTCATGATTGAGTGAAGTCTCTTCTGTGTCTGCAGTGGTGCTCTGCAGTGCAGTTTGCGCCACGTTAAAAGACCTCAAGGACCAACAGAGGCCAATCTCTCTGCAAACATATCTAGATAGGTACTGCCCTTCTTTTCTGGAAGTAGGAAGAACGTAGATATGGGATTCCAGGAAAAAAAAAGCCTGGGGGCTCTTTTGGTGAAAACCTATCAAAGATGTCTGTGATTTGTAAAACTACATATTGCAATTAATTCTGAAGCGTAAGGAAGTCTAGTCAAAATACATCTCAAATTCCTTATCTTCCCTTCAGAGCCAAATATTTGAGACTTAAAACCAAACACCACTGTTATCATTGTCTCTCAATGATGTCAGAGTACTTTTCAGCACTCCTTTGTATAAGAACTCTTCAAATCCAAGATTGCTGTTCAGTAATGAAGAGAACTGAGCATCATTCTTCTGTATCATAGACTACCACTGCATCTTCATTGTTTTGGTGAGTTGAGTGAAATCCTGACAGATGTGATGGTATTTCTGTGTTATGATACTGTCTGGCAGCCCAAGAAACTGACTTTTGCCCTTAAGTTTGTTTTCAGATTTCCTTTATTGATTCTGCTGGAACAGAAGCCAGAGGGATTTTCCTTACCCAGATTACACTACCTTTATTTAGTGTTTTAACACTTACTTCATTTCCATGTTGTTGTGGTTTCCCATTAGAGATAAGGGCACAACTTTACAGCACGAAGATAAACAAAGGCACATATGGGAGACTCAGACTTTAAGGCACAGCTGAAATCCAAGACCACTTCCCTCCAAGTACTTCATGTCATATTGTCAAAAATCTTCTGGTTTTAACGCTATGGCCATGGAGCTAAACCTGGATTACAGGTACATGACATGGAATTGATTGGATGTTTGAGAGAAATCGCAGGCTAGATTGAGGCTAGAGCAAGAGAAGACTCAGACTGTATTTCACCATGGATGTCAAGTAGAACAGATGGAGTTCTTTCAAGACAATACACCTACTAATAGGTTTAATCAGTGCTTTGGATGACCAGTCAACAGCTCTTGCAGAATAGATAAAATTCTGGAGGACTTTTTTTTTTTTTTAACTATCAAAAATTAAAATTTGCTTCCTAGTAATTTTTAAGAGTAGAAGATGCTCTGAGTGCTTTGTATTAGTAAATGCTCTTCTACAGGTGAGCCATATTCCATCATTTTCTTTGTCTAACCATACAAAGTTTCCTACTGCAACTTTCAAAAGTCTCTGTGAATGTCACTTTTCAGTAATGCTTTAGTGTTCTGTCAAATTAGTTTGAGCTACAGTTTTCTTTCAGCTTTGTGTAGTAGCAATTAAGTTTTTCATGTAAGTGGGTATAAGTAAAATAAGTGCATCGAAGCTGGGGTGCTGCTTACATGGAGTGGAAATTTTGCTTTCTAAGATGTGTCGATGTAGATTTGTAGTTCCATAGAGTGGTTTTGAACTACAAGTAAATTTATTTCACTGAGATGCCTTCAGTTCGATTAAAATACAGATTTTTTTTTTTTTAACAGAAAAATCATTCAACCTTCCACTTCTGCATTAAAAACAAAAGTCCTGGTAATTCATCTACTTTTAATGCAGGATATGATTTGGAAAAACAGCAATATAGCTGATATCTTTACAGATTTGGGAAGTATGATACCCTCAGGTATTTTCTCATTTTGCAGTTCTGGCTAGAGATAAAAGTGTTCATAGACAAACATTTTCCATCCTTTCAAGTGCTTGTCCCCTTGAAAGTACACTTTTTGCAAGGATAAGTGGGGAAGCACAAACCGCAAAGTGTTTTAGTTAATCCTTACCTCCTGACAATGCAACAGGTAGTAGAGATTTAGGGGTATTGACGCATGTTACCAACTACACTGAATATGAGATCAAAAGCTTTGTAAGCTTTTTAATTGGAGAGACAATGAAGTGTAAAGCTTCCCTTGAGAGAAGAGGTTGCTAGAATTTGCCTCCCCTGTAGAAGTGTACACACCACACTGCACATGAGAAGACAAGAGTCTTGCTTCTGCTAACACCCTGGGCTATAAGCATCAAGTTAGTAGCATGTAGCTGTCAGCTGAAATGTTTGTGGTCCATCCTTGCAGGTAGTATCAGTATTCCTGAAGGTAGTAAAAGGACATTTGTATGCTCCGACAACCTGCCTTGAAAAGAAAATTACTTCAGCTGCTATATTTGCAGACTTCTATGACCTTCATAGGATCAAAGATTTGTATTGACATGTATAGGATACAAAGCACAAGGTATTTCTAAAATCAACCTTGACAGATTTCTATAGCTCTTGTAGAGAATGATTATGACTAGAAAGTACCACAATCATGAACTGCCCTAGGAGCCATTCAGTGAGTAATCTTTTACTGAGTTTTGTACCAACTGCATTTCATTGTTACAACTTTCGGTTTTTTCCTCTTTAGCTTTTGTCTTTTTGTGTATGTAATTTCAAGAGCTTTGCATTTGGAAAAATGCTTACCTGGAACATGATGTGCTTCTGGTCTGATGATGTAAAATGAGCAATGGAGCTATTGCTTGGTAACTGTGGCCCATGGTGTTGGAAGTATCTGTGGAGCAGTGAATGAGAAGGATGAGCTGTTCAGTCACACTTACTGTAGGGGCTGGTGAGCTGAGACCTAAGGCAGCAGCCACAGCTGGCATACAGAACCAGCACTGCCTGCCTTTCCACCACTCTAACCTTGGAATTGCTTGTCCAACCATGAGAAGTCTTAGTTTGGCTTCCCTGGCATCAAAGGCAAATCACTGTTCATAGGAGGGTTCTGTAAAGTCAAAAAATGGATGAGGGTGATTAAGGACAGAGCTAAATATTCTGGTAAAGTTGCTGGAATTATATCGAGGCTAATCTTGGCAGATTCTTTTGGGAAGCCTGTTAATTATAAGAACAGTGGTGAGAGAAGTGGTGCCAAATTCTGCCTGGTCACTGGGCATCAAAAATAATTTGGGCTTTGTGGCCTCCAATTCCAGATGAACTGAATCTCGTTTAACAGCACAATGACTATGTGTAATGCTTTCTTTATCGCCTAGCTTTTCCAGTGTGCAGGGAAATGAGTCAGGTAGACTGCAACTCTTACGAGATGCATTACAAGTGGTATCACTGTGCCCTCTGAAAATGAGGGGCCTAGGGCAAAGGTTGGCCTTGTTGGGCCCTCTTGCTTATGTATTAAGGAACCATTAGCTGCACAGCCAAACCAATTCAGGAGGCTGAAGTTGCAGCAGGGAAAATTGCATGAAAATTTTCCAGCAAGATCCCGTTTGTATAATGCTTAACAGCAGTTGTTCACCTAAATGAGTAGAATTGGTTTCTGAAGAAAATGTGATTTCTCTTGTGCCACTAATTGACGCTGTAAACATGTTTAGTAGATCAGCATGATAACTAAAATATCCTCAACCACCAAAGTGGAAAACATGATTGTCCTGCTAACTTGTTGCTGAAAGGAGCAAGTGCACTTGAATTTCTTCATAGTCATGCGCTGCCTGCCTCACTGCGAAGACAGAGCTATGAAAGGCAGGCCTTACTGACAGCACTGCGACAACCACCACCACCTCTGGCTGGTTTTGGTGGGAGAGAGGATAAGCAGGTATTTTGGGAAGGCATTTTGTTTCCTGAGTTTAAAAGCTTTTTTTCTCTAGCCACTTGATGGCTGATTTCCAGGTATGGTGCAGATGCAGGATTAACCATGGGAAGGCTCTGCCCCATTATTCAGGATGTCTTTACTCCGCCACCCCTCTGTGGCAATACAAATGTCTCACCCAACACATACTTTGTTCTCCAGCACACTGCAGTTTTTACATCCTTGAGGCGTCTGTCTCTGCTCCTGTCATGCTGCGAGGTCTGGAGAAAGGTACGCTTCTCCAACCATTCTCAAGATTCCAGGGTCTGAATTAAAAACACTAAGCTCTACAAGCCTTTTGATACTCTCTTGTAAGCAGTGTAGCTTGGCTGCCACCTCCTAAACAAGGAAGTCTTTCATATACTAGGTCTGAAAAGCATAATAGGCATGTTGGGAAACTTTAATGTGAGATGATACCTAAATACTGAAAAAGAAACTTCAGCATTGCCTTATGGAGAGGTGATTGTAAAGGGAGACTCTACTCAGAGCATTTTCAAGCTGCTCTGTACCTATCAGTCTTTTAAGAGAAAGTGATTCCAAATGAGAAAGACTGCTGCAGTAGCGCACCATGGCTTTGGTTTCACAGCCTGCATTTTCCCAACTGTCACTGTATTCTCAATGTTATACAATTCAAGACTTTTTCCGTACCTCAGCAATTCTTTTTCCATTTCACCCCTCGCAAGACGTATACAGTGTTAGGCACTGAGCTGTGTGACCTTAATGTAGCAAATACCAGGCTTGGTTTGATTTTTTTCTGTAAACCTTGAGACACTGACACTGGTCAGTTCCTGACTCTCAGAGATAATTAGGGACTATATATGCCATTCTTAGTTGAGGAAGAAATGGCCATGGCTCATGAGGAAGCAATATGATGCTCTTCAGAGTTTAATGTCATTCATTTTGTGAGCATATTGTCTTCCTTATATGTGAAATGCAGGCCATAAAAGCCAGAAGCTAAAAAGAAGCAATATTTTTGTAAAAGGTAAAGATTTTCCAACATTTGGTGTTTCACTGGAAAGAATCAAATCAGAAAAACAGTAATTACTGACAAGAGTCTGGAGCGCATCACTGAGCATATACACTGCCAAGGCACAAGTTCTCCACTTCTAGAGAAGTCCAGACAAACCAGACAGGATGATTTGGTCTTTTAGTTGATTGGTGTTTAGAACCCAGATGGTATGTTTAGTTTGGGGGTATGTGTGGGAGATCTAATTGGATGCACTAAAATGGCATTGGCTCTATTTAGCCCAGTGTGAAAATGGTAGTTTATGCACCTGTTTGTCCTGCTGAACTGTAGAATAACATGTATTTTTCTGGCAGGCTTGCTACATTGGCAATCTCCCTGTGCTATCTCATTGCTCACCCCACATTACTTACTGTACATCTAGGTTATCTGTTACCAGCAGCAATCCTGAGTCTGTTTTCCACTGATGGGAAGCAAAATGAAAGACATTTCTGGCACTTGGGCTGGTGCTTGAGAAGTGCAGCTGCACTGATAGCTCTGAGCAGAAGCCTGAGCTTTAGCAACTGCTGAGTTCAGGGTCTGAATGGGCCAGTAATTTCATGAGGGTTTTGTATTTGCTGCTATTCAAGTGTGTGCTTACAGGTGAGCATGTTCAGCAGGGGCAAATGTAGACTGACCTCGTGATGTGGGGACAAGGAGAGTACCTAAGCCCAAACATGGCTGTTAACCATGGGCCCAAGCTTTTCTTCAGGTGTGGCAGCTAGGTGAAACTTTTGTGGACTGATGCGTGGCTTGCTAGCTGATACCCATGGATTCAGTTTTTCCAAGCAGCATGTACACCCTGCAAGGACATGCTGTGGCTGGGCCGGAAGACAGAAAGGGGGTCAGAACAACCAGGAAACATGTTTGTTTCTGTTCACAACTACATGTCTTGATAAACCACAGGCACAGGTGGCACTAGAGAAACTGCTTGTTTCCTCTTTCCCTAGTGTTAAATGCTTCTCTACTGATGGAGAGGATTAAGGCAGCGGGGTGAGTCCTGCGCAAGGCATGTGGCTAAGAGAGATCACAGATCTTCCTTAGAGCATCCCTGTGTTGGGTCAGCCCATCCCATCTGGCCTTGTGCAGATGTTTCAACTTGCCAGCAGTTTGGTGATTTTCTGTATGTAAGAGTTGTGGAAATTACACTGCTTATTGAACTGCCACACCGTGGATATGTGATTATATTCAGAAATGATAGAGTTTTGGAATTGGGCTATAGAGAATATCCCTTGGCTTGTTCAGGGAGTCCTTGATATTTGGCCTTTCCAATCAGTAGTGTTTTTCAGCTTGCTGCATTTATTTCACAATGGGCAGCACAACTGCAGAACCCTGTTGATGCTACAGAAAGCACATACAAGACATAGGGCTCTAGAAGCTGTCATTCCAAAAGACTAAACACATCTGGCTTTGGGTTTGGGTTTTTCACAACTTCTTTTGCTGTATACTGGGCGAGTAACAGTTCCCGCAGCAGGCTTCAGGGATCTCTAACATGAAGACCAGATCTAGGTCTGGCACAGTCCTATTGATTTAGGTCTCTGGATTAGCAAGATAGGGGAGCGGGTGTCTGAGTTTCTGAGCATGAATAGTCCCTGCAAAGTCAATGGTGCTTCTCGCTTCATTGAGTACTTCACTAAAAAGAGGATTTAGAAGCACAGTGGTGTGCAGCCTGCTCCTTCAGCAGCTGGCGGGAGCCAGGCTGTCTGTGCAAGGTACATCACCCTTGGGTGCACCTGCCCAGAGGTGCTGAGGGTTACTTCCTACTTTCACTCCTCACTGCAAAGCTACACTGCCAAGTCCCAGGAGGACCCCATCCTGCTTTGCCTGGAGAGACCCATGGGAGACATAGCGCTCCTCAGAGTCAGGAATGCACATGAGGGAGTACACAAGGGAGAGTTGGGAGAGAATAGCCAGGCTTGCTTAAATAGAGAAGTTTTTAATTTTGTTTCCTTTGTTTTCTTTTTAACAGCTTGAAATAAAAAGCATAGCAGGAGTGAAAAATAAACGTATCACTTCTTGGCAGCTCTGTTTCACTCATCAATGTTTTGCAGATGTATTAAAGCTCCTTGCAGCCTAGTGTTTAAAAAAAAAAAAATTCTATTTAGAGGTAGCCTTTATAAGCACCTGCTAAATGAGGTTATCAGGCTGCAGCTTGTTTTCTAAATAGCTCATTACAAGCTTGCTGCAGAAATGTGCATGGGGAGGATGAGGGAGGCTCCTTCCTTAGGTGAGACTCCTATGGCAGTACATTATAACCCTCAGGAGAAACGGGTATGGTATAACAGCAGCTGCTTTTAAGGTTTGTAAAACAAATTATGACTGGCTACAACAGGAGAGCAGTGAAAGTAAAGAGCTATGTCAGAGGCTGAAGACAAATAATTATTTTGATTTAGATAATTTTGGGCTACAGAACTGCATTAAAGACTAAGATTCCACAATTGCTTCTATATGTGTGTGTGCGTGCACACTTTTTAAAGTCCTCGTATAGAAAGAGATGAATTGCGCCTGTCTCTGCCAAGTGTCATGTGTTTACAGCTGAGTTATAAAACACTTTAAAATAGGGGTTTATAATGGAAACACTGACACATACTTAGATATGTTGATGCTAATAGGCACCACCATAATAAATCCCATAGAGGTTTTAAAAGTGATATCTGTTGTTCTGGAAGACGATATACTGGCTTCTGCCTGAAGTGAAGCTTGTCATTTCTGTTCTTCTGAACCATTTTAATCTTTGATGGCATCTAAGAAGCCCTGGATTATAGCTAACACTTCAGATGGTGCCAGTGTGTAGCAAAATAATGTGTTTGATATCTAAAAGCTTTTCCAGTTGCACTATGGGAACCACAGCCCTTTTCAGAACATGTGATTTTACCTGTGTGTGGGTACTGTCCATAAAGGCATTCCAGCTTCTTCCCTATTTCTTAGTTCCTGAAATAAATCCCAAAATGGATCAACTCTGGTGGTTTTTTTTTTTTTTTTGGTATACTGGCTGCAATCACCAAACTATTTGTAGTAATTTTCTCACAGATTTTAATAGGCTTCTGACTTTCCTATAGAAAACAGTAGACAGAAGCATGCTGCAGCATTTAGCATTAGCTGTAGCAAAAACCTTTCACCTAAGCTCTTGTGAGCCCTTTTGGAGGGAATCCTTCACTGTTGCTAGCAAGAGGCAAACAAGTCAGGGCTGGGGCGGGACAGCTGTGCAGCATCATGTGGTTGCTCAGGGGTGTGAAGCTTGCCTGTCACACTCGAGATGGCAAAGCAGATCTGTAGCCTGAGTGCAGTGTTTTGGACTTGAGATGTGTTCCTGGGGATAACATCCTCACTCTGGAAAGCAGTGCAAGCAGGGAACAGGAGTGTTAAACACACAAGTGCTGCTATTCTGTTGGACATTGCTGGAGGCTTTCCTGAGGCTCGCTGCCATAATCTTCCCTTTCTCTTGCATGAGGTCTAGTGACAGCACATTTTTTCACTTTTTTTTTTTGTTGTTGTTGTGTTTCCTTCTTGTTCCCCATGGAATAAAATGTCCCCTGGCGCAGGGTTTGCCCATGGGTGCCAGCAGCCCACTGCAGTCTCCTGCCCCAAGTGAACCCTGTGGGATGAAACTATGCTGACTGTAGGGTGGAAAATTGTGCAGTATGTCTGAGAAGGCTCAAAGAGAAGGCAGAGTGCTGCATGGTCAGACTGGGGCCATGCTTCCACAGGGAAGTGATAAGGGGCCCCAGTTGCTCTGGGGTGAAATGCTCAACTGGGTGCTGGCAGGAAGATGCTGAAAAATCCCTAGACAAAGAAAACAATGTGACTTGACTGTTTGTGTCTTCTGAGCTATGCTGTGACCAATGGTTATTTCAGCTAGGGCAGTAGAAAACATTTTGGTAGAAGCAGATGATTGACTGCATTCTCCTCTCTGCTGGAGGTGCAGTATCACACAATTCCTTTTGTATCTTGAGCAAATTCCTCCCGTAAACCTCTAGAAGCTTCCTGATTTCCCATGCATACCAGAAGGCTCAGGGGAGTTAGATATGCTGTGTTGATTGACGGAGTGGGGAGCAAAGCAACCTTCTTCAAAACCTCAGGCCAGAGACATGAGCTGCAGGCTGGTATGGTACAGCACAGAGTAGGATAAGCACAGGTGCCCTCAGTACCAGGTGGGGGCTCAGCTGCAGTATTTCCAGTTGTAATTTCAGGTCTATGTGCATGAGGAATTCCTTAGTGCAAATGTTAAGTGAGAGCACGTAGTCTGCAAAGTAAACTGTTTTCATTCATGGCTTGGCTTCGCGGACGAAGATTTGGGAAGGGCTTTGCCCACGCTTATTGCAAGCACGTTGAACTTGCTACCGGCTGCCGCAAGAGAAGAGCTCCAAAGCTCCAAAAAGTAAACTGTACAGCCACCATAAAGGCACCAGCTTCCTGAAAGATCACGTTTGTGCACATGGATCTAATATGGTTTCTTCTGCAAAAGGACACGAGAACGTTTAATTCAATGTAGAATCATAGAATTCTTTGGGTTGGAATGGACCTTTAAAGGACACCTGGTCCCAACCCCCTGCAGTGAGCAGTGACATCTTCAACTAGATCGGGTTGCTGAGAGTGCCATCCAGCCTGACCTGGAATGTTTCAAGGTATGGGGCATCTACCACCTCTCTGGGCAACCTGTGCCAGCATTTCACCACCCTCATAGTAAAAAATTTCTTCCTTATATCTAGTCTGAGTCTACCTCTTTTAGTTTAAAACCATTACCAAACCATCGCAGCAGGCCCTCCTAAAAGACTGTCACCGTCTTTCTTTTAGGCCCCCTTTAAGTACTGAAAGACCACAATAAGGTCTTCCTTGAACCTTCCTTTCTTCAGGCTGAACAATCCCATCTCTCTTAGCCTGTCCTCACAGCAGAGGTCTTCCAGCCCTCTGATCATTTTTGTGTCCCTCCTCTGGACCTGTTCCAACAGGTCCCTGTCTTTCCTGTACTGAGAACTCCAGAGCCGGACACAGTATTTGAGGTCTCACAAGAGTGGAGCGGAGTGTCAGAATCATCTCCCTCGAACTGCTGGCCACATATCTTTCGATGCAGCCCAGGACACGGTTGGCTTTCTTTTGGCACACTGCTGGCTCGTGTCCAGCTTTTCTTCCACCAGTACCCCCAAGTTCTTCTCAGCAGGGTTGCTCTCAATCCCTTCATCCCCCACCCTGTATTGATACCAGGGATTGTCCCCACCCAGATGCAGGATCTTGCACTTTGCCTTGTTGAACCTCATGAGGTTCACACTCGCTCACTTCTCCAGCTTGCCCAGGTCCCTCTGAATGGCATTCTGTCCCTCAGGTGTGTCAACTACACTACTCAGCTTGGTGTTATCCGCAAACTTGCTGAAAGTGCACTTGATCCCACTGTTTATGGCATTTATGAAGATACTAAACAGCACTAGTCTCGGTATCAATGGCTGAGAGGCACCACTCATCACTGGTCTCCATCAGGACATTGAGCCATTGACCACTGCCTTCTGGGTACAACCATCAAACAGTCCACCCATCAAACCCATACCTCTCCAATTTAGAGAGAAGAATATTGTGGGGGACTGTGTCAAAGGTCATACAGAGGTACAAATAGATGACATCTATAGCTCTTCCCTTCTCCACTGATGCAGTCATTTCATTGTAGAAGGCCACTAGGTTGGTCAGGCAGGACTCAGCCTTGGTAAAGCCATGCTGGCTGTCTCAAATAACCTCCCTCTCCTTCATGTGCCTTAGTATAGCTTCTAGGAGGACCTGTTCCATGATTTTCCAAGGCACAGAGGTGAAGCTGACAGGTTGGTAGTTCCCGGGCTCCTCCTTTCTGCTCTTTTTAAATATGGGTGCAATCTTTCCCTTCTTCCGGTCACCAGGGACTTCACTTGACTGCCAGCACTTCTTCCAAGACACATGAAGAGTGTCTTGGAACTGGCTGAGGAAGTTGCCCTCAGGACTCTGGGATGCATCTTGCCAGGTCCCATAGACTTATGTATGTTCATGATCTCTTCAAGTGGTCACGAACCTGATCTCTTCCAGTAGGAGGGACTTTGCTCCTCTAGTCCCCGTCTTATCCATCCACTTGAGAAGCGCATCAAGAGAGGTTGTCAGTGAAGCCTGAGCAAAAAATATGTTGAGTAGCTCAGCCTTCTCCTCGTCTGTTATTACCAGCTTGCCAGTCTTGCTCATAAGAGGTGTATGTATTCTTTCACCTTCCTTTTCTGGCTGACATACCTGTAGAAGCCCTTCTTGTTCTTTTCATCCCTTGCCAAGTTCAGCTCCAGCCTCACCTTGGCCTTCCTGACCCCATCCCTACACAAATCAGCAGTGTCCCCATACTCTTCTCAGGATACCTGTCCCTGCCTCCACTGCCTGTGCTGTTCCTTCTTGCCCTTTAGCTTAACCAACAGGACTTGATTCAGCCATGCTGGTCTCTTTCCTTCCTTGCCTGATTTCTTACACCTGATGATCAAGAGTTCTTGGACTCTATGGAAAGTGTCCTTAAAGATCTGCCAGCTCTGTTCTTCTCCCTTGTCCCTGAAGGCCATTTCCCAGGGGGTCCTGTTGACAAACTCCTTCAAGAGCTGAAAGTTTGCTTTCCTAAAATTCAGGATCCTGTCTTTATTCTTTGCCTGACCCTTATCCGTATGGACTGTGAAATCTGGTGTGTAATCACTGTAGCCCAGCCTGCCTCCAGTCTTGACATTACTGATGAGCTCACTTGCATTGGTGATCATGAGATCCAGTATCGTGTCCCCTCTGGTGGGTCTGTCTATTACCTGGCTTAAGAAGTTATCCTCAATGCACTCCAAGAATCTCCTGGATTGCCTACAGCTTGCTGTGCTACTTTTCCAGCAGATGTTGGGGTGGTTGAAGTCTCCCATCAGGACAAGACCCTGAGAGTGTGAAGCCTCCCATAGCTGGAGTAAAGCTGTTGTCAATAGGTTCCCCGTGATCAGGCGGCCTGTAGTAGACACCAACCACAAAGTTCCCTTTGTTGCCTCGGTCTCTAGTTCTTACCCATAATCTTTCAACCTGCTGATGGCTATTCTTCAGGGACAGCTTTTCACACTCTATTAATTTCTTGACATAGAGGGCAATGCCTCCTCCCTTCCCTCCTCACCTGTCCCTTCCGAACAGGCTGTAGCCGTTGACAGCCACAGTCCAGTCATGGGGTTCAACGCACCAAGTTTCAGTAATGGCAACCAGTTGTAGCTTTCTAGCAGCACAGTGGCTTTCAGCTTCTCCTGGTTGTTGCCCATGCTGTGTGTATTTTTGTAGAGGCACTTCAGCTGTGCTGTCAGCTGTGTGACCTTTTTAGAGGAACACACCTTAATTCCTTTGAGGTATTTTAATTGTCTTCCCCTGTTTGTTCCTATTACAGCTCATCTTCGTAAGACTTCAACTGTGGTGCAGTGTCCCGAGCACACCTCAGAGCAACAGGCTAAGGGCTCTCTCTAGCACCCCATCCCTCTAATCATGGTATGTCATCCCACAGCTTGTCACAGGCAAGCCTGATATTATCCCCCAACCCCTTTCAAGCCTAGTTTAAAACCCTGTCAATGAGCCTCGCAAGCTCCTGAGCAAAGACCCTCTTCCCTCTTTAAGAAAGATGAATCCCAACTGAGTCCAGTGAACCTGGTGCTGTGTAGGCCATCTCATCACAAAAAATTGAAAATTGTGGCAGTGACACCAGCCACAGAGCGAGATATTAATGGATTGGGTCTATCTGCTTCATCTAATGTTGCTGCCTGCAGCTGGAAGGAGAGAGGAAAAAATAACCTGTGCTCCGGATTCTCTCTTATCTGTCCTGAGGCCCTGAAGTATCTTTTGATCACTCTTGGATTACAGGTTGTGGTTTCGTTTCCACCCATACTGAAGATCAGTAATGGGTAGTACTTCAAGGGCCATACCAAGTTCAAAAGTTTCCTAGTCATGTCCTTAACCCAGGTCCCATGGAGGCAGTAGACTTCCCTTCCAGAAGGGTCTGTCCAACAGACCCTCTGTTCCCCTCAGAAGAGAGTCGCCTACAGCTATAACCCTTCTTTTCTTCCTTGTCAGGTAGTCATGATATGAGGAGTAGGTCTTTCTGACCTTAGAGACATCTCTGGAGTAGATGGACCATCATCACATCCTCCATTGACTGGCCTTCCACATCCAGATCCTCATACCTGTTCTATAGAGACACCTGAGAGGGCAAGGTTGGCAAGGAGGAAGTTCAGTTGCTGCCCTGAGTGTGGACTTGCCTCCATTAACTCCTTTCATTTAAGCTGCTGTCTTCAGCCTGGTAGGGGGAGAATACAGGGTCCGCTTGTTTTTTTTTTTTTTCTGGTGGGTGCTCCTGCTTCTGTCTCGGGGAGGGCAGAGCTTGGTTCAATGAATCTCTTGCTCAGCCTCCCTGATGCTCCTTAACCTTTTTGCTTTCTCCTGCAGCTCTTCCACCAGGCTAAGCAGATCTTCCACCTGGCTAAGCAGATTATCCACCTGGTCGCACCACACACAGCTCTTCTCACCATTGCCACCTGCTACCATTGAAAGGCTTGGGCACTCCCTGCAGCCTGAGACCTGAACAGCTGTGTGTTGTCGTGGGACCTCAGTCTGGATTGCCACATCCATTCTGGCAAGCACAGTGGACAGAGCTTTCTGCCAGGTAGTTATCTTGGAGCAACCTGAGCTTCTTTATCAGGTTTTCCTTCTAAAGACTGTTTTCTCTCTAACCTGCCTTCATGATGCATCTGTCCCAGAGAGAGATGTCTTTCTCAGGTTAGAGCCCTATTCTTAAGTAAAATGTTGCTCACGGGGGACCGACAGACAGCGTGTGACTTGGGTGGAAACAAAAAGAAAAACCCGTGCAACAAATTCAGTCTCTAAACAAGGCTGTAATTTCGAGAATGGTGGGAGTTTAGAACTGCAGAACTGCAACTCCACAGAACTTTTTTCTATACTGCAAAACTTCAGAACAGCAAATGATGATGAGAAACCTACTGTTTGTTAGACTAATCACCAATACAGCAGTGGTTATGTTGCCTGAATAAATCACTTGTTGCAGGCTGCTTTGTGGTTTCCTGTGATAATTAACAATTCCTGAATTGAAGTTGTCAGACAAGAATAAATGTCTGTATTATGCTAGTATCTAAAGACCCCAGGGTAGTTCCATGTCTACTTCCATCACCTGTGCCTCCAGCATCAGCATGGGAATCAACACAGAAAGAATCCTTCCTTTCAAAACTGTATGGCACTTCCCTGGCGGCCCCTTTCCTTCCTGAGGCTGGTACCTTTCCAAGAAAGGAGAGTGGCTGCTGCTGTGCAGTATATTCTGGCTAATCAATCTATGCCTGTAGTGCGTAGATAGTGTCAGTGTGGTAGCATGTGAACCTCAGCTATAAACTGCAGTAACATAATTTAGGTAGTAGTTGGAAGGAAAATTAAGTTATAAGCTGGTAATACTTGTAGGATTGTTTACTATCTTCTACAGAGCAGAACAAAATGGGAGGGATTGGGAGCATCAGGCTGTTTAGCTTTCTGACACAACTGGGTAGAACTAGCTCTGTCTCAGTAGCATTGCCGTTAGCACTAGGTTTCTCATCTGTGCGTTTTGGTTCCCCTGCAGTGGGACAGCGGATGAACCAGATCCTATTATTCACTTGTCTCAAAGTAGCATGTAAAATTAATAAGCATAGAATGAGTGCTTTCAGATCTTGAGAGAATTAAAGAATGTCAGAGACAACGTGGACTTAAATATGTAGTGGGAAGTAAGCTTCCTTCAGGGATTTCTATAATAGAGATAATGGAATCTTTAAACACAAGAGGGTCAATAAGCTTTTGTTTTGATCTTAACTGCTCTGTAGAAACTGCTCCAATGATGGATATAGTTACAAAACATTGGTATCCTGTCATGTTTACAGCTTGACTTGGGGAATATTGGTAGGAATCACCTGTGCTGTAACCAGCACATTCCCAGACTGCGCCCCTTTGAGGTTCATTGCTAAAGCGCAGATTGGGAATGTTTAAACTGAGTCTGGGCTCGGCCAAACAAAATGATGCTTATGATGAAGCTGTACTGAGTGACTAGTTTGTCTTCTAGGAAGTTCCTCATAGGATCACTTTAAAATCAATTGCCCCAAATATGGCGTGCTTAGCTGATGTATAATTTCTTCAGCTTGATCTTGACCAGTCTTTCCTCTCCTGCATACCTTTCCAGAAAGACCAAATTTAATCTTTTCTCCCTAAACTATGGCAAATTGCATGCTCCTCTTGGCTCAGACCAGAACTGACTGTGGGTATTAACTACTATTGAGTAGCCTTTCCTGAAAATTATAGTAATCAAATGCTATGGTTTGCTTGGTAGGGACTTTTTAATTAGAAAAAAATTAATCAGTTATGTGTTTTATTTTGTTTTTCCAGAGTAGCCCTCTGTAATCTATGGGACACAGTAGAAGGCAGCAGTCAGGGCAATGCCCTGTTCACGTTTAAGCTTTGGGAATTTCCCACGCTTGAGTGCTGACAGGTGCCTTTGAGGTGGCAGGAGGTTTGTGATATATGAGAAAAGTACCTCAACATGGCTTCTAAAGAGATCGGCTGGAGAGGAAATTTTCCTTCATCATAGCCTCTCTTGGCAGATTTCTTACAGGTAAGGCTGGTTATATTCAGTACTAAAAATTATATTGTAAACAAGAAACCTAAGAGGAGCCAGAGGAACATTGTCTGTTAGTTAAAAAATTTTTAAAGTCTATTGTTCTGAAACATGCGTTTTCATTCCTGATGCAAAAGTTCCGTGGTTAAAATCGTGTGCAAGAGACTGTTCCCAACTTTTATCCTCACAGGTATCTCTACTCTTCCCCAAAGAGCACTGTGAGGGTAGTACTGCAAGTCTTTCCTCAACAAGCATAGGTTGACTTCAGTGATATCTACTGAACTAAGTAATGACAGATTGGAGGATGCCTGTGGGTTATTTCATGGCTTTTTTGCTGAGGCGTGTTCAGTTCTTAGGTGATATTTTAGGAGTACCTATTTTAAAATAGAGAACCATCAGCGTGACATTCAGCTTATAAAAGCTTCCAGGATGGGACGGAGGCGTGTGTCTGTAACTCACAGGTGTTATGCCCGCTCCATACCTGACACAACAGCCAAAGGTCTTGCAGGGATAGGAAATTGATTTCACCCAAAAGCTTTCTTCTGCGTGGCTGAAAGAATATGTACTTACACTGATTCCCAAATGATGTAAACTGTGCCCAGAAAGACCAAAGACAACACAGGCTTCTGAAGCTTGTGTTAATACTGAGGCAGTCTAACTGGCTTCACAACTCGGTTTTGCATCATAGCCAGTGTTAAGTGCAAGAGAATGAACAACTCCTCTCTGACTGTTCATGTATGTCTCCTGTTATTCCAGCCAGTCCTCCCCAAAATGCAAGTGCCTCCTTCACTGATCTTTTCCTATGGAGGGTAAGCAAAAATATTTCATTTATAGCTACCAAAAACATAGGTTGTAACTTTTCAGAATGTGTGATTGCAGCTTTTAAAGTCGTATTTGCACTAGCTTTATTGTAGCCTGGATAGCAAGGGTGAAGTCATGCTCTTCAGCACAGACTACACAAGCAGTCTTGCTACATGTTTACTCACATGATTACTTTGATGTCTAAGTTCAACAGAACATTGAATAACTATTTCCATATAATCTTTCCTTTCTTTCCACATATTTTAAGTGGGAAGGAAGAACCACTAAATTCACACTTTTACAGTAAATGAGCTGAATGCAATGCATACATATGTGTATCACTGAAAGAGAATGATCTTCATACATTAAATCTGAATGGTTCACAGTTGTTGTGCAGGCCACAGACACAAAAACAAACCAAATGCAACAGCTGGAGTCACCACAGAGCTAGATAGGAATTTGGGGTGGGAAAATAAGTCAGCAATGTGTATTATTCATCATTTGTCATTTGCAGTTGAGGAAATGGAATGTCCTCTGACACATCTGAAGAAGTTCATGATTTATTGGAAGTAGTGAAAGAAGTATAAAGTCAAATAGTAATATAAACCCCTGGGGTTGTCTTGCTAGAGTCTTTTACGTAGTATTAGAGCCACTGTAAATAGCTGGACTAAGTTAAAAATCCTGGCAAATATTTGGCATGAAATGCTTGAGATACGAAGCTTGGAAGTCAAGAGACTTTAGTCTCATCCAGCATCATAATACTAAAACATGCTAACTTTATTTAAAAACCATTCAAGCTCTCTTTCACCCTACACCCATCCTGTTTGTACTGGAGATGTCCTGGATGATGAATAGCATTAGCTACAGCACCTCAGCTTTGAGGGCCTGTTGTCACAGCACAAGAGCCCTATTAATTCACAGTGATCATAGCAGGCATTGTATGAGGTTTACTTTTGACCTGTGAGAATATTGCCATCGTTGACTTTCAGTAGACATTACAAACAGATCCATTTCATAGGCAGTGGCCAGTAGGAATAAAATTCTTGATAGCTTAAAGAAAGTTATTACATATATACAGGAGGCATTATGGAAATACAGTGAGCCAATAAGAGTAACTGTTTTCCAAATATTACCTATAAACTTATTTTCTGCATGCAAGCCTAAGTGAGCAGCAGCGCAACTTCCTAAACTGGACAACAACAAATGCTCCTAAGAGGCAGCATCACTTTAACAAATGATACGTATGCAACCATTCATACCAGGGCTTGATCCTACACAACCTGACGTTTGTGGCACTCACTGTTTTCTTCCTCTTGCTGCACTGCAGGTTACTTTCTCTGCTTTGTAGACCAGGAATTCCACACATTAGAGCATGGATTGAAACATGAGGAAGAGGGCATACAGAAAGCTGAACCAAGAAATCACTTGTCATGGGTCCAAACACTAGAAAGCACATGCTGTCGAAGTATGCTTGCTATGGTCTTTTAAATAGCACTCAAGCCACTGTAAATAGTTGGGCTCAGACAGAAATAGTGGTGCTGGAGAGGTAGCTTGTGGCTATGTGTTATATAACAACTCCAAAATTCATCTAAATTCTTGTGTTTTGTCCTTGGACGGTGCTTTTCCTCTAAATTATCACAAACATGAGTTTGTGTTAGAAATAATCAGCAAAACACACACAAAAGTCAGCAGACCAGACTTTGTGCACAGTAAGCAGGATAAAAAAATCCAAGGCTTGTCAAGTTAGAAGTGCAAGTCAGTTCAGTGATTCAAACATCAAGAAAGTGTGCACAGCAAATAATGTGGAATCGTGCTATAAGGGATAGTCTAAGGCAAAAGAAAAAGAACCACATGTCAGTGTCAAGTAGCTCCATGCAGTTATAGTTGTGTCAAACAGACTAAGGTCATACTCAGCTGTTATCAGTTGAAGTGGCATCCTCTTGAGGTTAAAACACAAAGTTCCTGTATTTTTTAAATGTCTCATTTTTCTATGTCCAAGAACATATTAATAATATTAGATCTTCCCATCACACCCCTGTCATTATTTTTTTTCCCTTGTACCAGATAATTTTAGCACCTGGCTTCAAGAATGAAGGTGCACATTTCAGCTGGCTTAGATGCAACGGTTCCAAATTCCCACACAGGACATGGTGCTGAGTTCACGCTCTGGCAGTCTGACCATAGAAATTGTCAGCCATTTAAGCAGAGTTCAAACACGGCTTGGCAATGCTGCTTATAGCCCGGGGTAGGCACAGCTGAAGATCAGGAATGTCTAGTGAGTTTTTCCTAAGTGTGCTGCAGGGCAGCCACATCTGTGTTTTGCAACATGTGCAGCTGACTAGCCCAAACGTTTGATAAAATGTTCCTCTTTTTTCCATTGCTATTGAAGTCTCTGGCACCCTTCACAAGTACCTCAGCACCTACTGACATCTCTTTCCTCTGAGAAGAGTATAATGATTTGGCCTGTCTTGTCTATTCTCATTTTCATCTTTGATTTTTTTTCCTTCCCAAATGATAGGTACTTGTAATGCAGTGTGATGGCTTCCCAGCTGCATGTCCACTTTGGACAGTCTCTTACATGATCCATATGTAGCTCTGTTCTTTATATTCTTCATAGTCTCCCAACAATGAAGGTACCTTTCAGTGTGTGTTGCTGTCAGCAGGCTAGCCCCTAGCCTTCCTGCTAAAGAAGTAAGTGTTCCTGAATCAGTCCAAGCTTTCTCTTTCTTGCCCAGCTGGTTTTTCTACTGGTGAGCTGACAGTTAGCAACTATGATGCGGTTGCCTGCAGATTCCACTACCCTGGTCCCTTACAGGGCTATATGCCACATACATCACCTTTCACTGCGTGTGTGCTGAAGATTTGCTAGGACAGAAAAGCACTAGAAGGGTGCTTTTTCTGCAGAGACTGTAAGTGAATACATGGAATGAAGTGTGAAGGCAGGAAAGCGCTGTTTTAATCTCATGGAAATAAACATTTACAGCTTTTCTGACCTTTTCTTGTAGATCATGTCAAGCCCTTCATCAAATTCAGCATGATTTGAAATTCAGAGCAACGCGCCCTTTAGGCTGTTACATTAAAGTCCAGATGTGAATGAATGTTCAGGCTTGATCTGAAATTTTCCACCAACTTCCAAATTCATAACCTCCAGGCAATTGCAAGAAGGCTGGCTGCACATGCCTATTCATTGATCCCAAACAGGGACTCTTTGTATGCAGTGGCAGAGGGATGATGTGGTTTCCCACTTACTGCTTTGAAATAACAGTAACTTACTAACACGGCAATTTTTTGAGAACCTGCTTTTGGCATGTTTTGTTGTAATCTTTAGTTTGCAGGCTATTTTCTTAGTTACTCTACTGAAGTATTGTGAACATCTAGGATAAAGACATTTTTCTTATTACCTAAATTTATACTTCTACTGCAACATCAAATATTTTGCAGCTGTTCTTCACTTAACGTCACAGATCTGTGTCATGATGATGTGGACAGAATCTCTTAAGAAGGGTGATGCAAATAGGACTTTGGGAAACCTACTTTGACTTTGGTCCAGGAGGTAGGGCAGAATTTGTGATGATATTCTGGGGGAAGCTTATATTGCTGCAGGCCCAGGGACAGGAGTGAACATGTTTCATCCACTTACCTGCCGTACTACTTCTGGTTTGTGCCAGCAAGGAGGGAGTCTCCCCCAGCCTGGATTGCAATTGCCTAGATTGACTGGCAGCTCTGTTTGGCATTACTGTGTTGCTGTTAATTTATAGCTCCAGCTCCAACTCCATTGTCCATTTCTGCCCTGTAATTTGCTTGAGGTCCTACATGAGGGCATATCCTTACCCCAGGCTCAGAGGGTACTTTTTGCATAGTCAGCAAGTGGCCTTTTCCCATTTCTTGTGTTGCTAAAGCAGCTTTTGAGGGACTGGAATATAGAAACACTCTTTCTCTAGATGGATGCAGGTCTTCAGCTTCCTGCTGAAATTTTCTCCAAGTGCTCACATTTCTAACACCCCAATGATGTAATTCTTGTGTTTACAGTGTCATTTATGGTCTAGACAGCTGTGGTGCACATTCCTCAGTGACCAGCCAGCCTCGGCCTGTCTCAGGTACCTTGGTTATTTTGGCTAAGCCTGTAAAGCCTGCTCCTGCTCTTAGCTCATATCCAAGAGTGAGACAAAGCAGGGATGCCTCTTGTACTCATTTTTTGCTTGTGTATATGCCATTAAAAAGAATGTAATAATGTAGTGTGTTTATTATTGTCAATAATTTGCTACAACAGGTTTAGATTTTTTTAGCCTAATTACATCTTTTTATTAGGTGTAGAAACACATGGTTGAACATCTCTTCTTAAAAGGGAAGAAATAAGGATGCTTGAGACAGCAAGGCAGGAAAAGTCTTCATGGATTCTTCAAATGGTTGTCCATCTACTTACAGATAACAACTCAATGCCAAATCTGTGACCTGAGTCCCACCACCCCTAACCCACCTAAAGGTTTCAGAAATTTGAAGTTTGCATGCAAGTGTTGCCCCTTGGCCCCTCCTGTAACTTCATGGTTACTGGAAAATCACAGTGATTCACTCTGCTAGTGCCTCATGCACATCCTGTATTTCTTCAGACTTCCCCGTTCTCTTTCCTTCTCTTTCTGCCTCCTCACCCTCATCCAGCACTGCACACGCTGTTCTGAGGTTGCAAACTGCATTGCGCTAGACACCCTTCCGCCTTCCCACCCTGTGATTTCTCTCCCAGCCCATGGTCAGAAGTTTTTGCTGGAGCTGGGCTTTCTTACTGAAGAAATGACCTGAGCTGTAAAGCTATATAGCAACATAGGAAACTTTCCAAAGTCAGGCACATTTTTAAACCCTTTGAATTTCATACAAGAATGAATCATGGAGTCATTTTCTTCTCACACTGAATAGGGAACTGCATTCAAACTGAGAAGCAAAATGATTTGTTAAGTGACTTTGTTTCATGTTAAGACATCCACCCTAAGCTTTCTCAACTCCCCCTCTGCTTTTTTTCCTAATTTTGAGAATAAGACACAGTTCTCCTCCATCCAAAAAATTAAATGAAACGTCTTGTTCTGTGGTCAAGTCAAACATTTTACTCCACTGTGAATTCTCCCAAAAACCAGATAAACTTCTTTAGGTTGACACATAACAAAAAACGTTTTCTGTGTCGCCAACATACGGAATGAATCCATTATTCACACAGCTTGAGCAAAAGGACTGGAAAATGAACTCGGTGTTGCGTTTGACTATGCCTATCCTTGGAAAGGGAGGATGCTTCAGTCAGCTACAGATTGGTGATGTCCTCAAGTGGTACGGGTACAAAGTGTGATGAGGTGGCCTTAGGCACAGGCTTGGTGTGGACAACAGTACTGGAGTGTCTTTTTACACAAATACCCATAAGTTTTGCCACAGCATCCTCCATTTTTTCTGCATGGGTGCGGGTGAGCCGTGAATGTGGTGCTCTTCCCCAGGGATGATTATCATTACCTCGACAATGCACACAGCCCCACTAATTCTCATAGCAAATGACCCAAGGTAGCTCATCTGAACTAAGGCTGCAATTTGACAGAGTATTGCATTCAGTTATAAGGCTGGAGCCTGCTGCTTTTCTTTCCAGGTTTTATTAATCTCAGTATATATTGCTGTTGGCTGTGCTTCTCAATAGCTGGTGGTTTTTGTGCTTCAGATGGAAACCAGGCACATAGGAGGAGCTGTCTTCAAATGCAAGCCTTGAGGGGCCTGAACTTGAGAACATTAGCATGCACTTGTGTTGTGCCACCAAGTGCAGGAAGCAATTTTAAAGCATCTGCACCTTTGTTTACAGGGGCTGTCTTCAAGGACTTACCTAAGTGATGTGAAGCAAAGCAGACATGAGAGGAAACTGCGCTGCTCAAGCAGCATCTCAGTGCTGACATCCCCACTGAGCAGTAACGCATCTAGGCTATCTAATAGCCTTGATGGGTACATGCATCTTTATGCTGATGCACGAGAAGTTTCATTGCCAGCAAAGCAGGAGAAATGCACTCAAGCTAATGCATTTGAGCATCCTAGGAAGGTGGAATGTGGCTAGGTGGGATTCCTCTAGCTAAAGGGGAATCTGGGCTGTGTATTGTTAAAAAGAGCTTGAAATACATTGAAGGTCACTGTAGCTTCATCAGCAGAAGTTCTGACTCTTATACCGTTCTCAGCCCCTGGAAAAGCAATTTCTTTCCCTGCTCCTGTGGCAGGATGAAGAGCATTTGGGGATGCTTCTTTTGCCCTTTGCTCCCTGGTTTTACTGGAGTGCTCACTTTGGCTGAGTCCTTGGCCATGCTGGCTACTCTGGGGTGTCTGGCGCCTCGCCTGGTGGCACCCCTGGAGAGTGGGTTCAGTTATTACCATGCTCACATTACACAGCACTTTTAGGGTCTGTACAAATATCAATTAACCCTTGTAGTATCTGAATGATGTTGTTAAGTGCGTATTTAACTAAGGAAAACCAGCTTATTCTCCCGGCTCTTGGGAGATAAGAAAGGATCGAATGCTAGATGACAACATGGTCAGGGGGTGACTCATTCTATCATCTTTGAGGAGGAAATAAGACAAATCGAGCCTTTCCTTATACAAGACTTCCTGTTCTTCTGAAGAACAATAGAAGAGAAACTGGAATTGCAGAAGGAAGGATGTAAGCCAAGAAGTAAGCAGGAATAAAGGAGGGAGTAAGACAGAGTGGCAGCAAGAAGGACTAACTGCCAAAAAGCAAAGATGTGACAGTGAAAACAAGCCCACCAAATGACAGAGGGAGTTACACTGAGACACCTCTGAGGATATGGATTTGCTGAAAGGGCCGTTTGCTGTGTAGCTCCACTCCTCTGACAGCATCTGCTACACTGTGTTCTCCGTGTGTTCAGTATTGCTTGTACAATGGTCACCGCAGGAAAAGGCAGGCAATGACAAATATCTGTGAGCTCGGTTATTCATGACACAAAAATCTTACACTGTGTCGTACCTTATAGTTCAAATGAACCAAGCACACTAGATGAAAAAAACCAAGCGTGGTTTTCAATCACCCTCTGTTACACCTTCTGCAAAGACACCTTGTGGGTCATTTTCATTTTCCACGATACTGCTATGGAGCTGACCATGGTTCACTGAGAAACAGCTGTGGTGCTGGACATGGCAGCCACATGGCACCCGTCTGGAGTTCAACACAGATGGTTGCCCCAGCCTTGCCTGATGAGCTCAGACTCTAGCCTATCCCCCCACTTCACATTATGTATGTGTTGAGACCTTTGTGTATAGATCAGCCTTGAATTAATAGCAACACACAGGTGATAACCTGAATGAATACTTGCAGACAAGATAGGTACTTATTTGTATCAACTTGGGAATATTACAGCTTTGCATGCATTTAGTGGTTTTGTTCTGACCTGTAGCACATGTTCAAGTAGAGCAGAACAATAACTGTCTCTTCCCTTAAGGTACCTATTGAAGTCATCATATGGCTAAAAAGCTTCAAACCATTGTGATGAACATAGCTCATGACCAACACTTTCTTGGAATTCTGTTTCCCACATTATGATCTAGAGGAGAGGGGGCTAAAGCTCATAGCTATTGGAGCAAATGTCCATGTTGTTTTTGAAATGTTCCTATTTAATGCAAGGCAAAACATTAGGAGAGTTACTGAAGGGCAGTGGGGAATAAGAGTGGATTTGTATTTAAATAAGAAAAGCTAGACCATGGTAGAATGTTTTGCTAAGCCAAAACTTGTCATAAAGTTAAACATGGGTAAGTAAATTGTAGTAAAAAGTTGCACATGCTGTTATTGACTTTGATTGCATTTTTAATTTTGTCCACTCAACCTATGTGTTCCTGGCTTGCAATTAAGACCTGACAGTGAGAGAATGAACAGCAACAAAAAATTGAATCAGTCATTTTTTTGAAAGTAAGCCAAAGACAACAGTATGAAGAGAAATGAAGAAACTTGTGAAAGATCTGCTTATTGTTGTGTTTCCAACATTCAGTTCCTTTGCTTTAATAGTGCCCAAAATACCAGTCACATGTTAGGGTTGGGAAGCAAAATACACTATGTTTTCTGATGATTGAGTGGTTTATTCTAAAGGCACCACAGGAGAAGGATGTCTTGGGTCTTCAGCAGGTTTGAAATGTTGTACAAGGAGTCAGAAAGAAATTGATCTAAAAGATGCAGTAAATGGATTTACAAGTCTTACTGACTATCCTGCTGACTTTCCATTTTCAAAGATCTCCTAAGTCAGGTCTCTATGAAAGGCCCTCCTTCTGGATATTCAGCCTACACAGATGCTGGCATTCAGCATTGATATAGGCTTTTGTTTGTATTGGAAAAATACAAGAGGCAGATTGATGAAGCTTTTTTTTTCTCAGATTTTGGTGATCTGAAATAATAAGTGTTTTGGAGTATCCTTTGTGCAAAACCTTGAACTTTTGGGATGTTGTGATGGCACATGAATGACATTTTATTTTACTTTAGTCCTCTACAGAGTTGCAAAGTACTGTGGCTGTATAGCTGTCAGGTTTTATTCAAAACACTTTGGAAATCTGGATCAGGTATTTACTAGAATCACAAAGTTGGATGGGAAAGGCTGGATGGTTTTTCTTCCCTTGCTCAAACCTCTGACTTTTTACTGCTGTGAGAGAGTATGGATGTTATCTGAATGTGTGTTGTCACAGTCTTTGTGTGATCTTCTATATTCAGGCCTGGAAGAAGCATGTCAAAATGAAGAACTGGCCACCAAGTGGCTTAATGAAGATGCTGTGCCTGGAAAGTGTGTGTCTGACATGCATGGCGGTTGAGGAAAGTGCTGTGGACTTTGCCTACCTAGACTTTAGTAAAGCTTTTGACACTGTTTCCCACAGCATTCTCCTGCAGAAACTGGCTCCTCGTGGCTTGGATGAGTGTACTCTCTGCTGGAAAAAAACCTGCCTGGATGGCCAGGCCCAGAGAGTGGTGGTGAATGGAGTTCAATCCAGCTGACGGCCGGTCACCAGTGGTGTCCTCCAGGGCTCAGTACTGGGGCCTGTTCTCCTTAACATCTTTATCAATGATCTGGATGAGGAGATTGAGTGCACCCTCAGTAAGTTTGCAGATGACACCAAGTTAGGTGGGAGTGTTGATCTGCTTGAAGGTCGGGAGGCTCTACCGAGGGATCTGGACAGATTGGATCAATGGGCTGAGGCCAATAGTTGAGGTTTAACAAGGTCAAGTGCCAGGTCTTGCATCTGAGTCACAACAGCCCCTGCTTCGGGAGGAGTGGCTGGAAAGCTGCCTGGTGGAAAAGGACCTGGGGGTGTTGGTCGACAGCCAGCTGAAGATGAGCCAGTAGTGTGCCCAGGTGGCCAAGAAGGCCACCAGCGTCCTGGCTTGTATCAGCAATAGTGTGGCCAGCAGGAGTAGGGAAGTGATTGTTCCCCTGTACTGGGCACTGGTGAGGCCACACCTTGAGTACTGTGTCCAGTTTTGGGCCCCGCACTACAGGAGGATGTTGAGGTGCTGAAGCGTGTCCAGAGAAGGGCAACGAAGCTGGTGAAGGGTCTAGAGAACAAGTTCGAGAAGGAGCAGCTGAGGGAAGCGGGGTTGTTTAGCCTGGAGAAAAAGATGCTTAGGGGAGACCTTATTGCTCTCTACAACTACCTGAAAGGAGGTTGTAGAGAGGTGGGGGTCAATCTGTTCTCCCAAGTAACAATCAAAAGGACAAGAGGAAATGGTCTTAAGTTGTGCCAGGGGAGGTTTAGGTTGGATATCAGGGAAAAAAATTCTTGCAGAAAGGTTGTGAAGCATTGAAACAGGCTGCCAGAGAGTTGGTGGAGTCCCCGTCCTTAGCGGTATTTAAAAGACATGTAGATGTGGTGTTTAGGGACATGGTTTAGTGGTGACCTGTCAGTGCTGGGTTAATGATTGGACTTGATGATCTTAAAGGTCTCTTCCAACCAAAACAATTCTGTGCTTCTGTAAATTCTATTCTGATTTGGCATTATAGAGTAGGTGTGACTTTTGGGGTTTGGTAGTGAGAATCAGGCCAGCATTACCTTGTTTGATGAGCTGTATCTGTGGGAAGGGATTATTATAGAGGGAGAAAGGGGTCTGAGGAGAAAAGCTTGGGATTTCAGAAAAACCTATACTTTCACATTTTATATTTAATTGTATGGCTCTAAGGCTATTGCTGTCCCACGAATTTGGGCCAGAGCTTCCATGGTCAATTCTGGAGAGCTTTCAACTGCTCTGTCACTAAAACTGAGGACAGGAGGTCATCATGGAAAATGTGGTATCCTGAGCAGCAATGGCAGTTCTGCTTGCTTGGAGCATCTCAGCCTGGGACTGAACGGAACTACAACAGCAATCTTTGAGAAAGACACAGAAAAATAGAAAGGACCCATGAGTCCTCTGGAAAGGCACAGAAAAATGTCCCTCTGTCCCAAAGTTAGTTTCCTAACCAAAATTGTTCTTTTGCAACATCTCCACATTAGGTTACTCTTTTGAGGAGGTGAATATTTTTAAGCTTGAGGGGAAAAAAAAGAAATTTTGAAGTTATTCCAGTTTATTTAGAGAAAATTACCAAGTCATGGTCTATCCTTTCTTTGTACCTTCAGCATAGAATCAAAGAATTATTTAGATTGGAAAAGACCTTTAAGATCATTGAGTACAGCGTTAACTTGGCACTGCCAAGTCCACCACAAAACCATGTCCCTCAGCACCACATTTACATGTTTTTTAAATATCTTCAGGGACGGTGACTCCACTGCTTCCCAGGGCAGCCTTTTCCAGGACTTGACAAAGTGATGAAATTTTTCCTCATGTCCAATCTAAATCTTCCCTGGCACAATTTGAGACCATTTCCTCCTGTCCTATCACTTGTTCCTTGGGAAAACAGACTGACACCCACCTCACTACAACATTCTTTCAGGTAGTTGTAGAGAGTGATAAGGTCTGTCCTGAGCCTTCTTTTCTCCAGGTTCCCTCAAACATGGAGAGAGAATGGCAGAGTTCAAGCAGAATTTTACCTATATTTTAGCTTGTTGAATGACAGCCATTAATGAAAATTCGAAGGCATTCTGCCAGGGTTAACAGCCATGGAAATGTGAGACTAGGTAGGGAATCCTTAATACCAACCCTCCAAAAGTCTACTTTCATCTTCAAAAGCATTTTTGTTAATCAATAGACATCCAAACAAGGTGTATAAAGAACAGAGAAATACTTTTCTAAAAGGCAAAACTTGCAAGGAAGGTCTTTTTCCCATTTGTAAATGTATTCTTCTGGCTCAAAACAGCCATGATGTATTGGAAAGACAGGAAAAGAAGAGTGAAACTTAAAAAAAAAAGGCAATGTTTCATTGTGGTTTTTTTCTTTAAACTGACACAATCAAAACTTTTTTCTCTATTTTTCTCAGCACCATCCTTTTTCTCACCAGAAGAATGCCACTGTCAGATTTGGAAGCTGCTCTCCTCCTTCCAAAGGTCATTCCTGCAATGCCTCTCTAGCTTTCAATATATCTGTGTCAGCTTTGGCCAATTTAAATTAGATTGGATGAAACAAGCAGAATCACTGCGAAAACTGGGAGCTCTAACCAAGCTAGGTGTGAGTCTCACCGTTTACTCACACTCAGTCAGGCATTCTGCCTGTGTTAAGCTTCACGTTGCTTTATCATCCTGCTGGCGGTAACCAAGTCAAACTACTGCCAAACTGCCTTGCCCACGTACGTCTGCATGAGCACCTTATCTCAGCTCTGATTGTGACAGTAATAGCCTCACAGTGCCAGCACACTTCTAAGGCAGCATCTTTCCATCACGAAAATCCAGGCCTGCAGTTTGGAGGGGGAAATCTGTGAAGCAGTTATTGCAGTGTAATAGTTTCCAAATATTTGTTATCAGCAGTGTGGGAACAGCAGCTTGAGTAAATTTAGATGAAGATTAGAAAAATATTTCCTGCCTGTGAAAGTAGAACAATATGCCAAGAACGTGTGTGAAGACATAATTTGGTGCTTCTCAGCTCCACATTGTAAGGAACAGCCCTGAAATGTCAGGGAAGGATGTGACTGCTCTAAGTGATTGATCTTCTTTGTTTTTTAAAATCTATATCCTATGTATTAGATACCTATTGACACTCTGGGGTTAACATAACTATCTCCATATGTGAATAGATTGTGAAGACACATGGGCTGATGCAAGCAGACATTGATTTGAACAATATGCTAGGTGTGTCCTTGCATGATGGATCATGAGAAGGGAGAGGCTGGTGGCAATCTCTTCAGACAGGAAGAAGTCTTCGTACCTTCATTTTCCATCTCTTCCTCCCCTGTGACTGCACAGGCCTCGTGTGTCCCCGGCACTGCCTTCACCTTCTATAAGTGTCTGAAACTGGGGAATGAGAAAGAAGTTTCTTGTGCTGAAAACACGAGCACACTGATGAGGGGGAGGGCAGGGTGAAGGAGCAGTAGATGTGGAACAAAAGGAGGAATTAGATCCCCCGTGATGTCAGGATAAATCTCTGCCTGGAATACAGTTCCAGTACAAAGTTCTTGTGAAGTAATTTTGGGCATGCAGATAGACCACATCTGCTGTTCCTTGACGCCAGCCTGTGAGCATGCTTTTGCCCCTGGTATATGTGGAGCAACGCTTTCCCTGAGAGGGGAGAGAGACACTGGTGTATGTCTGACCTGGAGTAAAATCATCCCCATGGGTGGCTACCCAGAGTAGCCAACAGCATCCTGTTTGCTCTCATTTCAGCTTAGCCTGTGGTAAGCTGTTTGTGTACTGTATGCAAAGATCTTAAGAAGAAAACAGCTTGTTTAAGACTTAAATATCAACTTTCTTTTTTTCTAAAGGAGATAGGATTTCCTAGCATAGTTCAGTCTGAAATTTATTTATAGTATTTAAATTTGAATGCAGTAAAAGTTATGAACCCTGACAACGAATATCTCAGTAGCTCCACAGCCGTGTCACAGAGGATGTCAGCAGGGCCTTTGGCATCACATGATATGATTAATATGAAATTCTCTGCTGTTGCCCTATATCACTACAGTGTTTAACATCTTTTTCTCAATGGATGCTGAAGGTGAGCATAAGTATTTTGTGCTAGGAGGCAATTCATTATTCCAGGCCCAAAATCCCCTGCTACAAACCACGACACACCATCATTCAAATGACCTGCACAGAACAGGGGAAAAATATCCAGAGAGAACCCAATTTTTTCCTCTTTCCTTCTGCAACTTTTTCTTCCCAAGCACTGTAATTATAAGCAGGCAGATAATTTGGATGTTGAAGCATATGGGATACAGGGCTGTCCTCTCTATTTTATTTCGTGCACAGCTACTCTGCAGTTATGATAGCAGCAGGGGCTCTAGGCAGCCTTGCTACACAACAGCCTTTTTTAATAGTGCATTTTTCTTTCATGTTTTTGTGCTAAAAGTATATCAATGGTGAAAAGTTTTGGTCTAAATTTTACTGTAATTTTTTACTTTCGGAATTTTGTTTTGGCCGGTATCCATCTCTTACGTTTTGTGATTTAGCCTAGACCAGCAGGCGGTTTTTGTTCTTTTTTCTTTTCTATGCCATCATCTTTCCTTTCACTCACAGTAGCATGGGAATAGATTTTCCAGTGGCACATTTCTAGTGCCATTTTCAGCGGCACGTGTTATGAAAAACACAGTACTCTTCATGTCCTTTGGTCAAGCCGTTTGTTGTGTCTGTGTATATGTGGATGTGGAGATAATATTCACATTTTAGTGGTTAATTACAGACTAAGTAATTTTTGCCTGATAGAAATCTTAACCATTGTATAACAGAAGAAAATAATAGGAGCATTGGACAAAGAATGCTAAACAATTCAACCTTGAATGCACAAATCTCATTACTGGATTCCTTTTGTGTCAGGCCTGCTATATTCTGTTCTGCTGTTGATTACTGGGGTTCCCACTGACCCAGCTATCACATAATTATGAGAAACAGGACATGCACAACAATAACAGCAAGGGCCCAGAAAGGAAATTACAACATTGTGTACATTTGCCACATATACAAAGACTTGCTCCAAGATGACAGATGTATGGTTCAGGAATGGTCGGTGCTGCGGTGGGACTAGGAGAAGCTCATCCAGTGTTGGGAAGATCGGTCTATGCCAAGGGTTAGAGCTGGGCCAGGCACTAGGCAAATGGCATATGCTCTGTATTAACCCTCTCCCTTCCCAAAGGGGAAGAGAAAGGGAATAAGGAAGAGAGACTTACGGATTGGAAAACTAAGACTGCTTTAATGAAAATAATAAAATGATATATATAAAAATATATGAAAACCCAAGAATGAAACACCATCCCCCCCAAATGGCAATCATGTCACCATCATCTCTGGTGCTGTGGGGCAGGCACTGGGGAAAGCCCAGACTGGATTCAGCGACAGACTGGAACTGGATTCTGGAATTGGATTCTGGAATTGGATTCAGGAATGCATGGATTGGGATTGAAGGCAGAATGGACAGAGTTCTCCTTGGACACCAGCCATTAAAGTAGAAAACTGACCCTTGTGTTCCTCAGCTTTATACCAAATATGACATCTATGGGATGGAACACCTTGTTGGTCAGTGTAGGGTCACCTGTCCTGTCCACTCCTCCCCGCAGCTGCGGCCTCTCACTGCACCCCCAACATTGTACACAGGATTTAGCAGTGACCTTGGTCTTCAGAGGAGCAAGTGTAAGCAAGAGCCTTTCTGCACACCAATTCTTGGTAGTAACTGTAAACATCAAGTGCTGTCACTTCTAGAAGCAGACAATGTCTGCAAAAATACGCCATTCACTTCAGACAGTGCAGTTACTTAGAACAGACTGAGCTGGAAAGTAAAATCACTGAACAGAATTAGTTCTAACTCAAACCAGAACAGTGTGTCTCACAAGCTCAGGTTTGTGCTGGTCACAAACACTGGGGTTCAGGTGCAGGGGAATGACTCGATTGGTAGTAGCAGCTGGAGAGCATGGCTTTCCCACAGAAAACCACTCAGCTGATTGGTCCTCAGCTGTAGGGCACAGCGGACACTGGGAACCCCCTGTCCTAGGTACCAGCTGCCATGTGCTTGGACATATAGTTCAAAACTCCAGACTTGAAACAACATCTGGAGGAAACAAAACAGTCTATCTCATTCAGAGGAGGGAGACTAGACAGCCCCAAACCCCTCCTGCTCTTACAGTGTATGACAATTTGCTCTTTGGGGGTTTTTTTGTGCTAGGCTTTGAGACACACCAGAACAAGAAAGAAGTAATGAAACTGTGCTGGGCAGAGAGTTGACGCTGTTGTGTTTTGCAACAGCAATCCATTGTAAACTGAAGAAAGCTCCACTTGACACATCAGGGTACATGGCAGGAGGTGCACTGCTGTGTACAGTCATGCAGCTATATCTAATGACACTAACCCTCTGACTTGACTGTCTACCTACCCCATGACAGCAAGCTGGTGGGTCCCTGGGGGCATGGGCTTCTTGCCTAGAGCCCATTTTGCTGGCTTGACCATCATCTGTGAGGAAGAAACTGACCCTGAAGGAAAGCTGTGACTCTCAGCAGCCCAAGGTACAGCTAGTATGGCCATGCCTGGCTGGGTGGATACAGGTGCCAAAAGAGCACAAAAGAGCTCTTTCCAGCCTGGCTTTCATGCATGATGAAGGTGCATGTGCGCTGTAACTGAAGGAGTGACCGTGGATCCCAGCAGGCATCAGGGAATGTCTGTGCCTCTGGGGCACTCAGGCTGAACATCAATCCATGTCTACAAAGGCCTTTTAGTCTCTGTAGTGTCTGTTTGATTGTATTCCTGAGTGCCCGTGTTGTCCAAAACCTCTGTGGCAGGTGTCATGGTGTGATGTTGACATGAGACCCCTACCTGCAAGTGCAGAAATGGTAGATGCCAACAGCTCAGGTACTTTCATCAGGTACAGCCACCACTAAGGATGCTGCTGATGGCAGATCCCAATGTAGCTCCTGGCCCGAGGGCGCACGCAGCGAGAGTCAATGCTGGGGTTTGCTGGCAGGTAGGGAGACCAGGTGCTGCAAGTAGGGCTGCACAAGATGTTGCAGCTGGTACGGGTGGGACTTTCTTGTGTTTCCTTGCTGCCAGTGCCCTGTTCTCCCAGCACTGCAGGGCTCTGCCTTGTCCCTCACAGGGTGCTGTTTGAAGGATGCAACTATACTGTCAAGAAGAAGATACATGCAGAAGAAACCTTAAGGTGGCTGATCCTGGACTCATTTTTGCGATAGCTGTAGAAGTTTCCAGATGCTGATCTTACTTGTCTTCACCTTTGTTTTACCGTCGTGAGGAGTTCTGTACCTCCCTCTTCCCTCTCTGCTCTCAGCAGGCAGGATAATCCACTGACCTGGGATGGATGAGAAATACCAACCTTGGTATTAACCTCTCCTTTTCCAGGTGTACTTCACTTCTAGTGGGTTCATAACATTTTGGGAACTTAACAGCTGAATGTGACTTAACTTCTCCTGTGCAGACTTTCTTTGGGTTTTGTTGTTGTTGTTGTTGTTGTTGTTGTTGTCGTCGTTGTTGTTTGGTTGTTTTTGGTTTTTTGGGTTTTTTTTTTTAAATACATATTTGAAATACAAATCTGAGGGGGCAGAGAGGCTGGGTATAGATTTTTGGAATTTGTCTTTCTGTTGCATAGGAAGAAGATTTTTTCCCTTTTTTTTTTTTATTCCTAGATCTGGTATATGCTAATGGTTTCTGTGACATTGCTTATGGACACAGTAAAAATATAAATTCCAAGATGTGGTAATAGCCATTAGTTTGGTGACAAAAGTATGCTTGAATGGGAGACATAGAGAGGAATGACATCTGTGTTAATGCAGTAGAGGAGGAGGTAGGGGAGCTGTGTGCCAGTGGAAAGGCTGCAAATGGAAGTAAAAAGGAGTGTAAAAGCACAGTGGGTCATCTAGGTTCCTCTTGTTATTTTTGTGAACACCTTCTTTGTCCAAAAGAGACATTACAATGGGCTGGGTTGTGTCTGCTAGAGGTGTAGGAAGCATTGCTGGCACTGAATGGGATGGAAGGATCTCAGAGGAAGGACCAGATGAAATTGTGGATGAACTGACAGATGTAGTGTGGGATTTGGTGCTGTATACACAGGGTCACTCACTCACCAGGGAAAAAACATTTCTGCTATAAGGTTGTTGGCTGGCAACAAAGGAAATTCCTGAGACCCTATGCTGAGCATCAAGTAGGTATAACTATAATGGACCTGTGGGGGAAAAAATGCAACCCTAGGTCGTGTCGTTAGTTAGGGAAATACCTTGTACGTGACAGAGAGTGCAGCGCTGAAGAGATCCCATCTGGAAATGTGTATATACCTCTTATCTCCTGTGTTTAGTGAAGGCTCTCAGATGGGAGGAGGGAGGCTCCTGGGACTGTCACAGCAATGGTAGCCTGCCCTAAGGGACAGACTCTCAGGTTCTTTGCTGTCAGAGCAAGGAACATGGCCACTCTCTGTAAATAGCTTGGGAAGCAATGTGGTTGAATGCCAAGAGGAAAAAGAGAGAGTACAAATATGAGAAAATACCTACTTAAAGACCAATGCATAATAACTATCCCTGAAAGTCTGAGTGGGGAATGAGCAGCAAATTCCTTTTGACCATTGGAGTGAGGTGTTTTGACACATATTTGTACTGGTGGGGACATAAACCTGTTTCTACATTTTGCTAAATCTATTTACAAAACAATACATTTTGATGCATTTGGCTGGGGCAGAAGGGTCTGTCCTCCATGTCCCTTCCAGCCATGTTTTCCATGGGAGCTGGATTCATAGAAGACTTTAGTTTAAGTAATGTTTAGAGCAGATCTGGCATGGAGACAGCTTCTTTAAAGGTGTAAGCCAGTATCTTAACAGCGGTTCCTAGAAACAATGGAGATTACGTGTTCCTCTTACACAGTAAGAGATGGTCCCTTACTCAATGCCAAACTGCCAATCTTCAATCATGTTTGTTAAGAGTCTACCAAGAACTATTTTATCAAAGAGGAAAAGGTATAATTTTTATCTACATTTACAGCGAAAAAGCCTCCAAGACTCATAGTGTTGTGCAACTCTGAGCTGACACACAACAGCCCCACGGCACTGCCAGACTCCGGTTGTAGCAAGCTGGGTACCACAGGTCACTTCATTGTGATGCATTTCATTTGAGCCATATCTAGAGAGGTGGCAGTTACTGGTTTGGATGTGGCAGCTTTGTCATGGTGAATCACTCATTCGGGACAGTGAAAGGGGGTTCCTGTGGGGATAGCAAGGGCCCAAGACTTAGCCTGCAAAGAGTGGTGGTAAAGCTCACATGTGCAAGCACGCAGCCATGAGTCAGAAGAGAGAGGAACTATCTGAGAATCCTCTGTGAAAAGACCACCTGCAACTCAGCTAAGCTCAGTGTCCAAGACAGTTTATACCTTCAAAATGTGCTTCCCAAAGCATAGGAGTATTCCCTTGGTGTACTTTGGCTTTCCGGGTCCAAATCTGGTTTAGATTCTTACTAGAACATCAGCCTTCTTGAATAAAAGAAATGGACTGATTTTTCAACCTACTTGTCTTGACCATATAAATAAATTTCTGCCAGAGCGTCCAAAGCCTTAGGAAAGGCATCAATGTGCTGAAAGCCCCTCTACGTTTTCTTAAATGGTAAAGTGGCTCCTCTTGCCAGCACAAAATAATTCAAAAAATTTTGAAAAAGAATGTCCTTCTATAGCACTTGCTTGGCTGCCTTCTCAGTGGACATGTATGGTGTTTAAACGAAATACCATGAAGTCCTGCAAGAAGGAGTGTTTTCTCCTGAAAATTTAGAAATGGTTTGCTCTTAGGCTGTTGTAAACTGTTACAAGCTTTTTCTTATTGCAGTCATTCCAGAAGAGAGGGGTAGTAGCTGTGGTGTGACATATCCCATCACACATGAAAAAGAAAACTTCCTTACTGTGTCCATTGGGGTAAACTCAATGTCCCACAGTGATGACAAATAAACTAGAGTTCAGAGTTGAACCAAACTGCAAAAGTTTCAGAATAGCTCCAGAATAGGGTTCAATTTGTCAAGGAAAGCCCTCTAAGGCTTCTCTGGGATTTCCAAGCCCATCCCACCTGCTGTCCAGGGAGGATACAGAGAGCTCCCTTCTCCCCCTAAGCCTGCAGGCAATCACCACACAGAACAGATTTTGGCTGCTCCTACCTCTCCTGGCTGGAGAACCCTCTTCCACAGGTGAAGCACTGCAGGTCCGGTATGTCCCTTGGAAAGGCACCATCTCCAGTGTGATCAAGCTTTGATTTGAGGAAGAAAACATTCTTCTGTGAAAAAGCTTTATCAATTAATTCAGGGAAGTCCTACGACCTTTGTTACAGAATTGGTCAGGTCAGTTGATCAAAGTTGCCTATTTAGCCTTTCATGATGTATTTAGTTTATATATATGGTGGGATTTAGGTCACTTAATAGAAAGAGCTATAACTACAGGTAAGTACCTTGCAGCGTGGGCTTGCAGAGTCCCTGAGAATGGACTCCTTGTTTGAGATGTGGCTGCTTGGGCAGCCCAGCTCCACTAAACCCAAACCAAAACTCTGCTCCATTGTGTTGCTTCATGAATTAAGGACTGTCAATGTGTAATGATCCTCCACTGCCAACTCAGTGTCACTTCTTGCCAGAATAGTCATTCACAAGGAGATAAAAACAAAAAGGAAGCACACAAGCCTCGGAGCTAACATTAGGTTTTCACATCAAAGTAAACACAAAATCAAATGCAATTAGTATCTAGACAAAGTCCTTGTGTTAGTGCAGGCAAATTATCATTTTCCATGAGAAATTTTTCATGGAAATCAATCAATTCTCATATCCACTGTCCATCATTGAAACTATTAATTTTTGGTGCTGTTCTGATGAATGCGTTTGGCAAAGTACTCTGGGATTGCAGAGAAAACAGTAACTTTCCTATGGGTTTTTTTCTAACCACCATGTAGTATGTGTTAGAAACACACAGTGTTACTGCAGAATTTCATAGCACTGTTAAAATACCTAGAAAGGAGATTATGCTTTATGAAAGCTACTGGATTTTGAAATAATTTCTTTGGATCTTACTGACCTCAGCCCTATTACTTACAGAGTAATAACCTTTCTGTACAAAGGCAGATATTAGACCTTTCAGAGGCCCATAGACACTGTCTGCCATAACTCCGCTGAACTAGACAGAGGGGTCTTGGCTTAAAATAAGATGAGCTATATTTGTCCACTTTTGGGTAACTCTGGTGGAAAAATGAGACACTTTTCACAGCCTAAAAATGGGACAGGATGAAATCTAATGTAATAAAGTCTTGCATTGTATAGCTAAATACATGCACAGTCATCAATTATAATCTGAATAGGTTATGAAGAAAATAATATTACCATTTTATAGATGAAGAAACTTAAGAAATGGATTTCAGCACAATATTTAGAAAATAAAGGAGTTCCTAGCCCTTCTTTAATTCATCAAAGATTATTTCTCAAAATAAAAGGGAGTGCCTGGGCTTCAGATCACCTATTAGGAGAGAGAAGCCCAGAGCAAGAAAGGTTCCTTGGAAGGTTACACAAAATTAGAAAGTGCAAACAGTGTCGCTCAAGCTCATACCTATTTGATGTGGTTTAGAAAAACCTTTTTTTGTCTTCAAAGGACTAATAGTTTGCTCTCTCATTTCTCACTAATGAACCCTTCAGAAATGTAAAATACTTCTGTGAGGTATCTACTTCAGGAAATCTCCCTTCTTCCCAAGCCAGCTGCTTGCATTAACAGAGGCAGAAAACAGCTGTGGTCACAGGTTTGGCTAGTGGTGACTTCATCACTGATACAACCTAAATAGTTGTTGACCACGCATCATTGCAGTGATTTTAAATGTATGCAGTATCAAACTCGCCTGCTGCAGAGGTAGGTAGGGGTAAGGACTGGAGTCAAGCTGGGCTCCTGCCTCATCCTTGGCATGCGGTGCTACTTGCAATGTTCCGGAACCCCCTTTCCATGCATATTTGGTTTGTAGAGATCACTGGTCTCCTAGGAGGAGACCTTTGCTCCCTCCCCACAGCTCCTTGAGTCTCTGGACAGCAGCTGAAGGCAGGCTTACCATACCCACTCTTTCTTATCCTTAAAATACACTTGTTTTTCTCCAGCTTGCTAATGACCTTTTGAATAGCTCCCCTGCCTCCAGAAAAGGCAACTTGGGATAATTTCTGGAACATGCCTCTCCTCCCCATTTTCCCCTGTCTTTTTTTGCCCCTGAAGTTATCTAAAGCAGGGATTTTCACTCAGGGTATCACTGCTCACTTGCAGTGTTTTCGTCTGTGTTTTGTCTTATCTGGCAGTACATCAGGCTGCACTCTGCAGAATGCAGTGATACGGAAGGGAGAGGGAGCCTGAAATTCATCTTGGTGAGTTGATGCAGGCTCCCCCTCCTGTCTCTGTGCAGGCTCAGGGACTGGGGAGAAAATTCAAGAGCACATATGGAAAAGGATCATGTAAAAATAAAACTGAAAAGATGTAAGGAAAGGTGTTTATAGAAAAAGCTCAGCACACCTTCTAACATAGTAGTGGGAAGATATTTAATATCAGCAAGTTATTGAAGCAAGTTGAGGTTTAACACTGTGTTACTTCTCTCTTTGCCCTTTTCCAACCTTCAAACACTGTTTTCAGTGTACAGAACAAGTAATAATCAGACTAGGCAGAATCAGTAAACACAAACAATAGCTTAGTGTACTGACTAGTGTTACATCACTTTAGCCCATGACTACATACACAATTGGCAGAGGAGACATAAGGGCTGACTTTTCTAGGCTGTGACATATATACACATATGTGGATGTGCAATGGAGTAAGGAGGCATGTAAATGGGCACATAGGGCCTCCAGATGTGTTACAAAGTCCTGGCTCCTCCATGCCTGCTGTCTACTTCTCACCCCTCCTTGGAGTCACGTTGCAGGCTTTGCTTTCTGCCTATTCCTAAGGAGTGCTGTGAGAGTTCCCTGGTTAAAACCTGGAATATGTAAAAATGTTAATGAGAGGGACTGAAACAGTCCTTTTTCAGTATTTCAGCTTCTCCAGCATCACAGCACAGAGGGATGCCCATGTTGAAATGCTCCTCAGGTCAGCTTCTGACATAAACAGCCCATGTCACAGCCATGGTGCAAGGGCTGTGCTCAGTGATGTTTGCACTTTCCTTCTGAAGGCCTGGAGACAACTGTATCAGATCTTCTGACTGGTAAATCTAATGAGTCCTGGTTAACTTAAACTTAGCGCAGCTGCAGAATAGCAAGTTTGGCTTGGTTTTGTACGCAGATGTGGTTCCGTCACTTGCTTGAACAAAAGTGCAGGACTTGAGAGACTACTTTGGTTCTTGCTTTCGCTTTTTTTGGAGCATTCCAGATTTTACTTTCATCCTCCCTTGCCGTGAAAATCAAACTTAAACACATCAAAGCAGGCACTAACAAATGAAAAGGAAGAGCATGCACTTTCATATGCAATTATATGCCTTGTGCATGAGGCATTTGCTCCCCAATACAATTTTGAAAGTATGGAAGCTTGCCAAATTCCACTGTATACTGAAATGTTTTTTGGAGCTGGAGAGGTAATTAGAATTTTTTGACTAGCCCTTAGTGAGGACACATAAAGCTCAGGAAAGGTATAATTTATTTGTCTGTATAAATTTTTCTAGTATTATAATTAGAGCTGTTCTGATAACATAAATTCATAGGCACGTAGGATTGGGAGGTACTTGCTGTGCCATCACGTACTGTTCTCTGTTTTTGAAGACAACTGTATCATAGAATGCCTGCTGCAAACTGCCTGAGTGGTATCCTAAAGATAGCTTAGTGTTCTGTTTCCATTTTTCTTCTTTTCCCTGTGTGTTGGAAAGACATAGACTGTGAACTCACGGTTTGATAATAAGTTTTTCACAGAAAATTAAATAGGGGTTAGATTTGCTAAGCACATAATTTTGACATCTAACTTGAGAAGACCTTCTAATGACACAGTGAAATACTACCTGGGTAATCATTGTTCCTCCTAAGACAAGGGCAGTTTGAGGTTCTACTGCTCAGAAATACAGACCCCCTAAAAGTGTGGTGGTTATGCAGAGGTCCTAAGTCATGGAACCTGTCTAGCCGAGAGCACTATAAAGATAATGTGCATAGCAAGTCCTTGGATATGTGATTTGATAAAAGTTGTAAGCGTTGCATCGTGTTTATGTGGTGTGTTCTGCATAAACCTCAAAGCTCATGCTGCTGTACTGGAAAGCTTAGCTGCTTTACTATCAAGACAAATGTTGAAATTGCATTTTTCTCATATATTGGGCTATGCTAATATGACATAAAAAAATCATTTAGATGATGTTTGCAATAGTTAATTCTTTTCACCTGCATAGATATAATTTCTGTCCTAATTATTATTTTTCACCGAACACTATTGATTGGATGCTATTTGTGAGGGTTGGCCTCAAGGCTTCCTTCCTTCATCAAAAGAGAGAAATAGGTTTCTCCAGACATTCTTCAGAGAAGTGCAGTTGAGCTCTCTGTTAGCATAACCACCCACAGGACCCTTTCTGTGTCCAAACACAGTCACATTGGCTTTGTGACTACCCTCCAGCAGTGGTCACCGTGATCAACGTGCTTCCACTTGGAGGGCTGCATGCTCTGGTATTTGGTGTGATGGAAAGACCTAGACTGAGCCCAGGGGACAGACATTTTCTCACTACCTACAGAGCAGCAGGACCAAGCTCCACATCCTGATATTGATTACAAGCATGATACAAGCACTTTAATTAGATGAGCAAGAATATGACAGAGATTAAATCTTTGTCCACCGAGAAACACACAGAAACATCATAACTTTTAGAGGAATCACCCTCATTGAGCATGCAAGTTTACACAAAAAGCCATAAAAGAGTCAGGGAAATTTCCAAAATGCCAAGTCTACAAAGAACCCCTACCACCGAAGCTCCTAATCCTGTCTGTTGCAGCCCAACACCTTCAGGGGTATTTGGGGCTCAGTAAAGTGCACCCAAATCCTTATCTGATCTAATTTCTGCTGCCCACACTGTATTTGGCCACATTGCAAACAAACCAGGGTTCTGCTAGGGATATATGAAAGGGTGCCAGGGTTGACCTGAAAAGAGAGCTAGGCAGCCCAGCTCTTTCTTCTTCCCTGTTGTCTTTTTCTCCTCCAGAGCACTTTGTACTCTCTATTCACTCACAGGGCAACATAGGAACTGAGGAGGTGAGAGTCATGGTGGACTCTTGCAGATCTTGGAGCTCTGCAGACGTGCTGCTCGGGGGAGACCAGTCAGAGCTGCAAGATCCCCAAGCAGACCAGTACTTGCAAGGAGAGAAGTTAGTGCTGAACATGTTAACCTCTTTACTGGGTACACAGAACACATACAGAATTACTGAAATTACCAGAGAACCATCCAACATACAGTTCACGGTCCACACAGCAGACTTGACCTCCTACTTTTTCATTTGTACTGGAAATGGAAGCTGATAAATCTGGTTTTGTAGGTCGTTCAATAGGCTAAATAGATGGTAGCTGGGAAAAAGAGACAGAGGTAAAAAACCCGTTTCTGATTACTGAAAGATGTAGATCTGTCTCCATCCACAAAAGAATAAAAAGATAGACATTCACATGCAACTCCAGGGGCTTATTAATTAGGGAATGGAGGAAGGGAAATACGTGAAAGTTTGGTATCTTAATGCTTGAAGGTACCAAAATTTCTCTTGAGTCTTTAGTGAATACTGCTCAGCTCTTTATCTTCTGGAAGTTCAGTAAAATATCTTATTAAATTCCAGACCTGATACGTATTGCAGTGCAGAAGCAGCTGGTAATTTTGAAGGAATATTTGTGTTAACTGCTGTGTTCTGTGGAGACTTAATATAAAGAAATGTATTCAGGAACTCAGTTCGCTATATTGGCAATGGGAATTGGGAGCACCACTGAAAGGAGCTGCCTCTTATTCATTTCTCAGGTTTAATTTTATTAACAATGCAAATGATTTGTTAAACAAATACAAAACAAAAGGAAAAGGAGAATGAACTCTATGTTATCAGTGTTCAGTCTTCAGTCTAAACATTCCACTAAAAATAACCAAAAAACCCTGGGTGCCAGGTGGATTTTATCTTGGGTTTTCACTGTACTATAATGAAATACCTTGGAAGGAAAAGGCTAAAGAAACCACCTTAAACCCTCAACATTTTCATGTCAGTCACACATTTCCTTGAAGGCCAGGTCCCTGTTTAAGGTCTAATATATTTGGAGAGCAAAAAGAACTGTGTGTTATTAGGCAGAATCCCTTTTATACAGGGAATTGGATCAATTTGACCCTGATTGTCTCTATCCACTTTATTGTCCCACTATTTCAAACAGCTGGCCCTTGGCATTATCTTAAGGAAGGGGCTGATTGAACTGGAGGTCTGCCACTTGTCAGTTGTGGATAATGTTGGCTTCAGTCAGTCATGTTCACACATAAATAAGCCATGACGGAGATAGACTGGTGAATAAAAAAAGCAGTTTTACTGCAGGTAACCTTCTTGTGTAAATGCAACAAATAATAAAGTCTGCTCCTCAGGAAAATAGCCTGAAATACGTAAGAGAGTGATATATTACCTCTTTCGCTAGCAGGAATTGTCTGTTTAGAAATGGGCATCTTATGGGGAGAAACAACAAAAGGGCTATAATTATAAATGCTGCTTGAGTTCTGTAATGTGAGATAACAAACGAGGCTCCCGCTTGTGAACAGAAGATGTTGCTGCATACAGAGAATTGCAGTGACATCATTGTGACATCAGTTCTTCCATAGAGAAGGGTGATGCACATCTCAAGTAAAATGGCAGAAATACAAATCACCTCCCTTTTCTCTTTTTGGGTCTTTCTTTTCTTCTGCTTGTCTAGAAATCAGGAATCAAAAAAATCTTCAGTTCAAGTGAGAGAGTGAAAAGCACAATTGAAGTGCAGAGCCCTCTAACTGGGAAAAATTAAAACCAATATAAGCTCATTTCTACCCATGTGATGTCACTGCAACTCTGCTATTTTTTAAAGAAATTAAAAAGAGAAGGGAAGGAAGGTTTTTATCCTAAAGCAAATACAACTCCAACACACTTTCAAATCAATTTGCATAAATGTCTCTCCCATGATTTTTTTATTTATGGCCCCTAAGTTTCTAATTAAATACTAATTAATACTATCACCAGAATTGTCTCCTATCCTCAGCTCTTCATAGCATTGTCACTTTGATTAATGCATAGTCATTTATTAACTTATTTAACAAGCTGAGGTGCCTCATGACAAACCAGATTAAATTATCCCTATAACAACCTCATTACTGCAAAAAAGGAGTTTTAAGCTTAATAAAAATTATGTGCAATAATGTTAAAGCTTTTTCATTGCAACTTTAGAAGATGGAAATAGTTTTTTTGTTTGATTTATAATACAAGGAGTTGTATAAAACATCCATTAATAGAATTTATATGTTCATTTAAGCTTGATCATTGCAGTGCTTCTGTTGCCCTGGGTGCTTATTATTTAACTTTTGCTGTATTTATGAAGATAATTAATGTTCTGACCAGACAGAGACTAAAATACCCACTAGAATGAGATAATTAGGGGCATAAATATCATTTAGGTCTTGTGTTTTGCTTTTTTAATTAATTGTTTTGTTTTCCAGCTAAACCTGATAAAGAAGAAATCAGAGTTTACCTGGGGATTATGATGACGTTGCATGAAGCAATTTGACAGTGCCGGAGCTGGATGGTAGGCTGTGCCAGGGACTGCTGGGCTCTGCCTGTCAGAGAGAGATGAAGTGTCGCAGGACCCTGCTGTCCCCATGTCAGCAGAGCTGATCTCTCCCTGGGAAGCCCAAATCCCACCGTCGTCCCTCTGTCCTGAGGAGATGGGAATGGAGATGAAATCTCTCATCCCACAAGAAAGCCTCCCCGCCATGGAGGTAAGGAGGATGGAAATGCCGAATTTGTGGGTAATGAGGATATTCATAACAAAACTGCTGAAAACTGCAGCCCACTGTCAAGCTACGAGGAATGGGGAGCCGCCTCCAGACATGGGAGCCCCTTGGACATGCAGGATGCTGGGATCCCAGAGGGCATAGTGTTCTTTGAGCTGCAGCCCTTCTGCTATTTGATTTCCATAGGCAGGAAGGGTTGAAACAGGATGACAGGCAGCAGTTCACTGCGTTTACTCACACAGCTTCCTTCTTCCCCTGCGCTATTTTCATAATGTTGTATTTATTATTTATTCCAATTTCCTTTAACGAGGAACTCCCTGTCATTCTGCTTACGTGCATCTGTATACAACATGTACAAACCATATAAAAACCCCAGGAATGTACTAATTTAATTGGGAATGGAGATCCACCTCTCCTTAGCACCCAGTTTCCCTTTATTCCTGTACATTCCCCAGCAAAGAGCAGAGACAAGAGGAGCAGACTCAGGCAGTAGCGAGCACACTGGGACAAAGGGAAAGATATGCTCCTGAGCTGAGGAGATGTGGAGATGTTCACTGTTCATTGTTGTGCCTGAGAAATAAATCAAGTTGTACTTCAGGAGGAGAAAAAAACCGCAGTGGTCTGATAATCTCAAGTGTGTTCCTGCAAGTTCCTAGTGACTGCATGCAAAGAGCAGCTGCACACCTAAATAGCTTTTGAGATTGGATATTAAACACTAATTTTACCATCTATGAGGCTAGTTCCTATTCAGGAAAATACAGGTCACCTTTCAGGGTTTTGTGTCCCCGGTGACCTGGGTTTTACTGTGTAACATGACCCAGTAAATCTAATTAGTATGATGGTCTTTTCACCAACCTCTGATAAATACTTGCAGCAAAATGACATTTTCTAGCTGCAGAGCCTCATGACATAAAAAGCAAAAGTATGTGGCAGGTTAAAATTAAAAGCCAATGACAGCAGTCTCTGTAGAAAATACACAACAGCCTGTACTACTCCTGCATTTCTTCTGAGGTAAGTCAGCTTCACTATATCCTCATTTAGGGCCCCCTCTTTCTTTTTCTCTTGCCTCTTCTTACTATTCCCTACTGAGTTTTTATTTTGTGAAAACTGACAGTGGGTGATGGCAGGTTTCTGGGCAGGTATAGGTCAAGCTTGACAGGACGCAGCAGCATCCAAAGGCCTGCGCCAAGGTTCATTTAAGAGCTTGGTTAATGATTGCAGGTTCTGGGCTGAGCCTAGGTTAAACAAATACGCCTTCTTGATTCCCGTTATTAAAAAAAAAATCAAAACATATGACTCCCCAGAGAAGAAAGAAGCACAGGAAAACACAGCAGTGAGGAAGAATCAGGCAGCACTTTGCATGATCATTATGCTGCAATGAATGCTTGCCAAGCTCCCTGACTGCAGAAGAGGGCACGTTGGTGGCTGTGCAAATCAGACAGTGGGCTCAGCTTCTGCTTCTGCATAAGGGAGTAGAAGAATTCCATTCTGTAGCCTCTCCATCCTGCTCGTGGGGATTCCGCAGAGACCTCTTTCATTGGACTCGGTCCCTCTGTGAAGTTTGTGGGTTGCTATGACAGCAAGGGTAGCTTGAAGGACCTTCACCAATTTGGAGCGCCTTTCAGAACCTTGAACTTCAGGGCCAAAATCATGGCTATAGAAGAGTACACGGATTTCAGACTTGTGTTGAATTAGATGGGCTGAGGCAAGAGATTGCTACGAGTAACAAGGAAGTTATGCTAGATCCAAAATAAAAGAGAAAAAAAAAGATGAAATAGTTCTGAGCCAATACAAAGTCATGGAATCAGTTCCAGTGGAAATGTCATCAGGTATACTACTAGGGAAAATGTAGTTTTTATCTGTTACATAAAATATGAAAACCTACTTACAGGTTGATCTTCAAAATAATAATTAAAAATAATACAGCTTAGATGCTCAATAGAAGAGAGATAATAATGAGAATATTTCTAATATTTCTAATATTACCTAATAATGAGAATGTTCCAACTATCTTTTTCAAATTAAAACTCAGGATTAAACATCTAGGTAACCTTTCTCAGGTTAGGACAATAAACAGTCTTAGAATTTTACTTGCAGCTTACTTTATGGCTTCTTTCCTCATGTATAATACCTTTATTATACCAGTCTCAGATCTTTTTTGATGAGTAGTTGTCAATGTCGCATAATTTTGCTCAATTGTAGTGTGGTTAATCTTTCTGTATAATAGCTCCATCTTGAAATATTTGGTTTCTTGTCCCCATGATTCTTATGAGGAAGTTGTTTAACCTCCTTTCTCCCCTAGGGAAGACTCCGTCTTATTTCCATCTTGTATTTATTCCTGTCAATCTTGGATACATATAGTTTTGCCTCAGCATCGTCCCTTTGCTTAAATAGCATTTCTCTATCCCTCTGTTTGTAAACATGGGTGACAATGTCCCTTCGCCTTCATTTGCTCTGCTAAAGCTCCTTTCTGCCACATTTCACAAAGGCATGCACCTTGCTGGTGGTTCAGATTCAGCCGCTGATTTTCTGATACCAAAGGACTTTTCTCTTTCTCTGGTGTTTTATTCCCAGTCAACATGACCTTATGTTTTCTGGCCAAAGTTCCTGTCATTGATGTCTCAGCAGGTGACCTTCATTCTGACTGTAAAATTAATCCTGATTGAATTGCAGTCATCTCCAAGATCATCCTGTGCTTCTGAGATGATGTAGTGATCCTCATCTCTATTGATGATCCCTGCCATTTTGGTGATATTAGTGGATTTAATTAACACAATACTAAATTCTGTGTCATGTGTGTCCATGTCATCTAGTTTGTAAGTGTGTATACATGATAATTTATCTATACATATAGAGAAAAATAGTAAGGCTTTTTAATACAAGAATTTCCAGTGTACAAATCCAGAATGGGTTTTTTTCATTCATGTTCATAAATTAGAGAACTTAGTCTTATGAAATTTCATATTTACGTGTCTGAATTCCTTACTCTCTCTTAAAAATCTTAACTGTAAGGAAGAGAAAACGACCAGAGCAATTTATTTTATATTTTTAATTGCCAGCTGTGAGATATTGCATCCTTAATAATTTTCTCCTATTTTCTTGATAAAAGTAACCTGTGAAATTTCACAGGGTGAGGAAATGTGCAGAGTCTAACTGCTGAAAGAATTGCATTTCTGCCAGCAAACCTGGCACACGATTACTGTGGAGAGCAGGGAACTGTTGTCACTTCTTGGTCAGTTGAGGGATAAGACGTAAAGTTAAATTTCAAGGTGGAGAAGCACCCAACAGATGACTCGGACTTCCTTAATACGTGAGATGTCTTTGACACTACTGCATAGGTTCTTCTGTACTTTTTATACAGCAGAGTTGATAAATGCATTAAATGCTTAAAATATTTATTGGTTCTGGGACAGGATACAACATGACAAGAAATGAGATCTTTCCTTACAACATAGGAAAATTGAAACTGTATTTTTCCCCCAGTTAGGAGCATTATACCAGTCACAATGTTCCTTTGAAGAATTAAAGTACAGAAATGCTCCGGCAATTGAAAGTTGCAGGTTTGCAGAATCAGTTAATATTTATTCTGTTTTGAAATAGGTCATTGTGAGAATCAAGGAAATGATATGGTTAGCCATTATCTCTTTAGTATATTCCATTTTAACATCAGATACTAGGTAAGACTTAAAAAGATACATCAATTTAACTACATCAACTAGATGACAAAAGCCTTCACTGTCAGGAGAGGAATGAAAGTTTTGTGTAGGTGGAAAGGGGGTGATGGAGTCATTCTCACTGCACACTGTGTGCACTAACATGCTATTTAGTTATTTAAGTGAATTGAGAAAAGATACTGAATGAATAGCTGTAGTCACCACTGTTAGCAGCAGAGTAGGTGCAAGGCAACCTCTGCAAGTGCAGCTCCAGTGCACTTGTTTCTGCGGTGATCTGGGACACTCCTGGTGACTGGTGGTTCAATTTCCATGACCACTTAGCCCTCCATCTCTGCTAATGTGTCTCTGAAGGTGGGATATTTGGTGCTTCTCATCAGTGCACACAGATCATTGTGTTTGTTGTCAGGCATTACATCCAATCCCAGCCGTGCTTCAACTGTGAAAGAGACATTACCTGTCTCCTGAGCCATCACCTTCCCCATCTAGAGCTGGAAGAAACACACAGCCTTGTGCCAGGGCTGCACAACAGAGCTGCAGCGCAACAATGGGGGAGACACGCTGGCTGACAGAAAGTGAATGTGTCAGATGTGAGGGCCAGGTCAGGGTGCTCTGGGCTTTAAACAGCAAAATATCAGCAGATCAGTATCAATTGCTGTAAAGTTTGCATCCACATCAATTTAGCAGAAATTTGTATAATTTCCAAGTTCCTGATCTTGCATTTGTGTGGTTAAATTTAATCCTGTTTTGTAGTCTCAATCTCAGTTTCTTTCTAATTTTTTCCTCTGTGATACTCTGATTGACATTCCTTCCACAGCTCTGCTTTCTGTGCCATGGTAAAGAAATGAATTAATATCTGTTTTGAAAAGTATTGATAAGAGGCTGCATTGGTAAATCTCTGTGCCTGTAGGTTTTTTTCATAAAGATATGTTGTTTTATCACTCTTTCGGCTAGTTTAATTCATATCTTAAAATTTGATTCACTCTGATTTTCACCATTCTAATAGTTTCTCGTGTGGCACAATATTAAATAACAAGTACATATTATGTTTTACTGAGATATAGTTTAGATTTGATCACATTTCTTTTTAGAAAATCTACTACTTCAGTAAAACAGGATATGTTTTCCTCTTGTGATTCACCTTTCCAAAGTTTCTGTGGCACAGTCTTCTGACTAAAGACTTTACTGAAGTCAGTCTAACAATCTTGTCGTTCAAGTCATTTCTCTTCTACCCTCAAATACAGAGTCTATGTGTGCTGTTCTGCAATCATGAAGCATTTCTTTAACTGGAAAGGTTTATAAAAAGGTCCTTGCTCCTGGACCTGCAATTTCACATGCCAGGTCTTTTACTGCTCTAGGGGACAGTTGACTGTCTCTCTCTTCCCTCCTTGGCTTGAATATGTTAAGTTTTATTTCAATCCCAGACATGGTGAGCTCTGTTCCCAAATCTTCATTTCTATTAGCCGTTCTGCTCTTACCTCTCTGCTCAACATCTTTCTGTTGTAACTACAGCAAACTGTTTAAATTTGAAGTCGTACTTCTCTGGTCTCTCTCTTCTCTAAGTGCAAAGAAATCTCAGAATTCCACCTTTATTTCCTTGAAATTTATATGACTAATTCACTTTTCATAGTTTGCTCCTAATTTTCTTAGTAAAGGTGTAGCTAAACCAGAAGTTTCAGCTTCAAGAGGGTTTTTTCCTAGGAGTTTTTTTTCCTATTTTGAGTGTTGTTTGTTTACTCCCAACAGCTTTTCAAAAATGGCAGCTTACCCAGCTACTTTTGTTTAACTCTCTATTTTACTTAAACGAAATCTTCTCATGTTCAGTCAATCCAAATTTATCTATCTTCTGTAACCATTTGCTCTGTACTTTTCTAAGTACTTACCAAACCCACACCTGACCTAGTATTATCTCTAGTAGGTTCAGTGTTGTTTGGTAAGATACTTCTCAGCCATCTAGTCCAGGAATGAGTAAGCTGAAACATCAGTTGTTGCATTTACTTCTTACTATGTGTCTGGAAGGTCAATGACACAACAGTGATACATTAGTGGTAGTGGTTATCTCTATAATAACTTTATATTCACCCATTTCTGAGTTCAACCCTGTAGCAGGTAGCAGACAACAAGTACTATTCTAAGTTTAGAATATAAATCAATGTTTCACAAGCTGCTCAGTTGTTTCTCTATGTCCCCATCTAACAGTTCAGACAAATGCAGTCATTCACACAATAATGGCTGATGTTCACACCCTTATTTGTGTATTTCATTTCTCCATACTATCCATCCACTGAGGAGTCTTGGCCTACTGCTGCATCTTCTGTTTTGGTTGGGTTTTTTGTTTGTTTTAACCTGATTTTCTGATCCTTCTATGTCAAAAGCGAAATAGGAGATTGTCTCTTCTGCCTTTCTTTCATTCCAAGTCTTTTAAACCAGACATTTATGTTCAGCCAGTTTCAGCTACCGTACAGGTAAGAAGATGAACTATACAACAGAGCATCCAATGGGCTCTTCAGGGAGTTGCTGTATAAATAATAGCATAATAATTGCTCCTTATGTCACATCATAGATGTGCATATATTGGGTGCTCAATAATGTAAGACCTGGTCAGCTTAATCTTAGTCTTTCCTTACTTAAATATCACACAATGACCTTACTAATACAAAAAGAGATGTCAGAAGTTGTTATAATTAGAAAATGTTAGGCAGATTATAATACTCCTGTCTAAAAGGCTCATTGAGAATGGCAGCTCCAATTCACCTCAGAACAGACTGCTTTACCGTGCTACATGGCAGATTATATGAAATGTACAGTCATCATTATACCATGTCACATTCAAAAAATATTGTCATCAAAATGGCAAATAAATGATAATTTTACTGTTTTATTGTACCAATTGTGCAAATAAAATATAATCTTTTCAGTTTTCTGGTGATCTCTTTGACTTTTGAAATCACATAATCTTGGCATAAATAATGGTTCATTATTCTCTAACAAAGACACCTAGGAAATTAATCTAAAGCATTAAGACTCTGAAAGAGAAGCTCTGGAAAATATTGCTGCTGACGTCTAGGAAGTTACTACTACAGTTGCCTTTTTGGCTTTTTTGCTGGAAGTTATCTTCTCTGTAGCAGAGTGGGTAGGATAGAGTGCTTCCTCCTAACTTGGTTGCTCCAGAGCAGGTATTCGTGTGTTTTCTTAACCTGCTGAAAGAAGCACATTAAGTCACAGGTTTCTTTCTGACAGCCCTGCTCTGTGAGGTGTGTTGCTTAGTAGGAAGTGACAGCAAACAGCTGATAAACTCATAACATTGTTAGCTGCTGCAGTTGTCATCTGAGCGCCCAAATCAGATCCCCAACACCCAAAGGTGCTAGACAAGGACTTACATTTAAATTGTGGAAATCTGGAAATATCTGCAATTTACGGACCTGCTAGATACATTTTGTATTTTGAAGACAGCTGGTATTTTGTTGATTTACATTAATGGTTTAATTTCATTTCTGATCCCATTATGATGAAAGCTCTTTTCTGAGTATTACTGGTACTGTCCTCATATGGTTTGTTTAATGATAACAGAAGGCTGAGCAGACAAAGCTATTCTTTGCTCCGAAGGATCTAAGAGGTAGAAATAGAAAACAGTACCTTGGGAAAGACATAGTTTTTAAATACGTTCCCCTATCTTTCTAGAAAATATTATTATGGAAAGAATTGACAGCATACCTGCCAAACCTAAGATGACTGCCTTTTTTTTTTTTTTTCTGAATAAATTATTTTCTAACATTCAGTCTTAAAAATTCACAGTTGTCATCCTCTGAATACATGCCATCTCACATCCCTTTCTGTATCTATTTCTGTTCAAATCCTGTATCGAGGACAAATACAATTCATCACCAACCACATTCTTTTGGCACATATGCTAGTACCAAAGAACAGTAGAGCAGCCTCTGTATAGTTTCTGAGAGAGTATTAATTCAGAAAAGGAACAGCTCCTGCATCATTATTTCTGAATGGGTACCTTTCTTTCCTATCAGTCTTTGGGGTTGAAACATCATAAGCTTCTCAACACGGGTGCACTCATCAAGCTATTTTAATTAATTTGCTGGCAGCTACCAGCTCATCGTTATGTCACAAGTACTGTACACCCCACCTAACTAGTCTAAGTTGTTGCTGAGAGCATCTCTGTGTGTAATGCCTGTTCTTTAAAAAGAAATCCACAGCTGAGGCAATCTCCAAGAGCATCCCTGGCTCTGGAGTTGTGCTTGGCAGTGAGGACACACAAGAACATCCAGGAGGTGAAGGTGGGAAAGCAACCTCTCTCGGTGCATTCTGACCTCTTCTTCCACCACTGTGGCCACAGTGCTGGAAGAAGAGCTGGGAACACAGCCTGAGAGAAGTGAAGCAGCTGCTCTCCCACCTTGCATACCTCCAGGTATGGAGGATGAAATAATTTCTCAGGGGTGCGGCATGAAGCAGGATCAAGTTATTTTATTTGTAATGCTGGTGTATAATTTTAGGTCAGCCACTTTTAGGCTTTTTTAATTTCTGTGCAGAGAAATGTGGACAACGAGGGCAGAGAGGTCCAGTGGTCAGGTTGTACTAAGTTGAGGACATGGGAGACAAACCCCAGATGGCTGACTGATGACTCCTCCATACCTGCGGATCAGGCACCCTGAATGCACCCCTGTTGCATCCCTCTTGGTGGGCCCCAGTAGATGAGGGAGGAAAGCTTGGGAGGATGGCCTGTAGTAAAGCCTCTGCTTACTCGCTCTACAACCATGCTGCAGTTAAGTTTTCTTCTCCCACAGACCCACAAGAAAGAGGTGTATGTGTGAAGAAGCACAGCCTTTTACAAGTGTTGAGCCTAAGTAACTCCAGAACTGATGGAGAGCAGCTTTAAATAAGGTGTATTCCTTTGGAACTCTTAACTGTTGAAGTTCACACAAACCACTATTCATCACACAGCAGGTAATACATGGCACCAGGACGTACAGATTACTTGGTAGAAATAAAAAAGACAGCTACAAAAATGAATGCACTACAGTGGTATGTATGAAAGACAAAGAGCTGGGTTCATACTCCAAATTTCCAGAAAAGTTTTGTCAGCAACCAGCTTTCAAGATCCTGATGGATGTCAGCTTCCAGGCTCTCTCCTCAGTCTCTGCTTGCTCTAATGAGAATAGAAAGGAGGAATATCAATGAAATACTTCCTGAAATGAAACCCTGAGAAAAGCCATGGCTTGAGCAGCTGGCCTTTTAAAACGTGACATACTTACTGGGCCCTTCTGCAAGATCTGTGCTCTTTACCTCTCCTGAGGCTTGTATACAGGACCACACAGAATCCGTTTAAAGTTAAAATGATGCAATTTCTGTATGTTTATTTTGTGAAGAAAGTCTTCAAATGTGTTATATGCATTTAACCTGTACCTGTAAACTCGCCAGTGCAAGATAGACTAAGATAAGCAAGGTTTCAACTTACAATCATGGTCTACATATTCATGAATGATGAACAGTGTAACTCCACATCAGCTAAATTAAGCTAACGCAGCTTTATGCCACGTAAAATCATACCTTTAGTCACAATAGCACGAGTTTGTATGATGAGATGAGATCTAATAAAGAACTGGTAGATGAAATGTATTCTGGTTTCCAAAAGGCTTACTACCATCCTTTGCACTGACAAAGAACTCTAAGTAATTGCAGAGGGAAAGGCAATGTTCTGTCATGTTTTAGAAACCGGCAAAATAGAGGCAGAGATTAATGGAGATAAAGTCATTTCTCAACATGAAAGGAGCAAAATATGAGGATACCATGACTGGTATCACCACATGTCTTGTTTTATTCTATGTGCTGCAAGGAACATTTTGAGCCCTGCTTTGACTGAGATAATGTGTTGATCAAAAAGTGCTAAGATATTTTTGCAGAAAATTACTGCGTTAATTTCCACTTCGCTGTTTTGGAAGGTTTGGAGTTTTTTTTAAATCAATCTTGTTATTCGGTACAGGTCTATCAAATACCCTTGCAAAACCTTGGGCTAGATGTGGAAGGAGGAACTTGAGTATCAAGTTTTGTCTCTTCCAGTATCTCTTTCCCTTCTACAGTTTTCTCTTTTTTCATTTTGCTACGGAAAATGCAGAAATAATAAAAGATGCATTTCCAACCAAAGGCTCTTTAAAAAAAATCCATCAGGTTCTGTATATAGCAACCATGGATAATAACCAAGTGGGAGAAGGAACAGGCCACCACCCTTCTGATCTGATTACCCAGTCCACTGCTGCAAGTAGGGCTGGGATGCTGCCAGTCCAGCCTTTATCACCACTAGTCAAACACTGGCTTGCAGGGTAGCCTGGCCCTGAGAACTGCCCCAAACCACTGAGTCACTTACTTCAGCTTGGATGCAAGCTGGGGCCATTTCTGTCAGTGGAGGAGGAGGGTAGGGCAAGGAAGGAAGTTACTCTCATGTTCCCTCCTCCTCAAGTTGCACTGTGATGTTGCCCCGTGCTTTGCCTGCTCCCAAACCCCAGTCAGTCCCAGGAAAGCAGATTTGCACAAGGTGCAGCCAGTGCCATCTCATTGTCCATGTGGTGGGAAAGGCAAGGGACAGCTGCACAGGGATGGCTCTGTGGCTCTGATTCTCACCAGGGACGTTGGGTAGAGTGACAGAGGCCTGGGCTCACTAGGGTGCACATCACTGTATGAAACGACATTGGGAAGGACTATGGAGGGAACCTCTGAGAGTGACTAAACAGCTTATATCACCTGATACTAGAAATGAACAAATAATTTGTAATGAATAATGTATTGATGATTTTAATATCTTTCTGATTACAAATTGTCCGTGAACAAGCCACAGTATATCAAATATTCACTTTTCAAACCACCAAAATACTGTGAATAATTCATGAGGTACGACTTGTTCCTGACTTCCTTGTTTTAAATATTTAATACTCAAAATACGAGTTGTTTTAATTGAACACATATGCCATGTGGTGCAGATCTGTTATGCCCCTGTACGATCCCATGCCCATGAGTCAGATGTGCAACAGGGATGCTGACCATGCTGCACTCAAGGATCTTCCTGGAGGATTTTTTTCTCCAGTGTGTCCTCCGGTGTAGCAGTTTTCTTGCTGTACCCAAGGAAAATTAGAGAGGATGGAAAAAAACCCAGGCAGTCATGACTGAGTCACAGCAGAGTTATTAGTGGCTTTCCTCAATTTACAAGTTGAGTACACATTTAGTTTTTTGCTCTCAGGGGCGATTCTGCTCTTTATGAGAACATTCAAAAACTTCTTCAATGCAAGGTAAACCCATCTTGAATCACCCCTCTGTCTCCTTTACAAACCTTGCATTACGGTGTGTTTCAGAGATGCTAAAATCAAGTAGGCCTGTCTCTCCTCCTCTTTTCCCCCTGTTCAAAAGTCGCATCATTTTGGGCCTTCTGGTTCCTTGCCCATCACTCAGGAGTCCCAGGGATAAAGCTAATGACTCATGGTCTCCACCTTAAGCTGGAGTTCACCATGCCACATGATTTGAAGACATTTAACTTTTCCTTGTGCTCCCTAAGCTTATCCAAGGTAGGTTTTTTTCTCCTTTTCTCGCGAGTGTAATTTGTGCTACTTACCTGCTCACAGCTACTATCTTTGTAAAGCTTTCCCAGGTCTCTGAAGCTGTATCACAAATACTGTTGTCTCAGTTTCTCATGCTGAAGATGTTTCACGCCTATAAATAAAAAGTTTACTGGAGCGGGACTTTGAACAAGAACCAAATGGCTACAGATCACATAAATCAGCAGATCATGGGGTCTCTCCTGGATCCCGATAAAAATATTTTTTGTTGGAGCACTCCAGATCTATCTTTCATACTAGGTACTTCACTCTCTACAGACAGTCTTCTGGAGAACACCATGTGTCCTTTTCTGTCGTTTTGCCTAAAACAGGGGAAAATTACTGCCCTCTGCACGTGTTGCATTAACACAGAGTGGAAAATGGTCATTGGACAGACTAATTCTACAAAAGCTAAGCTAAGTATATGTCTGCATACATCTGTAATAGCAAATCATATATCAGATAAGGGAGGTTTTTCAGAAACCTTTGATGAAACCCGATTTCTCAGTTGCAGGGTGAATCAGTCCCAAAGAGAAATTTTTCTTCCCTAGAATTTGGAGAATTCTGCTACAACCTGTGGGCTGTAGTACCATGTCCTCCATATGGTTCAGTGGAGCCTGCAAAATGGGATGCATTCATCTGGGCTTCATATGTATGCCCATCCTGATTCATTGTGCCATGTGAGGATGAGGACTTGTCCAAACCAGAGGATGTGGGAGTGCAGGATTTTTCTGGAGATCGACATCAGACTGTTCAGGTCGGTTAAAGAGTGCAGGGGTGGGAAAGACACCCAGGCCAGCAACACCAGTTATTCCAGCCAACAGTACCATATAGCTTGTTTGTAGTCCTGTAGAAGGATTGGTACGGTATTTACTTCAACCTTGTGTGCTGCACAGCAGTGGTTATTTCATATGTTTTCTCAGTTTTGCAGACAGGAAGACAGAGGTAAGCATTTCCACAACAGCAAGTGTAAGCTCGCTGTATAAATCCATACTCAAACTTTGAATAAACAATCTAACATTCAGAAGTACTCAGTTTCTTGTATGGCACAGATTTAATATCACTTTAAATGTGTTTAAAAATGTTGATCCCCGCTACCCTTCCCTTCAGATGAACTTCTGAGGTGAAGAATTTGCCAAAAAGCTTTAAGTTCAGTTATGAGCAGAGCTGAGAATAAAAAAGAACCTCCCTTCTTGGTGCCGGATTCACCCAGTTTCATTTGGTGTTATGTAAAGAAGTCAAGTCAGTTGTTGGTGTCTTATTTAGCTTTTTGTGTCTCCAGGATGCACGAACCTCATCTAAGGTAGCACAGAAACTCCTGTATTTTTGGCCTCAACTTAGGGATTTGCAAAAGTAAGCTGGAACTGTATTCTAGGCGGGGGTGGGGTGGGGCGGGGGGGGGGAGGGTCGGGGCGGGGGTGGGGAAGGCAATTCTTTTTTCTTTTAGGATCTTCTTTGCTTTCATGTTTCTCCTTTGCTGGATCCTAAGAGCTAGAGATTCACCAACTTTTTGTTATGAAATGACAGTCTCTGCTATGAGCAAAACCTGCTGATGACTACACAGTTTAAGTGACAACCAAATGGTTTGAGTTCTATATTTTTTAGGATTACACAGTCTGATAAAAAAAGCGGCCGTCACAGTCCAAATACTGTTTTTACCCCATTATTATCACCCTCTCTGGTATACCTTTGTCTTAAAACTCCTGTACACAAGATTGCTAGCATATACAATAAAGAAGGTGCTCAATTTAACAATGCTTTCTCATATGCTATTGACCTGCTTCAAGTAAGTTGTTTTTGTTTCAGGAGACACTGCTGCTCACCTTCCAGGAGAAACTAATTTTAACCTAATCACTAAAATTTGCATGTAAAGTACATATTGCAATTAGAGTACCCAATATTGCTAGAGGGAAAAGACTTTGGGGTCTGGGATTTTGGGATACTTGCAAGAAGACAGAAAGAAATGTCTGAATCCTGTTCCTCAGGGCAAAGAGTGGTGGAAGGGGGAGAAAGGACAAAGATTCTCATATAAAATGAGGGGAGTAGGAGAGGGCGGCTGCAGCATGTCTTCAGTGAGGGGTGATTTATGAGGCAGATGCCATACGTGAACAAATCATGATAATATTTTTTATATTAGAAAAGCAAACCTTGCCTCACTTCAATCTCTTTACAGATAAGGTGATAAAAAAATACATCACACTTGTGTCCAGGATATTGCTAGACTGCTGTTCCTGAGCATCTCTGCACATCAGCTGCCACGCAAGGAGTAGCCAGACCTTAATTCTCCACTGCACAAGAGGCAGAAACACCGTTACAGAGCTGCAATCAGGGGGAAAAGCTAGGATTTAAAATATTTTTGTTTGACTTGGCTTCAAAAATCAGATTTAAGAAAAATGGAAGGAACATTTTATTTCAACTTCATTCTGTATCATTTGATTTTGGTAAGACTGAAATTGTTTCATTTTGAAGAGGTGAAAGTTTTCTCCTTGGGTTTGACTTTTCCCTTCTGTTGTCTTTCAGGTGACACAGACAGGGCTTAAGTTCCAAAAGCTCTGCATTTTCCAGTGAAAAACAATCCTACAGGAACATTTCGGACAAACTTTACTAGACAGGAAAGGTATGTCCAAGTTAAACTCATGACTGAACGAAGAAGGAAGAAGTTATCTGTACCAGTTTCTGCTTGTAGCAAGAAAGCCTCAGCTTGCATGGCTGATTTTAAGATAAAACTATGTTTAATGCCTCTTTGGGGGAGCTCAAGGGTGGAGCAGTTGACAGTAACTGGGTTTGAAGCTTTGAGAAAGGGAAAACATCACTGCGGATGAGGGGGTGAAAAAAGCTGTGCCCAGGAGCATTCCCAGGTGCTGGGAGAGGATCACACACATGGTGAATTCCTCACAACTGCCCTAGCCCAGAGTGGCTGACAGGGCCCCAGACCCCAAACACTGTTCAGGGATCATCCCCCACAGGTGGTTTACAGCCAGACATCCAGTTTTGGTGGCTCAGAGCATTTGCTCGGGTAGATGTAGGCTGTAGTGAGCCTCTTTGCTTCCATGCCAAGTTTGCTCCATGACATGAGCCCTTTCAAGAAACTCCTGGGGAGTGGCAGAGCTGTGAACCCTTTCTGCAGTACTGGAGGGAGCAGTGTGCTACTCCAAGGGTTAGCTCTCTCACAACAGATGAGTTTTCTGGCTGCACAGTGTTTTATATTTTGGGGATTAGTGAGTCACAATAATATCCTGGAAATTCAAGTCAAAATACCCTGGAAAAGGCAGAGCAGTACTCAGAGAGATCCTCTTGGGAGACCGGCATAAGGCTCTCTGTCTGGAAGACTGTCATCTTTGGAACACCTTCATCAGAGACAGGTTGCATCTCAGAAGTTGTCAGTTCACTTCACATCTGCTTTAGGATACACAGGCTCCCATGTTGGCAGTGCTGATTTCTCTCCTTTCTCTGCTTAGGGTCCTTAGGAGGTCTAATCCCTCTGCGCATTATCTGTGTTTGGCCAGATTAGTGTCACCCCACATCTCTGACCTCACAGAAACCTGTGCAATGCTCACTTCAGTGAACTAATAGAAAAGATGAAAGAAAACGACTACAGAAATTTTCATTTTTAAGTACAGAAGAAACCAGAGTGTGCAATGGCTGTTGCAGAGGACTTCTCTAAATAGGGCGATCCTCAGCACCCTAAAAATAGTTAACTTAGAACCGATTCAAAGATTGTTTAAGTTAGTGGGAAATTTCCATTTTGAAAGATCTGGATTGAGGTCACAAGTGGGAATTAGTGAGTAACTGGGCCAGAAAGAAAGATTAGGATGGAAAAAGATATGTTCCAGATGAGAGGAGAGAGATGCATGAAAAGCTGCTCCAGAGCACCAGATCATCTAGGGCAGGAGACTCATATTCAAAGCATGAGAAAGCAACAGATCCGAGGGAGCAGAGTTGGAAAGCTGCAGAAAGACAGCTCAGTCATGGTACTTCAGTGGAAATGCTGTGGCCAGCCACAGTCTGGTGGGATAATTCACCACCTCCTTCCCCTAAAAAAGGCCAATGAAATTCTGGAGTGCTGTAGTAAGCAATCACTTTCCTTCACATTCCCCCAATCCCATGTAACCTCACTGAGTTGTGCAGGTGAGATGGACCCAGTGGAAGTAAGGAAAGCAGAACCCCTGGCAGCCCATTTTTCCTGAATCTGTGTTGGTTTTGATTGGATGAACTGGTGCTTCATGCTCACACCTCTTATATGTGACACCTTCACCTGAACATCACGTCCAACTGTTGATCTCATGGCTCACAGGATTTTAAGGGATTTGACTTTCTCCAAGAGAGCCAAAAAAGCATGACCTCCATGTCCTGAATGGCTGAATGATGCGGCTTGTCTGCAAATCAGTCCTTCACGTATATCCTCCTGCTTGTCTCATTTACTTGAGGTAGGAGTTACTTTAGGCAGGATGAAACAAACCTGGTAAGGAAATCTTACTGTTTGTGCCCAGTGCACTGATGGCAAATGATGCTTTTTAGAGGATTCAATCTCCCCTCATAGTAGTAAAAAAATCACCTGTATCATGAATTATATATAAACCTTTAGTTTATACCAGTTTGTTTAGAGCAGGATGCTGGACAGAGGGTTGCAGATTTGCCCAGCATGCAGAAGGCAGGTTGGTAACTGTTAGGACAGCTGTCCCTAGAGCCTGCTTCTGCTTGCACAAGTGAAGATGACTTTCTCATTTTAAGGAAAAGGGCATGAGGAAGAAGAAGGGTATAATAATTTTGCACCAAGACTTAAGGCAGGAGTAAGACAGCAAAAGGCTGATAGTCAGGTTTTCATTTCACAGGGAAAAGGAAGTTTCCTTGGTCTCCTAACCCGAAATACTGAGGTGTCCTCCAGCTAAAGTGGTATCTACCTCTTTAACAGGATTGTGACTCAGAGACCAGGTGATGGTTGCTTCTTGCTGTGTGTAGAACTATAATCCTTCTCAATTATCAAAGACATAAATTACTATTATTCCCTTACCAGATCGAACATCTTCCTTAAATAAGTGAAAGAAAAATTGTAGGTTGTCTAGTGAATTTTCCTCTCGGAAAAACTGCCTATTCTTAACACACAAGTTCAATGAAAGTTCAAAAGTTTATCAGTGCAAAGACTGTATTCTAATAATTTATCTGCCACCTTCTCAGCTCATATTTTGAAATTTTGAATTAAGAGAAATTTTTTACTCCCTTCATGTAAAAGTAATCAAACATCACTTTTCACAGGCCTATGACAATATCTATTGATCATAATCAAACTACAGAGAGTGTCAGTATTAGAGGGCTCCTGTGTAGGGCAATTTGTCAATCGCAAGAGCAAACCAATACTGTCACAGGACCCAGTTTTCCTTGGCCAATGTAACTCCATCAGATTTTACCCCATGAAGAACGGCCATGAGGTAACGCTCAAGGAGTTTGCAGGTAGATCAGGTATTTCTTGAAAGGAAATCAGATGTTTTCACACCTCCTGTGCTCAATGACCTGATTCACAGGGTGATACAAGGACTATTGAGTGTAGTCTCAGTGCTACTGGTAGTATCATTAACAGCCTGCTCTGGAAAAGTGAGATGTCAGAGAGCGGGAAAGAATCAAGTGGCTATCTCTATGAAGTGGGGTAAAGAGTAGTTCAGAATTATGGAGCCCCCAGGTTAGTCTTAGTTCCTGGAAAATGTTGAAATAGTTAGTACAAACTGGTTTTAAACATAGAAAACAAGGTGAGTAGAAACACGCATAGATTTGCCAAGAATAAACAACGCCAGTCAGTCAAACACCACTTGAAAAACAGTTTTCAGGCAGAGAAACAGGAGTCATCAAATATTTTGATTTTAGGGAGATTAACATGCCAGTTCGTATGACTTTTTCCTAACCTGAATAACCTAATACAGACCTGGATGGGGTAGCCTCTAAGATGGGGTTACAAGAATATTATCTGGTTGACAAGAAACAGCCAGGATGTACTACCAGAACAAGTTGTGGATGACGGGGTTCTGCAGCAGTCAGTCCTTGGTCCGGTTCTCTTCAGTATTTTCAGTATCAAGCTATATAGGGGAAAATAAAGTATGCTCATTAATTTTTCAAAAGACACTTCACTGGTACTGACCACAGATAATTTGGAAGATAAAACTAAAAATTATCCTGGCACCTTCAATGCTTTGAAAAAGTAATGTCAATAATGTAAAATGCAAGGTATTATTCTTTGGAAGGCTTCACCACATAAACTTAAGGTAGAGACCAGCCAGCAAAATACAGGTTCCTCATGAAACCATTGGAGGACCATTGTGAATCATGAACTGAGGAAGAGGAAATACTTGCAAAATCAGCAAAGATATAGTATATAAACAGAAGCTTAAGATGAGAGAGAAATTCTTCCACTCCATTCAGCCTCAGTGAGCCCAAACTGCCTGCACAGCTGAAGGGCTCAGTCCCATATTGCGTGATGTCTTTTGAAAAACATGTGGATCAACAGTAGAAAGTCCAGAGGAGACCACTAGAATTGACCAGGAGTCTAGAAAGGAAGTGAACAAACCATCTGGGGAATTTTAGCCTATGTTTCAGAGGACAGAGGGAGGAATCAACCCTAACAAGCACAGCAAAACAATTTTACAGAAGGGGGTGATTTGTTTTCCACACCCATGGTGACCAAGACCAGTCTTAGGCTTAAGCTGGAGCAATTTAAATTCAGGTGAGACACTAGGAAAAGCCTGCTATGGGAAAAGATAATGAAGGACTGGAGCAGAAAGACTGAGGTGTGAGGAAGGTCACCCCAGAAAACAATGCACACCTTGTGTACTCCATGTGGGCTGCTGGCTGGTGGACTTGTGCCCTTAGAAAGAGTAGTAAGATGTCATATAGCATCAGCAGCTACTTCACAAATGAAAAATTTCCAGCAGAATTTCCATTTTCAGCCTAATTATATTGCTTCCTCCCCTCGCCTTACTGATCTCATCCTTGACAGGTTTTCCTAAAGTTAGGTCTAACCTGTCTACAAAATCTGTGAAAAATGAAGCACAATATCCTGAAATGAAATTTTTTTTTAAAAAATAGATCTGACTGAAAGTCATAATTAAAGAAGAAGTAAACATTTTATTGTATGAAACATTCACTGCATTTCTTGAGCTGTGACTTAATGCCTGGGACCAGAATTTATTTGCTTACATAAGTTTGGTTTTGGTTTTTTTTTTTTCTGAGAAAGACATTGACGTGAGGATGACAATTACAGCATGATGGGCAGCTGAAGGAAACCTAAACTTTGGGATGTTCTTAGGGAGGGATTAGTATTGGTTTGTTGTTTTTGAAGTAAACTTCTAGGATTTTATACTGCAAAAGCAAAGCTCAGAGTACAAGCTTTTTCAGTCTGGAGGGACATCTGTAGTCCTTAGAGGAGTTTTTCTAAACTCACTTATGATACTCTTTCACAGCTTATCTATAACCAACACCTTTTCTCAGGACAGACGTCTTGGAGTGAACTCAGCAGAATCATGCTGCTGCAGACTCTGGGTAAGTGAGAGGCGTGTGACTCGCATTTCTTTCTCTGACTCATAAGTCATCAGAAAAGATTTTCATGTGCTTCCAGTATATTGCTCCTCCAAATGGCGCGTGAATTACTTTACTTTCTATATGGCCACCTAACTGTGGAACACTCTTCAAATTAAAAAGAAATGGCTTTTTAAATAGCTTTCTTGGTTTGAAACATGATAACTTCTCTCACCTTGCAGACTAGTAGTAGAAACTTGAACAAGGCAGGCACTGTTCCCTGGTTCATCGTTGGTATATGGTGTAATAAATACTGCCATTTAGTGTGGAGAAAAGCCTGTTCATTTCTATCATAAGCAGTAACACGGAACAACATTATGTAGCAAGTTCATTGCCTCTGACCTCATGCTTGCTAAATGGCATCCATAAATACTGAAGATGCCTGTGACATATTTTTGGTATCTCAGATTACACATTTCTAGAGTTTAGGGAATGCCTGACGAGGGGTGAACTTCTCTGGCACATCATCTTTTTTCCAGAACATATTGTTCTTGGATCTATCCCAAAATATACACAGGGATGGTCCAATGTTCCTGTGGAACATTTTCATTTTCTTGGGCAGCTCAACTTTTGTTTTGGATGCAAACTAATCCTGAGCGATATCATCACCTAAGCCTGTGTATTGATTAGTGTTTATCCCTCTAAAGAATGCTCTAGAGAAATCCAATCGCTTCTAGTAGAATCAGCAAATGTTCAACCAACCGATTTGTTTTGGATACTTCTTAATCCTTTTTATTCATTGTTATTCAGATTTTTCATGAAATGCCAAAACACACTTAAGAACACTTCTTTTCTGTCTCCCGTACTAAATTATCACCATTTTCTTAAAGCACTGTCCTGTTGTCCTTGAAGATAATGAAAATATCCCCTTGGCTTCAATATCAGCAGAACACCTTCTCTAGCATCTGTAATATTTTATCACAGTATGTAACCTGAACACTGTGTGGAAATTATACCTTTTCATCTATAACAACTTTTTTCCAAAGTTTAGACACATTCTTACACGGAGAAATGTTTGCCACATTCTGTTCATGCTCATAAGGTCGTGACTAAGATAAATAGATTTTAGAGAAACATTAGAGTAGGAGTATGTGGGAGGAATTTCATATTACTAGCTCATTTTTTAGCAGATAGAATTTTAAAAGCTTTTTGAATTTCATGCTTGATTCCATTAGAAGGGAATATGACAATGGTTCCTATAGAATATACTTCCTTATCAAATAGCACAATTTAAATGGAACATATCAGGGAAAGCTACTGAATAACATCTGAGGAAAACTGCTTTAAATCCTGACATTTAGAAGCATGGCAAATAGATCTTGATGGCGACAAGGCTTGAAATAACTTTGAAAGGGTGTAAGACTTGGCCCAGTTTCTCTCTGAGCTAGTGACAGGACTTCCAGTGCTTGTTAATGAGAACTGGATGAGACACCAAATCCCAAAGTCTTTATTTGGCGTACCATAAACCCCCACTCTGGAACAGCTCTGCCAGAGCCGTGTCCTGGGCTGTCTGTGCCTTTGCTGAGACTCTGCCACTCGCCCCAGCCTCTGCCAGGTTGCTTCAGAGACATGTTGCTGAGCCAAAGCAAGACTATTTTGTGTGTATTTCAGCTACAATAACAGTTTTCTTTCAGAGAAGGTGAGTATCATATTTGAAGCCACAAGTAAGACCTTGTCCAGTGATATTTCCACATAGGGAGGGTGGGACTGAATATAAGTAAGAATGGACTAGGAAGCAGCAGAGCATCTAGCTGATGAGTTTAGGCCTTTTCTCCAAGTTTTATCAGTCATACAGGTATAATCTGATCCATAGACAATTGTTGGTAACAGGAATAACCACAAGCATAGGAACAGTCAAAAGCGTGGGCTCTTGAGGGGCAGCAAGAGATGAAGTTCATCAAATGACAGAGAAACAGGACAGTCTTAGTGCAGAAGCAAAAGAGAGGAGTCGAGGAGAAGTCCCAGGCTGAGGAATGTTGGAGGTGTTATCAACATCGATGGAAATCAAAGGTAAGAAAGGACTTAGCAGAAAATATTAAGAGGTTTTATGTGTCATCATCCCCTGTTGGTTTCATCCCATCTTCCTCTCACTGCATCCTGTTGTGAAAAAGTAAAGCTGAATTTGTGACATACATGAAATGTTCAGTAGACAGAATATTACTGAATACATTCAGTAGACTAGATACTACAGCCACAGGATAATGAATTTACTGGAAAATGGACTCAGGAAGAAAGCTGTTATTCTAGACCAGAGATCTAAATCACAAAAGCAATAGAAATAGATCGACAAATGAATCTTTTTTTTTTTATAACATGTGATGAGTTTTGCTGGGACAAGACCCTTTCTAACTCTTTAATTTGTGTGACTTGATTTCTTTAGGAGCCCTTGGGTCAAAAAATCTAATGCAGACTGAAAACTTGTACTTTTTCCATGGCCACGGGTATGGTCCTTTACAGACTAAACCACACGTGCAATGTACTGCACGTTCATCTTTATTTCTCAGTTGGGCTGTCTCATTAACCTTGTTCTTCCCTCCCATGTGCTTGATAACACCCCTAGCCTTCCTCAGCCTGGGATTTCTCCTTGCTTCTGCAAAGGGCACACTTGAGATACTCCTTTGCAGCCACCTGGAGAGGCCAAGGGTGCTCTCAGGATAAAGGCCCATTGCACTATGCCCTGGGAATAGATGTGCAGAGCAGCCCCCCCACCAGGCCCCCACAATCGCTAACATGTCTTCGTCACTGCTGTTTGCACTGGGAAGCTGAAAAGAGGGAGGGGATTTCCAGAAGTACTCTCTCACTGAGGTGGTTCTTAGAAGCACAGTGCCTAGTCCCTCTCTTCCCTGTGACATGAGCAGAACAAGGAGGGTTGTGATGTTAGTTTATAGACCCAATGAATAAATTCAATAAGGAAAACATGGTTTTCTGTCTACTGCTAGTTACATGCCCCTGCCAAGTCCTACTCACTAGCTGTGGTTAAAGGTTTATCCATGCAACCTGAAGGTGGACCCAATCTGCATTTAGTGCAACACTTGAGAGTGTTGAACCCACCTGTGCTGTTTCTGCTTTCGATCTCCTATGCCTTTAACAGGGATGCCTGCATTCACTCTACGATCACTAAGTGAGAATACCTGTCAAGAAGTAATGAATATTTGCAAAGCAACAATGTTAATCACCTCATTTCAGTCTGCTTGTATGCTTACAGCAATGTGACTGCACGACGTGCCTTGCTTGGTATTCGTGTGAGAAGTTGCATGAGCCACAGGGAGAATGGAAAAGCCTCCTGGGAAGACCTGGGAAGCATGGGAAGGACAGTGCATCTCAACCCCGGGGAGCAGGCAGCTGGGGTTGCCAGGAAGTATGTTTCCTCGCTGGAGGAGTTATGTTGGTGTGCATTGGTTTCGTTTGGTTAATTAGACAGTAACCTATCTTCATGCTCGTAGACAGTGGTAACTAACTTTAAAGGAAGGGCTGAGAAGTCAAGACACGGACAGAATAAAGAAAATGCACAACGGGATATTTGCTATGCTCTGGCTCCTCTACATTTAACCAAAGTTTTTTCAATCCTTACGTTGAGCTTTTCCATCACACACTCGTTTCAAATGCAAGCTCAGTGTTTTGAAGGGCACTTTGTAATGGTTTTATCCAGATTCAGATTATCTGCAATCCAGAGGGAAAGCATGCATTCTTTGCAAGGCAAGTAGAAAACATATCTGAACACAAATCAAAAGAATGATTACAGCATGCACGCTCTGTACCCATTACTGAATCCCCAAGGCTCTTTCTGTTTGTTTAGGCGCTTTTTCTTCTGCTGCCTCTGGTTGGACTGAGTGTAAACTCAGCAATGAATAAGAATGGTTAAAATGGATAACATAAAAAGATGTGACATTCTTGAAAGACCCCGTTTTTCAAACTTATATTCAAGTGAAAGCTACCAAAGGAATAGGTCCCAGTGATCTCAAGTGGATCTTTCTTCAACACATCAGAGGTTTGCATCTCCATCTGTTATAGGGTGCTCTTCTGATCTCATTTCAATCCCAAGCAAGCTCAGATTCACTGTGTAATGAAAAATGGCATTTGCACTGAGTAAAGAGGAAAGGTATTGTTTCTATAGCACATTATGTTTTACACTGCTCTTGAGACGGTGTTTCGTATCCCATAAAAAAACATTATCTATAACCTACTGTGCATGCTAGAAAAAGCAACATTGTGCCTTTAAAAGAGATGTCTTGTTTCTGAAAACACTTTATCTCTCACATTTTCCTACCCACAAAGTAACGTGTGTTTATAAGCAAATCCACTCCACCCCCTAATAATGACCGACAGTAAACATCTGACATGACTGCTTTCAAGCTCCTCTTTGTTTAGGCATGAATTGTTCATTTTTATGTCTTTTGTATACTGCCTAAAGGAAAGACAAATGATACAAGGGATGTTTTACATTAACAGTTGTGGCAGAGGTTATGCCTGTGTTTATCTGATCCTCTTTTATTGCATTACAAATGGTAAGATAAACTGCTGGGCATACAATGGTCATTAATTTCAGGGCATATTTTCACACAGGATTTTTAATTTAAAATGTATTAGGTGCAAGATAGCCAGGTGTCAAAGTTCCTAGTCATTTGCAAAACCTGCACCAATCTCATGTAATAAAAAATTTCTTCCCAATACCAGTGCTCAAATTTTAAAATATGAGGGCCTACTCCCACTTCCCCGCCTGCCCAGTTTCACAGATCAGTCATCTGTGGCAGTCTTGGAGTGTCCCAGCTCACCAAGCTCACCCTCTGCTGCCATCCAGCAGCGCCAAACAAACCTGCAGCATCAAAACCTGTTATACGTGAGACCACGCAGAGGGAGAGAGGGGCCTGGGTGGGGAGAGAAGAGCATGGTGCGAATGTTCCTGTAAAACGCCTGTGTATCTGAGTGCGCCTTCTGTCCTTGCCACCATTTCCTCTCTTGGGAGAGCTTAATAAAATCCATGCAGAATTTTGATGGGGAAAAAACCAACACAAAGAGTATGCCCTTTTTTTTTTTTTTTGGTCCTGGGCTTAAGATTTCTTTGCTACTTGACAGGACTCGCTGTCATATACTTGCTTTATCTGAAAGTTGTTGAAGCTCCAGACATAAATCTATCAATGAAGCAACTTGCTGCCTTGCTTTTCAGTTCTGGATCTTGCAAACAACGTCTAGTTTTCAGAGTTTTCTGAGCAAAAACACTGGGAAAATAGTTTACACCAGAGGCTGTGCCTCAGCCTAGTGTGACCTTGAGAGGTGAAGCACTGGCGCAGCTGAGGCACCTAATGCTTCCTAGCAAAGGTGCCAGTTGTCAGCATCTCACAGCTTTGCTATGGCTTGGTCTGGCATTTCTGTGCTTCCTCCATAGATGAGTTCAGGTAGAGGAGCAGCACCTACGCAGCACCTACTCAGCACCTACAAAAAACCAGAACTGCTGTACCCCAACTGCCTGTCTGGGGCTAAAGAAAGCTATGACACCCATCTGATCATAGCAGCATGAAGCACAGTGCCGCTAACTGCCCAGATATTTCACTTGCTGCCTGGACCACTTTGGCATCCTGCACTGAACTTTGTGCTGTCTCATCTTGACTTTCCCAGTACCTGGGTGGGCTTGCTGGGACCCAGCTTGGATGTGCATGAGCCACCCAAAAGGTCCAGTACCTGGTGTAGCCACAGCACAGCATGCTTCCCTCTAGAGAAAAATCTGGGGCAAAACATAAGGTCACTACTGTAGCTGTTCCCTTCCAAACCTTACCCACTGTACTGGCCCCCCATGCTCCAAGGGTTTGCTTGTAAACTGAAGGATCCCTGTGACTATAACCCCCTCAAAAAATGCTCTGGCTGGTAGAGGGGTTCTGCTAAATCTGGTTACCAGCATACCTCCTTGTGCTCCCTCAAATGATGTTCAAGCAGTGCAGCAACAGCTGGGCTGGTACTGTCTCCATCAGATATTTAGAAACCTGCACTTTCCCATGTGGAAAAACCCACTCCTTCCCTAAATATTAAGGTGAAACTTCTTCAGTTTTGCGTGCGAGCTTGCACTAAACAGCACTTCTTCCTTTCAAATCAAGGTTGAGCAAATATTTGGTGGTGAGTAACTTATCTGATCATGTTGCTCCCTCCCTTCCCCTCTCCTCCCCTCCCCTCTCCTCCCCGTTACAAATTCAAAGTGAGCCCTGTCTTTGCTAGCAAGGTACCCAGACAAACTCAGTGTCCTGTGGTGGGAGACACAGAGACAAATTGTTAAGTTGTAGGGGCATATTCCCTGTTCCCTTCGAGAGGTGAATCCCACCATATTTATTTCCTGAGTAATGCTGGTTCATGTGAGAGTGGACCTGGGTCCTCTCGGCAACAAGAAGTAATCTTCTCCACACCCATCCCTCCTGACCCATCTCCCTCCCCACAGCTGCTGTTTCTAGCTGAACCAGGCAGGCTGTGTTTTCTGCCCTAGGGGTTAGGGTTGTAATGCTTTGCATCACTGCTGCAATTGTTGCAAAGATGACCATGCTTTCATAGGAGAGAAAGTCATCCCTGTGTAGAGTTGGTGTGTTGGTGTGGGTTTATAAAGCAAGCTGAGGTCCTCTGGGAGGAGAGACGCTACAGAAATGTAAGATCATAATCATTATCACCATTAAACAAACAAGGCACAAAAATTAATATTTTCCCCTATATAATAAAATCACTCATTTGTGGCGGAGTGTTGCAGCACAAAGAACACCACACTAATCAGTTTGTTAGTTGCAGGATCAAGTGGGTAATGAAGGGGGAGAAAGGGAGGTTTTCTTTTGTCTTTTTCTTTGTTGGGAGAACAGAATGGTGGAGAGCAGGAAAAGGGAAATGTGAAAGAGCTATCCTCTTACTGCAGTAGCTCTCTGCTTATCAAAAAGAAAACACCTGAAATTTGTGGTGAAAAGGTGCCTGTGTCCATATTCATCATCCTAAAGCACAGAGGGGCTCCCTGTAGCTGTCTTCTGTGTTTCCCCAGGGCAATAAAAGAGAGTAAGTTTCCTCCCAGCTACCTGCATTGACTGGCAAAGCACAGGGAAGTTGGGAGAACAGAGGAGAGGAGCGATGGCTTTCCTGGCTGGTACCTCCCCAGCGCTGCACTCAGTGATGAGGGAGCTGAGGGAATTGGACTCTTTCCACCAGCTTCAGCAGGCTTTGTGACAGGCCCTACAAAAACACCTCAGAGCATCAAATCCTAATTGTCTTGGGGCTTATTAGGCAAATGCACAGCTGAAAAAGAAAAAAGGTTTCCTTCCTACTGTTTCTCTTCCCACTCTCAAATTTCTGAACTTCAGATATATTTGTTTTACTTTATATCGGAAGTTATGACTGACAACACCATGTAAGGACATGAGGAAAATAAAATGAAAAGAAAAAACCACCCTATCATTAAAACTTCCTAATAAAATTGCATTCTGGAAATAATTTTTATATATATATGGATTAGTACACCAAGGAAATGGCAGATATTATTTAATGGTAAATATGTATGAACATATAGATATATGTGACTGCATAGCTGTTGAGTCATGTCTGAAGGGACTGCTCACTGCTAACATGGAAAAAAGACTGGAAACTCTTCTGGTGGCCTCTCACATGAATAAAAGCTATATAACTGAAAACTGACCGTGGCTGGCTTAAATGTATATTCCTTACTTTTTCCATTTTATTTTTTCTTTGACAGTAATCAGCACCCAGAATGGTTTTAATTGGACAAGTTATTCTCTAGATAAAGAGTGCTTCAGTAATTCTTGTAACACTGAAATAAATTCTAAACATTTCCTGTGAAGTCAAGAGAAATAGGCTTGATGCCCTGAATCAGCATTTTGACAAATAGAGAACTGGCTTTTAACTTCTTTGCTTTTCTGCCAGTTTCTTTCTTGTGGTATGTGGAGTGCAAGGGGCTTGGTCTGGTCAAACACCTTGTCGTGTGCTCAAACACCTCATCAGCTGAATGTCAAATGCCTTACCAATTCTGGTGATGATCCCACTGAGAAGGAATGGTTTCACCAGCAACTGCATAAGAGACAGAGGATTTGGTCTGCACAACAGGCAGGTATAACCTCAGATATAAGTAATTTGTACATGTTCCTTTAATATCGTCAAGTGTTGCCATTTACAGCCTTTCCTGCCAAGCTTGCTTAGATTGTTTATTTACGAAGTGATTGTCACAATACGAGAGATGCAAATCTGCAGTCACTCTTCTCCTCCTCTCAGAGTTTTCTCAGTCTGTGGATTGTGCAGGTGGACAGAAACAAATCCTTAAGGCAAGAGTGTACAGACCATGAGATCTGCTGGCCTCCTTGGCGTTGCATCTATTCTTCCAGCAAAACAATTACTGCATGGTGGGGCCAGTGCCCAGAAAAAAATCTCCCTGCCAGAAATACTTATCACAAAAATGAATGAGACCCAGGTACATTTTTCCTTTAATTCATTAATTTCAGTATTTGTGACCCCCAACAAGCAGCATAGATGGAGAATGGGATGAGGGTAAAAAGACTTTTTTGGAAGAAGGCAAAAGAGTGATGAGCCAGAGTGACAGCGGATGCTTTAGGATCCTGCTTTGTTTCATTTAATAATAAAAAAGATGGACCAAGCCCTACTCTAGAATTAGCTTTCCTTAACGTATTTGTTAAAATCAAAAAAAAGAAGCTGGGAAGTTGAGTTAGAGCTCTTGCAATAAGCCTCACATTAACATTAATCAAACACTGAAAAGGTTTAGAGGAAATTCCCAGGCTGAGACAAGCAAGATGAACATGAGGCAGCAATTTGGCAGGTGAGGCTCAGTCTTGCTATGTGAGCTGTAAGGGGTGAACAGTCTGTCCAATGCACATGTTATTTTTCCCATGCTAAGGGCATGTCTACAGGGCACACCTGCAATGAATTTACTGATTCAGTACTCAACGGAGCTTATTCATTGTGCTCACCAATAGTGCTGTGTGGACATATCAGTAATTAAGTGCAGATACTCAGAAAACAGACCCGGAAAATACTTTCCAAAACAAGTAAAAGTCACCTGGGAGACATTGCTGTGGACAACGCATGAAGACCTTTGCTCAGCAACACCAACAGTCAGCAAGCCTCCCAGGACGTAACGTCCATCATGAATAGCTTCAAAAATAATGTGAAAGACCACAGTGCAATTGTATAAATCAAGTGCATGATCTCACCTGGAGAGCTAAGTTCAGTTCTCACTGCTCTATCCCACAGATGTAACAGAAACAGTAAAAACTCAGGGACAACTTCAAAGACAAGAAAGGTTTAGATGACTGGAAAAGTTCTTGTGCTGTGGGGTGTGGAAAAATCAGCAGTGTGCTTATATGTGTTTTGCTCTGCAAGGAGCATCCCAAGGTTGACAATATGTTGAACTATGTCACCTGAATGAGTGAGCACTGGTGTTGAGGTACATGTAAACATGATCCTGTGCAAAGAACGTGTGTGGATCCAGCCTCAGGAAATGGATTCACTGGAGCTTCCCAGCACAGGCTGATCCTGCAGGCAAAGCACCAAAGCAAAGGGACACAATGAAAGTGCATCAAATAATAAATGGTACAGAAAAAGTGCATGAAGTATTAATAAAGCCATATTTAATTAAGATAAAGTGTCATGAAAAAATGAAATCATTGCTTTTTCACACAGTATGTTAGCCAGATTAGAGAACTTGTTGACAACGTGCAGAACTGAAACCAGATTTAGCAGGAATCAGAACGGAATTAGGAGCCGAGGTAGAGTGCAGGAGCATCCACTGGTAAAGTAAATAGTTTTCAACAGTGCTCTGTAATCATAAACAGTCTTGCACTTGAGTATAGTCTTTCTGTAATGGTGTGGTGGTATGGTTCCCCTGTCACTCGAAGCCCACTTGAGACCTGAAGTGATTTCTCTTTCTGCCCACTCCTGCTCTCTGGGCCACAAACCAGCCCAGGGTCAGTCAGGCACAGACTGCAAAGGACAAGGAAACAGGACAATAAGGCTCCTCCTTGGTGTGCTGGCCCTGCTTTTCCAGCCTTGCACTGCTCTTCCTATCATTGGCGAGATAGTCACCACCGGATAGCCTTGTACATCTGCACCTGGGTCAGGAGAGCCTGGTACATCTGCACTTGGGTCAGGAGAGACTGGCACATCTGCACTTGGGTCAGGAGAGCCTGGTACATCTGCACTTGGGTAGAGACCAAGAGTGGGGGTGATACCAAACATTGGAAATGAATGATTTCTGGGTCTGTGCAACTGGCAGAAAATACCAGAATATTACAACATCTGAGGTGGGCTAGAGTGTGAAAATATCTGATAAAAGTCAATCACCTTAGACCCTATAAACAGTGATCCTAAAGAGAGACTCTTTGAGCTCTCCTGGATCGCAGCGAACTGGGTCCAGCATCTCCCCTGACTTGGGATAAACTGCACAAAAGGCCAGGATGAAGTCACACTTCTCAAGACTTAATTATTTTTCGTGAGACTGACGGAGCATTATGAGTACTTGCTCTAAATTCAGGAAGGGAATTTTAACTACGGGCTGGCCTCTCTTTCGTCCGCCTCTCTAACATGAGTGTGGATGGGTGTATGTTTCACTGGATCCAAACAACTCTGTTTGTCTCTTTCTGTGTGTTTTCTGGTTGTGTCAATGCATATGCACATATATATATTCATATATGTATGTAAAGTATATACTGCAGTAAGTGAGTGTGAATCTTGTCATCACCAAACCCCTTACTAAGTCATTATTTTATTGTGACATATTTGGCTGAGTCACCTTGTTAATTTTAAATTGTTTAGTGATTAAGCACCATTGAAAAATCAACACTTTGATCTACCCCTCACCATTAATAAATCTTGGATTGCTGCCTAATCACAACCATGTCGATACTTTCTCCTGCAACAAATGGGGGTTGAATAGAAAAATGAAGTCAATTAACTTTAAGGTGGAGTTTTAGTTTTTATACAGTACCAAAAGTCTTTGGACTTTGGGAACTTCTGGAAACGGTGGCAAACACTGAGTTAATGAAGAACAATATACCCAATGTATAACTGTTAAAACAATCTAGCGAATGCCCTTGAGGGAACCACACCATCTGAAGAATTCTGCAAATAGACTTTAAAATATATAATTAAGTTGGTTTGGTTTGGTTTTTTTTTTTCCATTTGAGCCCAGTAAGTGTTTGGGTTTTTTTTTTGGTTTTTTTTTGTTTTTTTTTTACAGATAAGAACAGAGAGTAATAAGTTCTCTTTGAAACTGGTTTGACTGATGCAAACACTCCATAGAGAGAGCTTTATTCCATCCACATATTTGGCAGATGAGCTCCTCGTCCTGACTGTAGAACTCTCACATTGTAGCGGGAGGGACTTCTAAAGCCTTGGGGTTTTGCTGAGGGCATTTTCCCCGGAGAAGCTCAAGGGAACTCCGTTTGAGTGCAGCTGCAGCAAACAGGAGTGGTCCACAGCCCTCGGAGGTGTGAGCCTCTCTTAGTGACTCTGGGATGGGAGAAGAGGTGATAGCCCAGCCCATGCCTGGCAGGGTGCGAGGCTGCCTGCCTCCTGCTGGCTCAGGTCTGCACCATGAAACCTCATCCTCTAGCTTTTCGGTCTGACTTCTAGACAAGCTTTGTGGTACCACCCTTGTTAAGCACATCTTACTACTTTTCTCTCTAAGTTTGTTAAAAATGCTCTTCTGCATGACTTGAAACAGCCACCAAAGCCATAGTGGTTTTGTACAAGTAAACAAACCAGCTCAAAACCAAATTGAAAGGAGCTGTGGCAAAATAATATGCATGGGCAGCTGGGAGGCTCCTTGCTCAATGCAGTGTCATTGCTTTTAGATTCACCTTTGATCTAATGCCCGGGCAGCTCTATCTGTTTCTAAAAAAATCCTTTCTGCTTCATGTATATCTTCTTAGCTAGTTGAAAGTGTTCCCATGTTTGTTTAGGTAAAATCGGCTGGTCTGTAAAAGACCGTGTATGCCTTGAGCAAATTTAGACTTAACTTTCTGGCCTTCAGGTGTCCCAAACCACTGCTTCACCACTTCAGTTTTCCCTTATGGATTAGAAAAAATCCACAGCCCCTTGCTATGAGACACACACACGCAAGAAGTTTACCTGATTTCTTCTGCACTGCTGCATAGAGAGACTTTTTTGAGCATGTAGTAGATATCCATGTAATTTAAGTGAAGTTGCCTATTTTTAACACAGTATGAAAGCTATCTGAATATGAATACATTCCATGTGGCACTTTGTGGTAGTGTCTTGAAAGTATTGTAATAGTTATTAGGAAGCCACAGTAGAAAACCTCTTAATTCTGTGCTACTATCATCCCATTTCTCAGTACCACAGATAAAACGGAATGTGTCACATCTGCACTATTTTGTAGGGGTTTGTTTGATATACAATACTGCATTGTACACAAATTCAAAACTGTAATAACACTGAAGCGTGAAATAGCTTACTCCTGAAAATACTCATGGCCGGGTGTAGATGGACCCTCTTGCTCCTGAGCCAGTATACACGTCTGGATCAAAGACAAGAAATGGCAGGGCTCTGCTGGAAGGAATCTGTTACCAGGGTCTGGTGCACCACAGTTTTGTGCAGAGAAGATGAACAGTGGGATAGGAGCAGACAAAATACATATACAATAAATCACCAGCAAAATTTTGCTATGTTCCATAACATTTTCTCTCCATCATCACCTTCTGTTACAACCGCTTTTTTTTTTTTACACCCAGAACAACAATAAGAAAGATGTTTTACTGGAGCCTAGACCTCTTCCACTGTGCCGCTGCCCTTGGAATAAATTTCTTTATTCTTAGCCTGACGTTGGTATCCGTTTGTCTCGTGTTCAACTCAGTGGTAAAGTCTTGAACTTCTTTAGACCTTCCCCCGTCACCCAGACACCCAGTGCAAGGGACATTGGCACAAGGAAATGGGAGACTGTAAAGCTCTTGCAAAGAAAAATTATATAAACAAAACGTGAATACACTTCATTTAATATGTGCCTCATTTACACAAAACACCATTAGCCCAATCCTGTTTGCTCGGAGTACAGCAGAGGCAACTTAGTTTGCATGTCTGAGCAGGCTGCTTTAGATAATACCATGTGTCTTCAGAAATGCAAGAACTATTTCCATAATATATAAGGAAAAATGTTGTATTTAATCCGTCACCAGTGGGCTCATGGAGCATAAGGATTGGATTTCTTTTCTTCACATTCTTACATCTCTGCCTGCATTAATATTAGGCTGGGGTTGAAGTGAAAATGAAGTGCCAATTTCAGCATACAAGCTAGGGAAGACAAGCGACAAATAAAACAGAAAAGAAACCATCTTATCAGCCAAAGAAATAAAAACACATTTAAAATGAATAATCTGCATTGCAGAAGCTCTCACTGTCTCTCCATGCTCCATGCAAGCCACACTGGAAAGTCATCAGTGAGGAGCAGCCTACTGTGCCTTGGAGCACTGGTCATTGGCAGAAGGGAGCAAGGTGAGCTGCTGTGGAGTAGCCAACGTGCCCCTTTGGAGAGGAGAACAGTAAACATATGGCAGCCAGCAGAGGAGCCACCCCCCAGAAGCTGGACACTGCAGGTCCTTCACCAGAGAGTCTTGCCCTGCAAATGGTGTGGCTTCCAGAATAGCCATGCATGCCAGGAGATGAGCAAAATGAGAAAAAAAGCAATTAGCCATGGAAGACATCAGGGAAGGTGCTGGTTGTCCCTGCTGTCTCTGCTGTGTCACCACAGAGACCCTCGCTGCCAATTTGCCAACAAACACCTCAAGCAGTCCTGTCCCAACAGAAGCCATCTAAGAAGGGCTATGAAACTGTGTTCACAGCACTTGTTGGTTTACAGAGGATGCAGCACAATGTACATACCAGCATGGGATGCTCTGCCACTGTGCTAGTCTTCAGCTTTCCTCCTGAGCAGTTTCTGTTGGTGTGTGTCCCATGAGAGAGGGATGGGTGCAGAAGGCACCTGGGCCCCCTGTCTGAAAGAAGAATAAATGACTGGAAATTTTCTTACACGTGTGTTTGGGTCTCAACAATAACAGCACATCCTCTTGTCCTGGGTTGCCTCCTTCTCTCTACAGCTCCAAGTCACATCGCTTTGGCCTCCACCAACATGGCGGCGGCTTCCCTGACTCTGGAGCAACTGTAGGGGAAAAAACAAGGAGCAAGCCTGTAGAAGTGTTACCAACTGTATTAACATGAGACTTTGAAATAAAAGAAAGATCCCTGGTGTGACAGGGAGAACAGCTGTATCGGAGATGTAGGCAAGCCCCATGCCTGGCCAGGGTTTGTGGATGTCTGGACTGCAGGATGTTTCTCTCTCATTACCACAGCCAAGCAACAGCCAAGCCAAGATAACATAGTCGTGTTTTATCCAAGACAAACTTTGCAGAGGGGATGCTTTCATTTTCAAGCTGCTCTTGCCCGTGCTGTGTGGCACTGAGGGCGCTGCTGAGGCAGACCTGGCCCCTCAGGGGATGCTCTGTGCCCTGGTGGCAGGGTTGCTTTTTTCGGGGGACCAGAGGTTTTGGGGGCCAGGGGCGGAGCGTGGCCACCTTGGGGCTGCCAGGCTGCCCTCTGCCCGCCACGGCTGCCCCTGTCCCGCTGCTGCCCTGTCTGAACAACGAATTGATAACCAGGAAATGAGACGGAGGTGGGGTCCGGAGAGGTCTTGGCATTTGAATGTCACCACAAGCACGCGGCGCGGGAGAGTAAAGGTTTCTCTCCGTCCCGGTGTTTACTGCTGTCTGCACATCGACTTGTTTCCTGACACATGGGCCATGACTCGAAAGGAATTCAGGCTCCAGCAAATTTTGCATTGTGCTTCAATGTGGCCTCTGGGATTGAATGAGGGCAAATCTATTACACTGTTGCCATGACGACTCTGGCACAGCCGCGATGAGGAGCGCTGATGCTGCCGGCCCCGCACAGGGCGGTGGCACAGGCGGCACAGCCGGACGCGGGGACACCCCGAGGGGGGGCAGTGCCCGCGCACCCCGCCTCACCCGCGCCCGTCAAGGGCGCCCATCTGACCTGGCCGTGCCAGGCGGATGGGGCAGCAGAAGACACCGAATCCTCTCCCAGGGTCCAGCAAAATTAGTCCCTAATTTACTTTGGGGAAATCAGGTGTCTGCAGTACAAGTGAGAAGGGTGTCCTTCACCTCGGCGGGTACAGGCAGTGCGAGACCTGGCGTCTGGCTGCTAGGGGATCAATGGTGAGCCCGTAAGGACAGCCTGCGCTTACTAAAGACGGTGATTGCGGTGATGGATTTTAATCATTCAAATGATTTTACAACAAAGAAACAAAGGATGCTGATCTTCTCATGAGCAATCACAGCTTTGCAGATATTGATTCTTCTTGCTTAGATGGACTTTGCTATCTGTCATAGAGATGAATATTTAGTTTTGGTAAATTCTGTTTTTGCCTTTTTGCCTTTGGAATGGTCAGCGATAGAAATTCATATTTCCCCTTTTTGCTCAGGCAATGATGGTACAGTTTGTTGTGAGCTGCAGTCATGACAATAGTTTGATTCAAAACATCTCAGTGTCAGCATACAGTAACTAAGACCAGAATTGGAAAGCACTAACAATGGGAGACCAAAACCTGCCTCTGACACTTGACAAGGTTATTATTATAGAGTGCAAAAAGCTTTTGCTTTCTTTTCTGCTGCTTTGCAGACCTCATAAGGCTCCTCTCAGATTTCTGCATAGTTAATTTGTCAGTTTATAAATTACCACATTATGTTAACGCTGAATGCTTCAAAACACAAATATATGCACAGAGGGCTTGAATATTTGAAGTGTTTTAGTACTATAGGGAAATAATTTTGTTGTCAAGCTGTGGCAGATATAGAAGTGCTAGGGGATACATGACCATTTCATCAGGACGGTGTCGATGATGGCCTATGAACATCCAAGGGGGGAAATCATCTTTTATCACTATTGTGTATCATGCAGGTCCAGATGGAGGATAAAACATGCATGAGTTGCCCGCAGCTCTGAAAATAATTATACTCATTTGCCAGAAATGTAGAAAGTGCATCCAACCAAGTTACCACCCATCATAGTGACACTCCGTTTGCATACTGATGAAGTTTAAAGCCAGAGACAATGGTGGTGGTATCAATAGCAGAGGGGGCTGGGAATCACCAGTGCTATAGGATTAATAGTGCCATCATTTTACATTATGTAGCATTTCACTTATGCTGCATATCAAAAATCTCCTGGTACTGATGCTCACGTAGTTGTTTACAAGATTGGTTTGGTCTGAGACTCCAAACATTACAAGAGATTCTGGGGCGTGGGGAATGAAGACTATTATACCCACCCCCTGTGAAGGCCTTCTTGGCAATTACACGCGATGCGCTATGAATGCATTCACAGATCTATGTGTGTGTGTGTACGGCAGAGGAGTCACACATGCTATGCACACTTGCAGTCTCTCTCTTCCTCTCTAGAAGATGGCACTGGAATATGAGCGAAAGATAATATGCACATGCTAAGCTCCGGTGCCACTGCAGACTAATTGATGAATGGGTTTTTAAAGGGTAGAATAAGAATGGATACAGGTAGAACCCAGGAGAATAAGTCTTTATATTGCAATAAATACTGCTTATATGTAGTTGGTTTAACAGTAGAAATCAGCAATAAAGAATACAGACTTTGTTATTTAATCTTTAGCAAATGAAAAAGAAAATTATTTTGGAACACTTCTTCCAAGATTAGATACACTATTTTTTAATTAAATTTTTTCAGGGCATTATTCAGTTTTAAATGACCATCAAGTAAAATAATCAACCAATGCTATCATAAAGTGAGATTATTTTCCCAATTTCTTTAAATAATTCGTTCATTATGATGCATGCATAATACGCATACATGCCACTATGATGTATGCATAATATGCATATATGCCATTTTGGTTATTCCAGGACTCCTTGTATTCCTTAAAATATTTGTGGTAAAGTACTGTCTCAATGTGCTTTTGCATATGCACTTGTTAGCATATTGCTAGTTAAAGTATGCCTTCAAAAATAAAATAAATCCTGAAATGCTCATTTTATTCAGTGTTTAATAGAGGACTTTTTCCTGTTCTAATGAGGAACCTTAGGTACAGCTGCAAACGTGTTGGCAAATATTCATCATCACCATCATGGCTTGGCTTCGCGGACGAAGATTTGGGAAGGGCTTTGCCCACGCTTATTGCAAGCGCGTTGATGGCTGAAAAGGCCAATGCGGGATAGGCAAGACCGGTTGCAAAGAGCACACCGGAGGGTCTCCTTGGGTGGTATAGTCGAGGCACGGTTCTTTCTGCGCTGTCTTTTCTCCTCAAGCCTGATTCTACGCGTGCTCTCAAAGGAGACAGCAGCGTTATGTATGGTGTGTCTCCAAATCTCCCGATTGGAGGCCAGGGTGGACCACTGATGGTGGTCAATATGGCCTAGGCTGAGGTGTTGTTTCAGGGAGTGCCTTATATCTCCTCTTTGGAGCTCTTCTCTTGAGGCAGCTGGTGGCAAGTTCACCATAGAACACGATCTTAGGGAGGCAGTGATCCACCATCCTGGAGACGTGCCCTGCCCGACGCAGCTGCGTTTTCAGCAACATGGCCTCAATACTGGTGACATCTGCCTGTTCAAGGACAGCAACGTTAGTCACGTAGTCAGTCCAGTGGATGTTTAGGATTGTGCGGAGGCAGCACTGATGGAAGCGTTCGAGGAGTCGCAGATGGTGGCGGTAGATGACCCATGATTCAGACCCGTACAGAAGAGTAGGCAGTACCACGGCTCTGTAGACACTGATCTTTGTACTTTTCTTCAGGTGTTTATTGCACCAGACTCTTTTATGGAGTTTTCCGAAAGCTCTGTTTGCCTTTGCTATTCTGTTGTCTATCTCTTTGTCGATCGTGGCATCTGAGGAGATGATGCTACCCAGATAGCTGAACTGCTGGACTGGCTGAAGCTCTGACTCGCCAATGGTGATGTGGGGATGATGGTAATCATCTTGTGGTGCTGGTTGGTAGAGAACTACCGTCTTCTTCAAGCTGACTTCCAGCCCCAAAAGCTCAGCCGCCTCTACCAAGCAGGATGTTAAGCGCTGCAGAGCTGCTTGTGTGTGGGCAACAAGGGCGGCATCGTCAGCAAAAAGCAGCTCACGGACAAGGTGATTCGGGGTCTTGGTGTGGGCCTTCAGTCGCCTTAGGTTGAAAAGGCTCCCATCGGTACGATATCGGATATAAATGCTGTCTTGTTTGTCGAGGTCTGCCGTGGCCCTTTGGAGCATCATGCTGAAGAAAACTGTGAATAAATTTGGTGCGAGAACGCAACCTTGTTTCACACCATTGGCTATTGGGAAGGGCTTAGAGAGTGCATCGCCATATCTGACTTGGCCGCGCTGCCCCTCATGTAACAGGATAATCATTTTGAGGAACTTGGGGGGACATCCTAATCGTTCCAAGATCTGCCACAGACCTTTTCTGCTCACAGTGTCAAAGGCTTTGGTGAGATCAACGAAAGTTACATAGAGACCCTTGTTCTGTTCTCTACACTTCTCTTGCAGTTGTCTGAGAACGAATACCATGTCTGTGGTACTTCTGTTGGCTCTGAAACCACACTGACTTTCAGGTAGAAGTTCTTCTGCGATAGCGGGTACCAATCTGTTCAATAGTATTCTTGCGAGGATTTTTCCAGCAATGGAGAGCAGAGTTATGCCTCGGTAGTTTGAGCAGTCTGACTTTACTCCTTTTTTCTTGTACAGGGTGATGATGATTGCATCACGGAGATCTGGTGGTAGTTCGCCTTGTTCCCAACAGCGCACAACTAGCTCGTGAAATTTAGCATGGAGCGTTTGGCCTCCATGTTTCCAGATTTCAGGCGGGATTCCGTCGACCCCAGCTGCCTTGCCGGTTTTCATCTGCTGTATGGCCTTAAGGGTCTCTCCCATAGTAGGGGCTATATCCAATTCATTTTTCACCGTTTGTTTTGGGATGAGCTGGATTCCTGAGTCTTGGACTACACGGTTGGCACTGAAGAGAGTTTGAAAGTGTTCAGACCATCGATTCAGGATGGAGGTTTTATCTGTGAGAAGCGTTTGGCCATCTGCGCTGAGTAGGGGGCTTTGAACTTGGTGTGTGGGTCCGTACACTGCTTTCAGAGCCTCATAGAATCCTCTGTGGTCACCCAAATCTGCGCATAGTTGAGTCTTTTTTGCTAGGTTGGGCCACCACTTGTTCTGGATGTCTCGAAGTTTCTGTTGGAGTTTACTGCATGCAAGACGAAAGGCTGCTTTTCTTACATGGCAAGATGGTTGAGCGAGGTGTGCTTGGTGAGCAGATCTCTTCTTTGCCAGCAATTCCTGGATCTCTGGATTGTTTTCATCAAACCAGTCTTTGTTTTTCTTTGTGGAGAACCCTAAGGATTCTTCGGAGGACTGCAGGATGCTATTTTTAATATGTTGCCAAAGCGCTTCAGGAGAAGAGTCTATGGGACAGTCTTCAAGCCTAGTTTGAAGGTTTGCCTGGAAGCTGTCTCTCACTGCAGCTGTTTGAAGATTGTTAACTTGGAGCCTCCTCCTCAGAATGCCGCCCCTCTTAGGTTTGGGCTTAAAGTGGAGGTTAAGTTTGCAGCGCACAAGGCGGTGGTCTGTTTGACATTCTGCACTAGGCATCACTCGGGTGTGACAGACATCGCGAACGTTTCTCTGGCGCACTAAGATATAGTCAATGAGGTGCCAGTGTTTAGATCGAGGATGCATCCAGGTTGTCTTCAGGCTGTCTTTCTGCTGGAAGATAGTGTTGGTGATGGTAAGCTGCTGCTCAGCACAAAACTCTAGCAAGAGGCGACCGTTGTCATTGCAGTTTCCAACTCCATGCTTGCCTAGTACTCCTTTCCAGGCTTCAGAGTTCTTACCTACTCGGGCGTTGAAGTCACCAAGGATTATGATCTTATCATCTGCAGGAACCTTTTGAGTAAGGCGGCGCAGATCGGTGTAGAATTTGTCTTTTTCTGTAGGGTCAGCTTGGAAAGTTGGGGCATATATGCTGAAGAGAACAACATGTTGCTTGTTGTGTAGCGGGAGGCGTAAGGAGATAATGCGATCGGAATGACCTGTTGGCAAATTTTCAAGTTTAGAGGCGATGGAGTTTTTAATCATGAAGCCAACTCCGGAATGATGACTTTCGGATTTGGGTTTGCCTGACCAATACAGTGTGTAGCTGGCACCATGTTCTTTAAGGCTGCCTTCCTCATGAAGGCGAACTTCACTGAGAGCAGCAATGTCGATGTTGAGTCGTGACAGTTCGTGAGCAATTATAGCAGAACGGCGTTCAGGACGCCCACTGTCTGCTGTATCGAGCATGGTTCTGATGTTCCAACACGCGAGTGTCAATCTGGACACACCCTTGGAGGCAGGTGTATGCCTTTGTCTCTTTGTCTTTGGTTGACCGCAGAAGAAGATGCCTGTTGGCCGCGGCTAGCCAACCGGATTGGAAGGGGAGATGAGCTTTGGTTAGGCCACCTTTTCCAGGCCCCTCTCCATGTGGAGCAAGCAGTGCTCTCCTTGAAAAAGGCTGCTTGGTCATTCAGGATGCTGCCGAACGAGACTGTCATCTCCCGGGTCAGTCTCAAGCGACCAATGTCCTGAACCGCCTGCATGCAGGGTTGGGTCTGCGGCTTCCAGTGACATCTTTCCACCTGCCGTTTCGTCCCTTGCCTGTCGCTACAGGGCTTTGCAAACGTGAGTACACCCTTCAAGCCTGCGCGGTGGATTTTTTAGGTGAGGCGCAGCGTGCGCGAGACTGGCCCCACCCTTTACACCTGAGGTTCATCTGCCAGGGCCTAGCAAGCTTGGACGGTGACAGCGAAGTCCTCAGGTCGTAGGTTTGGTTAGAGTATCCTTCTCTTAGATGGATGGCCTTACAGGGCTAAACGAGCTCCATCTGCCCGGGTTTGGAGTTAGAGTTGTCCTTCTCCTAGGATGGTTGCCCGAAGGCTAGTGAGCCCATCCTGCCCGTGGACACACTTTGTCTGACCCTTCAGTTGAGACCTCTCAGGCTTGGGAGACCCTACCGGAGGCATATGCCACCACCAGCATAGCTCTCAACTTCGCAAGGGCACGCAAGCTCTTTCCCCACAGCAAGGGGGTGCCCATGAAAGAGTGGCAAATATTAAGAAAAGAATATTAACATAGCACATGCCAAAGTGCAGACACAAGATCATCTTATTATCTGTAAGATGACTACTCTGTAGTATACTGCAATCTAGAGGACGCATCTAATAAAACCAGGTAAAGCAGTTATGTTTTATGGAAACATAGTTTAGGCTTCCAATTTTATTTTAGTTCTGGTAAAACTAGTACGTAATCACTGCAATGACCTAAGGACCTAGGATGACCTCTGATGTAATTCCATAGATCATTTATGGGACACTAGCAATGAATCAGGACCATGTGTTTTATCATTTGATAGAATCTCAGCAGTTTGATACTTTATGCTTTCAAGGCTTTAAAAAAATATCTTTGGAAGAAAAATGAATGATGGAGTAATGAAAGTGTGCTTGGTCAGCACTGTGGCAGTTTGATCTGGATTTAAGTATACCATCAGGCAAAATTAATTCTTGTCTTGTGTAAACAAAAAAGAGCAGAGGAACCATGAACTTTGCAGTCTCACTGCTCGTAGTGTCATTTCTTTCTCTTGGTGACACATTTCACTAAGTGATAATGCAGTTTTTATAAGGGCTGGCTGTCACAGAGGCTGCAGGACAGGGTACACTATGGTTGCAAGTAGTGTACAGTGTCTTAGCATACACTCTTTGCTAGTGTGGGGGTTTGACCCTGGCAGGATGTTAAGTGATCACCAAAGCCACTCTATCACTCCCCTCCTCAGCTGGACAAGGGAGAGAAAATGTAATGAAAGGCTCATGGGTCTTCATGCGGACAGGGAGAGATCACTCACCTATTACCGTCACAGGCAAAACAGACTCGTCTTGAGGAAATTAGTTTAATTTATTACCAATCAAATCAGGGTAGGCTAATGAGAAATTAACCCAAAACTTAAAAAATCACCTCTCCGTACCCCTCCCTTCTTTCTGGGCTTAACATCACTCCTGAATTCTCTACCTCCTCCCCTCCAGTGGCTCAGGGGGATGGGTAATAGGTGTTATGGTCAGATCATGACACAATGTTCCTGCCTCTCCTTCATCCTCAAGGGGAGGACTCCTTACATTCATCCCCTCTTCCACTAACTTCTCCAACATAAGTCCTTCCCATGGATTGTGGTCCTTCACAAACTGCCCTTCCATGGGTTGCAGTCCTTCAGGAACAGACTGTTCCAGTGTGGGTCTCTCATGGGATCACAAGTTCCATCAGTAGACCTGTTCCAGCATGGGCTTATCTTTTCATGGGTCCACAGGCCTCACCAGGACCCTGCTCCAGCACAGGCTTCCCCCAAAGTCACAACCTCCTTTGGGCACATCCACCTGCTCTGGTGTGGGGTCCTCCATGGGCTGCAGGTGGGTATCTGCTCCACCGTGGACCTCCTTGGGCTGCAAGGGGACAGCCTGCCTCACCATAATCTTCACCATGGGCTGCAGGGGAATCTGTGCTCCAGAAAGGGAGGAAAAAGAAGT